>JAQJVL010000438.1:597888-751522 GCA_035578905.1 Stictocephala bisonia
TTTTAAGCAAAAACACAGGAAATTCATCCCAGCCGCATGACTTTTTTGATTTTATTGAATGAATTATTTCTTTTATTTGTCTAACAGTAACAGGCTGAAAATCTGAGAAAGATGCAGAGATAACTGACAATTTAGATAGGTGGTTCTCGGCAAGACACATATTTGGATTTACTTGTAATCGACCACATGTTTGGGTAAAGAAATCATTAAAGAAAGAGGCCAAGTCTTGTGGGCTCTCGTAGCTCACCGACTCATTCACTATCAGTTCAATACCACTTGATGACTTAATCTGTCCAGACTCTTTTTTAACAACATCCCATGATGCTTTTACTATATTACTAGAATTTTTAATGAAATCACTGTTATATCTAATTTTTGCGGCAATAATACATTTTTTTAAAACCTTCCTATAACATGATACATAGTTGAGAAACAGGGGATCCTCAGAATGCTTGGCGAGCTCATGAAGCTGCCTTTTTTTTGCACTTGAGATCCGGATTCCCTCAGTTACCCATCCTTTATTTTCTGATCGTTTCCTTTGTTTTACTGAAGTTAAAGGAAATGCTATTTCAAAATGAAATAGTACAGTATTAAGAAAACTCATAAATTTCATTTACATTAGTTTCTGAATCAGAAAGGCTTTTTAGGCTTGTCCAATCTTCATTTTCTAATAAGTTAATAAATTTGTCTATTTTAATTTTTGAAAAAGAGCGGGTTTTACTTGTAGTACGTGGGTTATTTATAGGTTCTTTGATTTGTTTTTTTGTTGTCATAACTATTGTTTGAGCATCATGATCTGATAATCCTGTTTGGATTACACTGCTAGAAATGGTTTCAAAATTGGTAAAAAAATTATCTATGCAAGATTTAGATGTGGCGGTTGTTCTTGTGGCTTGATTAATATTAATAATTAGGTTGAAAGACTCTAGTACATTACAAAATTCAGATTTTTTCCAGTCATTTTTGAAAAGATTAATGTTGTAGTCACCCGCCAAAACAATCCAAGATCTTCTGTATCTCAAATTAATAAATTTCAAAAGCAATGATAATTGTTTAAGGGACTGGACAAATAAATCATTTTCATTGCGAGGTGGGCGATAAATACACACTAATATACAATTAACAGGATGTTTCACATATATACCACAGCACTCAAAGATATGTTCTTTTGAAAAATTACCTATTTCATGGGACATTTCGGCAGACACCCCCCGGTCAACCAGAATGCATGCCCCTCCTCGAATGTGTTTAGATCTACAAAACATTGAGATTGGCTTATAACTATTTATTTTATTTAAAAGGAAATTATTTTCTTTAGTTAGCCAATGTTCAGTAAAACAGATAATGTTAGGTTTTTTACTCATGTCAGAAAGAAAAAGATTTACTTCATCAAGTTTTAATGGTTGACTCAGACCCTGGATATTACTATGAAAAATGGTAAAATTAAATGGATTAAAGGAGGAACATTTTACGCCGGAAGCACAGGGACCATCCGCCGATACTCTAAACACACTGAGTGGCCGAAGGAAGTGAATTATTACTAACAAAGTGGTTCTCACAAAACAATTCTTCTGAAGTATATTGTTCTTTAAGAGGTTATTACATAGTTTTTTTAACTATGTAATATTTAACCCCTGGTTGGTACTGTGTGAATAGAAATGTTATTACATCAATTGTGTACTGTCGCGTTTCAATAAATTGTGATCTGGTCCACCACGTTCACACCCTCAATCGGTCGTATTGTGTCGAACAGTTCGCCTATTTACAATCTCTACATTACCATTTGTGCTACTTACACCATTGCACAGTTAGGTGGGCGATGGAAGAATTGGTAATCTGGTGAACAAATAACCCGAATACTTTTCTTTTATTAAATAAGAAAATCAAAATAGAATAATCTGAACATTTACCAGAAGTAAAGTCAACTTGAGTAGGCCTACTCATATAAAGTGCAAGCAGCGAAGTAGAGATGGCATCTACATCTGACCACACGTGTTCCACTTATGTTTTGCAACAATCCCGACAGGCGAGACAATCAAGCCCTGATATACACCGCCTTGTTGTGCCATTTCTAGTTTTGCTCGGCCATGACAAAGCAATGATAAATTGTCTGTTCCATTTTCACGGTGGTGTCGGACGTGTACTTGTCTGACCGTTCTACAGCACGCACCACATACTTTGTTCCCCATTGTGACTAGGTTCTTTGAGTGCTAACTCAGCATAACATCTTGAGCAGCGATTATATCAACCAATTGAACTATAACGAAAAACCACGGCCAGACCTTTAACTTGAGGAAATCTCACCCCTCGTTTCAACTACAAGACATTCCTGCTTTAACGTACATTTTCTAGTATGACTAACTTCAATCACGGCCAGACCTTTAACTTGAGGGAGTTAAACTCGTTAGGCAGTCAAATCCAATCGCATTTGAAACAGAAATTAGAGGTTTATCACCGCTAAAATATTTTGAGTTATTTTGCTATAATGTGTAAAAAATTAAAATGTTGCTGTTTTTTTGTTTATATATATATATATATATATATACTGTATATATATATATATATAAAATGTAAATTGTATGTATAAAAGAAATGGATAATATTTCATTATTTTCTGATTGCCCATTTATAAACCTAAAAGACAATACCAAAAACTTGGTGATATTCCTTATTTTTTAGTAATAATATAATATTTTTTGTAAATGCTTATAAAAACCCCTAATTTTCTGCAGTGTTTTTCAGTAGGCTAATGTCTCATATCACATATCTAAAAAAAGTAGTTACCCCAAAAAATCTATTTTTTTTTTTTTTTTTTTTTTTTTTTCAGTTAAAAGGGTTAACATGACATGAGGAAAGACCGTCAACTTGGTTGTACTTGTCTGATGACCTTTCAAGTGAGGGTAAGGTAGCTGTGTCCTCAGTTTTGCATGAAATCATTGAAGCTGAGTCGACAATTGCTCTAATAACCATCAAATTGCCTTTATTTGTGGTGACATGTACCAAAGTGGTACCTAACAATATAGTAGTAGGTCTATCTGTAGGTTTCCTGTCTTGTAAGAGTGCTACTAAGGTGTTCTTAGAAGAGTGAGAGTTCTGAATCGGCTTGGGAGAAACTTGACATTCATTTAAACCCGTTTTTGGTTCTGAAAGAGTAGATGTGCTTGGCAGAAGAATCCAAGTGTTGTACTTCTTATGACAATGAGAAAAAGCTTTTTTAGATTTGCACTCTTTAATTAATTGAGCAGAACCTAAGCAATTAGAACAAAAACGTTTTTTCTTTCACAAAATTTAATTTATTTTTTACAGACAAACCCTTGAAACTAGGGCAGCCATTAATTGAGTGCTCAGTGCTGCTGCAAAAACTGCATTGTGCTTTGGGAGGAGAAATAAGTACTGTTCGACTCTGCTTAGAATGTTCAAATTTTGTGACTTGTGAGAATTGCTTGTGTTTTTAGTACTTTTGTGGGGAGGAAAAGAGCTGACATGTGTCGATTTAGTATCATGTGAGAAAGGAGATGCTTCTAGATTAATACATTCCCTTTCCAGGAATGTGATTAATTCCTTAACGTTTGGAAATTTTGGTGTGTCCAGCCAAAATTCTCAAACTTTTTCCGAGTGTTATTGTCCAACTTTCGCTTCAAAAGAGAAGGTAAAATGATGTTATCTTCTTTAATCTCGTGTTTGAGAGCAAGCATATCCTGTTCATTTTTGTGAAACTGAGAAATGAACAGTCTTAGATTGTTAGTGGTTGGGTCTAGGACCTGAGGCAAATCAATTGGCTGTGCGTAGGTAATGGAGCCTGAAGATTACAACACAACAGTTGGTAGCGTACAATGTTTTGACATAAATTCAGATAAATAACGTACAGATTTTTTTAAAGGAGAAGAATGTTATTAATAGCTTTAAAATGTTCTATATCAATTTAAGAAGTGTTAAAAAAACTAATGATATAGTAGTATATTTGGAGGCGGTGGTTATGAAAGATATAATTGTATTCACTGAGTGTTGGTTGAGTGGAGGGAGGACATCGAGAGATATGACCTTGTAACAACTGAGACTTTCTGGAACCAGAATGACAGGGTGGTTCAGCTAAGAAAATAATTAGTTCAGCTAATCGGTTATTAGCTGTTACTGCACAAATTGCATTTGGAAATCATGTGATGTGAGGCCATTGTAGTTATATAATATGTAGTTTTATGTTATTATTTTGTTCTTATATAGTTATCGTTTCATTGTTTTAATATCTTGTTAGCTAAAACGTTACTGTCATTTTCTTTATTTAACTTTATTGTTTTTGTTGTCTTTAATTTATTGTTTAGGTTTGTTATGTTCTTACTTTTTTTATTTTATTTTGCTCTTATATCCTATTGAAACATATAATATTAATGTTTCAATGTCATTTGTATTAATTTGGCCTAATTTTCTTTATCAGGTAATGATAATTAGGCTATTTCCTAATATATTTATAATTTTAATAAGCTAACGTATTTTATCATTATTTTAATGTTACCTAGTTTCGACCTTGTGTAACATTATTTGTTTTTCAAGTCAGAATGCCAACATTAATTGAAGTCCTATTATATTGTTTCATTGCAATTATATCAGGTTTTGTATAAGATAGGTTTTTAACATTTCTAGGAGAAGTTTTATATTCCTCTTATTTTGATGATATAAAAACCTTTACATGAAATTATGTTGATTTGTAAATTTTAAGATTTTGGTAAATTTGGTAATTGGGGTCGAGAATCGATAATATTTTTGACTCAACAAATCCCTAAACAATACCATTAATGTAATGATAGAGATATTATTACTTTCCAGTTAAAATAGAATGTATTTTACTCTTCGATTTCACCTGTATTTATTCTTTCAATTAAAATTTGACAAAACTTAGAGAATTTAACAAATGGTAACTGATTTTAAATGAAAATAATTCTACTAAATATTTTGTAGGTATTATTTACATAGTTAAATTATCATAGAAACGGTGGTGTGAATTTACATTGTAATTTAGTTCTATTTGACTTTTCTAACTTTCTTTTATTAATGGTGTCAACACTGTCTGTTAGTTAGGAGGTAGGTGAAATTATTGACACTGTGCTCCCTGTGCTGATAGCAATAATTGATATAAACAAAGACATTTCCTGACACTGCAAGCATGAAGTTAGTAGAATTGGTCATTTTCTTTTTTAATATTTTTTACAAAATGTAATTTGATTCAAACAAATTTTTATTTTATATGTTTAACATTTTATATAAAAAATAAATCTTTCTGAACATAAATATAACAAACATAAGTAAGTTAGTAATATTGAAATATTTTTATATGGTCAAAATGTGTACAAATTGGCCCAAAGTGTCGTGTCAGTTGGGAATAACATGACTGCTGATTCATTGAATACGCAAACTATTTTTTTTTTTTTTTTTTTTAATTAGAACCAATTTAGAAAAGTTGCAAAAAACCTAATTAAATTCAATTCAGAATTGTTAAAAATTTCAAATTAACATATTCAAGAGAATAAACCATGAAATCGTTTATGAACATGAAATTTAATATTATTTCTAACTTCTATGTTTGAAGGAAGCGAAGTTGTAAGTTACAAATGTGTTAGTTCCACAAAGGTGTTATAAAATACTAACTCACTCACTAATATATATCAAAGCTGTTTGGTACAAAATTAAAAATATGTACCAAGATTAGCAAAATATTCAAAGTAACGCCTTTTATTTCAAATTCTTAAACAATTTTTTTGGTTCTTATTCCCTCATCAGAGTTTAATATTTTGTGTTTAAAAATGAACTTCCCAAAAGTTGTTAAAAATATTCCTATTTTAATTGGATTTTACCGTACAGAAGTAATTTTAACATGGAAGTAGACAGCTTTCATATGGTGATTGTAATAATGGGGATTGTAAAATCCTCTAACAAATGATTTAAAAAATAAAATAACATTTTTTAGTATGATATTGCAGGAATGTATTACTATATCAATTAACAAAATTTCTAACATATTTTAAATATTTCATCTGACGTCTTCAATAAGTTTTCAGATACCATAAATGTTATCACATTGGCATGTGCCTTTGTTTCAGACGTCTGTTGGGCATAATCACCAAGAAGGACGTGCTGCGCTACATCAAGCAGATTGATAATGAGGATCCCAATACTGTACTTTTCAACTGAGAATTTTTTGTGATAAAGATCAATGGTTTCCTCCGACAACATTAATCTGTATTTTTTACCTTTTTTGGATCACAAATCAGTCTTTCAAATGGTGTATAAAAATATCCACTATACTTAATAATTAGTATTTATGTTTCACAGTATACTTTTGATCGCTTTAAAACTTAAGAAATGTTTTTGTTTATAAGATAAAGAATACTTATTATATTTTATATGATGGTTTTTTTTTTTTTTATACTTTCACTTTTAGTTTTTGAATGCAATAAAAGAAATCATCAGCAGAGAAGGGTAACTTATTTTACTTTTGTAAACTATCTTTGTATTTTTATTTTATGTGTATCATCTAATCGTTGTTTGTATATATTTACATACTCAAGATACATAGACTAGGTGTAAATTGTTAAAATTATTATTAATATAAGTATAATTTTCGTACTGTTAATATCTATTGCTAGACATTAGTATTACAGGGATATTTATTTTGAATCACTTAATTACATTTCAGAGTTGCAATTAATTAATATATTTTATCTTCTTCTAACGATGATCCTAGAAGACATTTTATGTTTCCTTTATACATCACTTTTTCAAAGTGTTTTATGTCAATATTCTAAATATGTATTTATTCCCTCCAAAAACTTATATGATATTTTAGATCTAGCAATATAATATTTTAAATATTATTGTTTTTATTTATGTTGTTATTTTTATTGTAAGAATATAGTATTTAATTACAAAATCTTTTATTCTTCCCGAAAATATTCATTATTATCTGTGTACTTGAAATTTATGATGTGCAGTAGAACATTATCACGTTATGACTGTTGAGGGATGAGATATTGTGGACTTCAACGTTCATATATAGCTTCTATACATGAAGTCAATTCCTCCAGATTTTGAAACTACCGAGAACCTGCTTATGTTATTATTATTATTATTATTTTTACAAATGTTATGTATGCAAATTTATAAAAATAAATTAAAAAGCAGATTGCCATGTGTACTGTTATTCACTTAGGCAACACGATTCAAATATTTTTTCTAAACAAACAAAAAAGCCCTTTTAGGCTATAATTTTCCCTGAGTTTAACTACATTTCTGCAGTTGAACACATACAACTGATTTATACCACTGTGATTTATAAGTTTGGAATTTGAAATACATCTATGTTGAGTTAAAACAATTCTTACGTTAGTGAGCTACCTAGGAATATGCTCCTAAATATTTGGATGAGTTAATTTATTTAGAAAAAAGTATTTATGCTGTTAGGAAGTCAGTTTTCTAATTTTATTGCATATATGAAATAATTGCCTTCTCATAGAATAACATTACTTTTTATAAAACACAAATGTAAGATTTGGAAATAAAAAAAAAACAACAGATTACAGCTTATTTCAAATGGTTTTACATTCTTCCCTTTAGTTCACTGATCGACTGGTGAGAGGATGTTTACCACTGCATTGTGACTGCTATTCGATAATTTTAACAAGAATCACAAGAAAGTTATTTAAGATATTAATGTACACTTTTCCATATATTTTGTAAACAAACAAATAATTTGTTTTATTTTATAAATAAATAAATAGCCTTTTATTGTCATATAACATGTTACATTCATTGACAAAGTCATTGGCAATCTCCCCTCTCTTTACCCCTCTTAAATTTTCAGCAGTACGTCAAATTTAACATTACTATAAGTAAAAATATCTCTTTAAATTCGGTAAATACTATCTCTGGGTTTCAAATAATTTATGACGGAGCATTACCATAGTATTCCTTTATGTATACTACTTCCGTGCATGCCATACTTAACAGGTATGGTCCTGAACAAAAGAAATAAAATGGATGAACATAATGTCTCGACTAAAGTTCATATACAGAGTAGGATATAGCATTATTGTGTTGAATTGTCATGAGTATGAGAGTTTATTGGAATTATTTTAAAGTTATCGTCTCATAAATATGCGAGATGTATTTCTCAATGTCGAAAGCTGACTTGAAACTTACTTATCTAAATACCTTTATAAACTTTCTTTTTTGGAACCCTACCACACATAATTATAAAGTACAGCGGTATTGTCCCACCCGCCCTCCCATACATGTACAACGGTATTGACCCACCCACCTTCTAAAACACATACAGCGGTATTGTCCAACCTGCCCTCTCAAACACATACAGCGGTATTGTCCAACCTGCCCTCTCAAACACGTACCGCTCAGCGGTATTGTCCCACCCGCCCTCTCAAACACGTACAGTGGTATTGATATTAGAATGTTTACTGTAAGGGACTTTTTATCAAACCAGTATTTTAGCTTGTCTAACAAATGTTCCACTATGATATACCTCTGGGTACATATAAATTTACGGCAGATGATACCAGTGGAAACTACCGCAGTGTCATCTGCAAAAAAAAAAAAAAAAAAAAAAATATGCCTCCTTATGAAGATTTATTTTTGAAATGTTATTAACCCTTTCCACTCAAGTGGCGGGGCAGCCCCGCCACGCAACTTACCGCACTAACTCCAATGTCGGGCCGGACCCGACGTCTCTATAAAAACGTTCTATGATTGTATTTAGACTGACGTAGTTACATTATTGACCGCTAGGGTTGTTGTTTGATATGTGCTGCTATCTGTAGAATTTTTTCGGAACCGTTTGAGTTTAGTATCGGTAAACAAACCTCAGAAAATATAATGTTTGTCGTCTGTGGCTGCTCTGTAAACAGCTGGCTGACTGCAACAGCTATCTGCACTCACTTTGTTCCGTCATATGTTATCGTTCGTAATGAGCTTATAAAACGCATTGTTGTTGCTAGGTTATCGTTGTTGTTTTACTGTTTAGTCATAATATTTTTATTTTTACGAAAATGAAAGAGCGTTGCAAGTAGGCTATTAGATTTTGTCTGTTTATATTTTTAGCTGATAACATGTTTTGAATTATTGAAAAAAGCTTTACTTAGAAATTTGGTCTAAATTATGTACCTTTTGACTGTTGCTAAGCAATAAAATAAAATTTGTGGAGTAATTGTTTACTAGTTGCAGTGAAAATAATTTCTTTGTTAAAAATGTTGTTTTTCAAAAAAATTCGGTTTTAGAATTATATATTTTTTTATGTATAATTTAGTCCAAAATATTTGAAAATGACTTTTTTTTGTTTGTAAGGATACAAACAACAAAAAACAAACAATAAATACTATTCTTCCTATTTAAAATTTTTCAAAAATTCTTCTTGTATCCGTTTTTTTGTTAGAAATTCAATTTTGTTCCAATAAATATATATAATTAAAAAATTTTGAAAATAAAAATATATGTTTTATTTTATATTAATCTATACTTTAGTCATTGAAGAAACAAAGAAAAAATACATCAGCTTTTTGGAACTATCAGATATATGTTTTTCCCACTGAACAAATGTAGTAGGCAATCTTTGCTTAAAAGTAAATGGAGCTGATAGGGAAACTGGGTTCCCAGTAATTGGAGTGGAAAGGGTTAATGTAAACAATGAAAAGCAAAGGGAATAAAGTACTCCCCTGAACTACACCATAATATAATTTATGTATTAATAAGTATCTATTAATGAAGTCACTCATTTCATTAGTAGATACTTTTTGGAGACAGTTTAGGAAATAACTCCTAAACCAGTTAAATGATGAGTCTTTAAGTCCTACCGCTTCCAATTTTAAAAATAATTTAGATTTATCAATGGATTTGAATGCCTTTGATAAATCAAGAACATTCACTAAAACACGCTTCCTCGCACTGATCTGTGTTGAAGAGTGTAATCCAATAACGTAACAAGTTGTTGATACAACAACCCTATTCGTCATAACATAAATTATTTGGAGGTTCAACTACTCAACAATTAGTTAATACAACGACCCTTTCCGTATATTCGAGGTTTTAGTTTGGTTCAGTTACACAACAGATTGTCGAATCAACGACCCTCTTACTAAAAATCCATTCTGGCGTTACGTCAAGGAACCATATACCATATGGCCGTTTTTATATTCACGAAAAGGGTATTTGAGTCAAAGCCCCTGATGAATATTTAAAATTAAATATAAAGAATTAAGACCTGTTGTATCAAAAACACTTGTTGTAGTTTCACGTTACATATCTGATAACTGGTTCAAATACACAACAGAATGTTGATACAACAAGCTGTTTGACAGTCAAAAGTAGAGAAATTATTGCTGGAGGGTTAATTGTTCAACAACGGATACTGGTTTCCGCCTCGAGCGGCGGAGTTTCATTTTCGCGGCAAACTCGACTCCACTATATAAAAAATACTCGCTTCACTCGTTGTGGGCTTCTCCCCCCAAACCCCCTTGTAGTTTAAGCATAAATATCTAGTCAGGTCACGGGTGCTTTCCAATATGATAACGGGTGGCTACCAAAGATGATTATCAGGAGCTTTCCAAGTTGATCACAGGCTACACAAGATTATTACGGGTGGTTACCAAAGTGGATCATGGGGGACTATAAAAGATCATCATGGGGGTGGTTGACGGCCGGTTAACCGAATCGATGATGGGTGCTACAAAAGATGATCACGAATGGTTAAACAAGTTGTTCACAGGGAGTTCTCAACAGGATCACGGGAGCTACGCAAGTTGGTCATGGGGGTCTGCCAGTGTTGATCACAGAGCCTAACCATCACCGGGGGTTGCGTAAGTCGATGACTGTGTGCCACCGAAGTTGATCACAGGGGCTGGTAAACGGAGAGGTTAACGTAAATAGTGTACAAGGTTTTAAGTGTCTTGCCTATTTTAATCATGCTGAAATAGGCGGTACAGGGCCAGATTTAGTATTTTGGCACCCCTAGGCCCAATAATTGTTTTCATGCCTATGACTTGAAAAAAAGTGGCACATCTAGACACATTGAGTTCAAAGGCTTACTAATCATTATTATTATTTTCAAGTGTTTTATAATTATTTTCAAACATTATTATTATTTAAGGTTATTTTTATTGTAGGTATTTTTAAATAGCCAATGATATGTTTTCGACCAAATTTACTATTATAATGACGCTATTATACGGCTTGTTTGGCTGTTTGAATAAAGATTATTTTCTTTCTTTCAAATATAACTTCTTTTAAATGGCTTTATCTCTGCCAGAGAAGAAGAGAGGCTTTTAATATTCTGGTAAATAGGAACTTACTGAAAGATTATTTGAAATTGAAAAGAGAGCAGTTTTCGAGTATTGCTGACTTAATACATTGAATTAATAATATTGAAGACGTAAACTTGCTGGCAACACATCGAGTGAACGGCAAATACCCTCGACGCATCACTCTACGTAGCTCTGAGGACAGTTTATCTACATATAACTATACTCTATTTCACGTTGAGAATGCAGTACGGCTCTTATGGACAAACAGCACTACTAGCTGGTACAAAAATATAGATCACTGTCTGTCTGCCCACTGTCATATAGCATCCTCACGGTTTTGCTCGAATATTATATTACAGTATTTTTGTTAAAAAAAACATATGCCTAAAATGTCTCATACAATTTAATTAAGTATTAATTAGTCCATAATTCAATCATCGTTAGTTAAATATTTATATAAAGAACAAATTATTAACTATAAATGTCTGTAGATATTTTCGTATATGTTTATTCATTTACAAGAAAAATGTCACTGATAAAAAGACAAATATAGTAAAATGGAAAATAAATGTTCAAGTATAATGCTATAAATTAATGTCAACTTGAAGGAATCAAGTTTTAATTTGCCTATTCCTAGACAAAAAAATGAAAGTTTATTTATTGTTACAACTCTGTTTTGATAATTACATTTAGGTTGAAATTATCAATTGATTTAATACAATTACGTTTGTATATAATAATTTATGTTAGGTTATTAGATGTATTTTATGACAATATTCAAGAAATGTATGAATTGTGTTACAATAAATAATTAATTAGTTTTAGTAAAAATAATCTTTCAAACAAATAAAAACCAGCTCAGTGTGTGTCCTATATTATTACTAACCCATCAGTACTTCAACTGAGGTCAAGGCGGGCGAATTACTCGTTTGGGCCTTTTGCTCTTTTCATCTATCTCTTGATGCAAAGTAATAAACAAACATCCCCCAAGAAGGAAGTACAAGCGTACATTCAGTGTTGGAAGGAGGTTTGAGATTATTGCTTATGTTTTTCTGAGTGTCTTGAAAAAGTGATAGAGTGAATTCAATAATTATAATTTTAGTGATTCAGTGTGGTCTTCAACAATGGAAAAAAGCCAAAGGAAAAATAATTAAAAGTGGTGAGAGTAAAACAGTGTTAAATGTATATAAGTATTTCGAAAAGTGATACTCGAATAAAAATGTCACTTTTTATGTAAAAATAACCAGTGAGGCTACGTTAATTAGTGAAAGAACTAGGATTAAAGAATTATAAATTAAGAAAGGAAGGAGATTGGGGACAGATTGTCATGCCAACAAAAATACATCAAAAATAAAATATAAAACAAAAATATACAGTTAAATTTTTGTCTGGATTTTGACTATGTTTTTATCAAAATAATTTTTTTTTAAAACTGCCTCCAGAGGATATATGTGATAACACTGAACTGATTTTAAATTCCTTGTATGCTTAAATGAACATACTAAACAAAAGAATATTATTTATAAATATATTCAAAGAGAGTTAATAAACAGCAATAAGTTAAGATCAACAACTTAATAAACTTTTGGAACAGATGGGTTACTAAAAAATGTGACACTTATTATGCACATAAAACACCTACTGTATTGTAAATGATTTGATGTCCTGTTAAAATAACTCTAAATAATAACTGGCTTTATGCGTGTAATTTTCATTGCCTAATATTATAAATTCAACTTTAAACAACATATTTTATATTTTAGCACCGATGGAATCGTTAATGGTTCACAGTGAGGCCAACTCAACAACACGATGACAACTGTGCGGGCCGCACATTCATGTTTCTTTGTCACTTATTACTGACTAAACTATGCATATTGGTGAAAAAAGTTTCAAATATAAAGTACCAGTTTTTATCTAAAACTTTCTTGCTGACGAAACTTACCTGACCAAAAATAAAAAAACTTCCTCACAGGTCGACTTTTCCATATCTTTTCTCAAATATATGAACTTTTTACTTATATTATATTATTACAAATTAGTTTTATTTTATAATCGATTCTAACAATACTAACACAGTAAGCATCCACTACTTCTGTATAAAGTTTACACAAAATTTCAAAATGTTCAATCAATATTTATTCACTTAAAATGCAGTGTAATTGAATTGTGGCCATTCAAAACTGAATCTCCAAGGGCTATATGTTTTTAAAGCATATGGTAATTTTTCTAAATTACTAACTTATTTTTTTATTTTATACCTTTAATAACAGACAATAAATATTTTCCATACCATTTCCATGCGAAAATTTGATTTTATGATTACTTTTTATCAGCGAGTCTATGTTTTTATACAGTGCTGTACCTCAAAAACTCCCATTTGATTAGCATTGCTTATGGGCTTCATTCTCAATATGAAATAAGAGTTTAGTGCTTGGCATAATACGTTTTACCTCGCTTAATATAAATCGCTCCGAGGACAACATGGCTTAACCATAGTTTGTCTACATCATCATGAGTAGTAGTTTTTTTTTTCCCATAATGTATGTTTGAATGTAAGAGTAAATGTTCCAGTTATTTTTATTTTCAATTTTGTTAAAGTTTCATTTTGCTCATTACACACCTGTACTGACGAGGGAATGTTGTCCCACGACGTCACGTCCGGGGTGCGTGGAGAGGGAACAGTTTTTCACTAGTTTCCTGCAAATTGCTTGCGTAAAGCCTGCACCAACAAATCTTCCACTTCTAGTTGTCAACATTCTTTGATCTTTACCGACACTCCGAGGGACACCAAAATTTAGAGGAAGATTTGTTTCTCCATAAGTGGAAGACAGAAAAAGTTGCTGTATTTTATAGGCAAAGCAACAAACTGTTGCAACTTGTGGAAACTTTAGTTGAAGACTTTGGTGTAAACGGGGCTTAAGTTGCTACACAGAAAAGGCCATGTGGCATCCGTGTCTGGATGTTCGCTACACTTGCTATGCTAGCCACGTGCCAATTCACACCGCCGTGGTTTATATAGGCCACATTTTACCGCCAGTATTGGTAAAGATGTCGTCTCAGAAAGTCCCATGTTGTGAGTCAGGGTGTTCAGCCAACTTAACTTTGTTTTGTTTCATTGTTGGCAGTAGGAGCAGCCGAGCAGTGGCAGTAGTGGTGATGAGCTGGTTTTATTATGTTCTGTGACGTCACGAAACAATCAATAGAAAGATAAAGTGGTATATATAATACCATCACTTGATGTGTGATATTAAAGCAGATGATGACAAATTCAGTTCTTACTTTCGGTTAAATCATAACCAGTCGGCAATGGTTTATGGCAACATAAAGAAGAGACACTAACTACTCATAGCTCATGTTAAACAAAACTCTCATTTTGCTCATACGCTAACTAAAACCTGGCGCTACATTTTAGTTAGCGCATGCGCAACAAAGCCCTGCTATGTTATTTAAAACACGCTGGTTTCTTATTCTACGTTTAGTATTACCTCAAAATATTTTTTTTACTACATATTTTTTCTTGTTTTAGGTACGTACTATGAGTAAACAGTAATTAGCTACATTAATTTATTATTTTACTATTAGTTTCTTTTTAATATTAAAAACGTTTGTACTAAATTATTAATACAAATACTTAATTTTGTATTTTTTCATGTTGTGCCCATTGTAAGGGAAAAGAGTTACTACTATGGTTTAATAATAAGTTTCGGTTCAATATTGCCACAAATTTTTTTACTATTTTTTATTATGTAGTATCTAGAGGGCCTACAAAGTATTTTGTTTTTTAGTAATTAATTTTGTTCATCTATTATAAGTGGTTAACAAATAGCTAAATTGGCTCCTTTTTAGTTTTAGTAAAACATTTGTCTTTGAGTTAGATTTGCAGGAAAGAATAAAAATATATTTTTGTAATTTTTTTAGTTAAATTAATGAAACAACAAACGTCCCTTGTTATCGACTCCTTGCAGAAAAAACAATATGGAACCATTATTAACTTCTATCAGAAAGTGGGGTGCCAAACTCTAGGTATTTATTTCCTAAATCACATTATACCATTACATTTTGGAGGAGACAACATTTAATGACTCTGCTGCCCTCCCCCCCCCCTCCAAATAAAATATACTCAAAAATCCAAAATTGGGTAATGTTAAACTACGAGTAATACACCCAAGTTTGGTATCAAATTAAAGGTATTCTTCTGTTAATTACTAATATACCATCAGATTTTAAAAAAGGTTATGTTTATGAGCTCCACTGCCCCTAAAACCAACATTCATGGTCATACTGCAAAATAATCCTGGCGAGGCCATAACGATCTTCCTCACTAGGTGACATGCCGAGATCCATAAATGGGACTGTAGCAGAGCGTCTTGGTGAGGCCGCAGGACGAACTTTCCTCCGCGAGGCCCCCGAGTTCCACAAAGGGCCTCGCATCAGAGCGTCTTGGCGAGGCTGTAGGCCGTGCTCCCACACGAGGCCGCAGGCCGAGTTCCACAAAGGGGCTAAACGTAAACGAGGAAGACCTCCGAAACGAAATTTTATTAATAACCTACAAGGTAGAGCAACAACAAACGATTCTCTGAGAGATGTAGATGCTATCTTTATAGTTTGCAAAACTCAACTATGCTTATCTCGGTCTTCTGGTACTAGATATAACAAAGGAATATAATAAATTCAGCAACAATAATTCACTAATGTGGTGAATAACAGTAACAGTCGATATTATTACCGATGATTTTATATACACATAGATTTCCAATCTAATATTAAATTTTGAGTCTCAAAATATCAGCTGTTTATCAAGCCCATTGTGGAGCGCTAGTGTAGTCCCATGTGAATGTAATGTTTAAACAGTTTAAACCAGCTGTGGTTGTGGGCCTCACTAACTAACAAAATTTCAGGCACAAATATTCCTATTAGACGGGATATCTATGGTAGGTGTATTTAATCAAAGATATTATCCAACAGTGATATATAGTGAGAGACAACAATAATAATATAATAATAAGAATTTGAATAGAATAACAGTATTATTACTTTTTTAACATCATTGTAACAATAATAATACAAAACGCTGACAATTTCATTGAATCACCCATCTCGGAAAGATTCTTCTGAGAGCAGACTGGCTGTCTATTAAGTTTTAATATTGGATTTAATTAGGGTTTCAGTTTTGTAGTATCTTAAACTAAATAACTGAATAATACATTCAAGTAAAATATGTATGTAAATTTACAGACTATATGTTGGTCGAAAATTATACCGGGTTGGAGGTGGGTCCGAAGACAGAAAAGTGGGACATAATTATTTCTATGATGTGGAATGAGATCAGCTGAGTTAATTTGCGTGTGTTGTGAGTAATTTATATTTTATTTATTTATGTTTTCCGTTACGTGACCTCACTCTTGCATCTGTACATAGCCTATCCAATGAATACTAATGATCTCATTGGTAATAATCAAATAAGTTATGGAGTGACTAACGACCACGATTACACTTCAGTTCAGGATAATCAAGGCCAATCTCAACTAGCTGGATATGATATCGATATGCCTCAAGAACAACCTTGGCAACTAGTGGATCCCCCAAAGGCTAAATCTAAAATGCATTTTGAGGTGATTCACAAGCAGTTAAAAAATCAAAAATAAATCAACCTTCCTCATCATCGCCGTTACAACTCAACAATAGATGATAATAATAATAATAATTCTTTTATTGCAAACAAACATTTAACATAATTGTATCACAATCGTCAGGTGGTAAATAAATATATAAATATAGACAAATAAAACATATATACAAATAAAACATTCATTCACATCAAGGTCGCAATCAAACATACAAAGATTTACACTTCTTCAAATCACAGGCACTAAACAAACGGAACCGGAACGTGGTACTGGCCCTAGGGAACATCACACTCCAACTATCTTTATAAAAAATGTTACCAATGCTGGAGCAATACATTACAACCTACTGTAAACATTGAGGAGTTTGTATACAAATTTTTCAATTCCAACACAGTCAAGACATCCCAAAATCACCCAATACTTACAGGAAAATAGCGAATAAATTAAATGAGATAAATATTGCTTTTCACGCCTACCAGAATGATCATTCAGGGTAGTTCTTAAAGGGAAGCACTATTCTTTAAACAAAAATGATATAACAAGTTCATTGACAGACTTGAATTACTCGGTGAGGAATGTCACAATGCTATTAGCTCATACACAAAGCAACCCCTATCAATGTTTTTATAGATCTAAATCGATCTAGAACGAACAACTAAATATTTAATAGTCATTATTTGCTAAATGCTAAGATATTTTGAGGCTGCATATACAAAAAGAGATGTAGCCCAATGTAAACGTTGCCAGACTTATGGTCATAAAAAAAGTTACTGCAGGCACCATGGGCGGAGTTATGGGGGGCAATGCCCCCCAACCTTCGTGTGAATTTTAATTTTTATTTATAAGGAATATAATTTTATATAAAAGTTATTAAATTAACGATGAACTTAAATGTATGTTGACTCTATATATATACTAATAATAATAAATTAGAGCGCCATTAATCAAAAATGAAGATCAGTGCGAGTATTAGCATCCTACTTACACAATACAATTACGGGTTGACTTCGACTACCTACCATCTACAAATTGGCGCAGCTGACTGAATCGAGTTGTGTTTAGCGCGGGTGGCGGCGGTGTTTCAATTATTCGGCAAGTCACAACAGGAGTGCTAATCGTCTAGACACGTGTATGCCAGTCTGCCCAGCCCAGTCAGTCAGCAGTTGTCAGCTAGTGTTCATGCTCTGTTCCCCTTTCGTGCTTCATTTATTTAAATAAGTGTTTTTGTTTGTGTTATTTAAGATGAGATGAGTGGTGTTTCTATATTAATTAATTACAGTATAATCATTTTTCTGTTTTGTTTATCTATGGAATCTACAGTTTAAACAAAATGAGTAAAATAAAAACAGACGTTAGAACTTTTTTTAAATAAAATAACCAGTGACCGTGTCTAAGACCGATGAAGAAGCGGAATCTGAGTGTTTAATAAAAGCTTCCCCAGGCTGTTCAAAGCCTTGCCATGACGTAAATAAACAAACTGATTCAGTTACTTCTTCTTATGATGAAGGAGTCTACTCAAAAAAAATAGGACCTTGGTAATATAGAGACAGGTCCATCGCACCCAATTTTGACTACATATCCACTTTCAGACTTTAAAAATTCAAAACGAGCATTTACACCATTTTATTTTAAGAAATTTGAATGGCTAGAATACATTATAAAGAAAGATGCTGTATTCTGTTACGCTTGCAGTATATTTTCTTCTAACAATAAATAAGTATATGTAACTGAAAAAGGCATAAGTAACTGGAAGAAGATAGGGGAAAAATTAGAAAAGCATACGTCCAGTGAAAGTCACTTATTTTCCATGGCGAAGAGGCATAACTATAGGAAGCCAAAGAATTGCATCGGAAATATTATCATCTCATAAAGAGCTTATTTCTGAAAATCGTGAATATTTTAAGCAAATTTTGGACATTTTGTTATTTTTGGTCAAACAAGAAATGCCTTTTCGTGGACACGATGAAAAAGAAACGTCAGGCAACAAGAGAAATTATTTAGAGTTATGTGAATTATACTCAAAATATGATGCTAAATTCAAAGGAAAATATGAACAATATTTCAATTTAACAAGTCATGACTTTCAAAACGAAATTTTCGAAATTGTTACTGAAGAGGTTTTAAGTACAATAGTGAATGAGGTAAACGAATCTGGATTTTATGCCTTAATGGTCGATGTAGCAAAGTCATACAGAGTTCAACAATTGTGTATTTGTATAAGATATTTGTTTGAATCAGAAATTAAAGAAAGATTGCTAACAATGAAGGATGTTTCTCTAGATCATAGTGCTGAGTCCTTAGCAAACATTATTTTGAACTACCTTAAGGAAGTAGGTATAACTGCTACTTTAATAGGTCAATCACATGATGGCGCGAGTGTAATGTCCGGAGTAAAGAATGGGCTACAGAAAATCATCAGGGATACCCATTCTCTCACCATTTATGTGCACTGTTTAGCACATAAGGTTAATTTGGTTCTTGTAAACTCTTGTGAAAGCAATAACTACAGTTGTTTCTTCTTTAATGTGATGCAGTCATTATATGAGTTTTTTCTAATACAAAATACTGCAAGAAGAGTTACAGATCAAAGTCCCAGGCCCACATGAGATCAACAAATTAAGTGACACTAGGTGGTCGTGTAGGGCTACTGCTATCAATCTGTTAACAGAAACTTTGATGCAATTCGTGCCGTCCTCAAAAAGATTGCTAATTATCTAAGGAATTCGAAGTCTCATTAGGCCAAAGGATTACTGGCTTCAATTACATCCATGGATTTTGTAGTATATTTAATATTTTTATTGGAGTGTTTAACTGATATAAATATCCTCAGCAAAGCGCTTCAGAAGGAGGTCTCTTGCATAGCAAGATGTGCGAAAGCAGCAGGAGCAATTATTATGAAGCTCGAGTCAAAAAGAAGTCAAAACGCCTGGGAGAAAAGGTGGAATGAAGTAATGGAGTTTTCAAGGATTCACGAACTACATTTATTCCCTGAAAATATTTCATCACAACCCAATCCAATGAGACTACCACAACATCTCGTCTCTTGGAAAAAGAAAGTCATTTGACTTCAAGTTCACATATTGCACCCAAACGTCGGCGAGTTATTTCAAAAACTCTTAATGAATATTTTGTAATGTCTACTGTTGGACAGTCAAGAGGAGTCGATACAGAGAGTTTGAGTGTTAACAGAGAAGTGAACAGCAAGGTACAGTACCGTTGTGACCTTTATTACCCAATACTTGATATTTTGATCAGTAAACTCAAAAGAATGTTTGCTGGTGAAGCAATGGAAGTAGCAAATGCGAGTGGAGAGTTCCTTTGCCTCAATGTAGATAAATCTGAATCGTTTATACAGAAATATCCAGTGCCCGGATTGAACCAAAGTATGCTCATATCAGAAATGAGCATCCTACGGTGCGTTCTCGAGTCAGATGGTATCAACCCGAAAGAAATATCGCTTAAAGAGTTGGTTAAAATATTAAAAGAACTGGTTTTAATTCAAGATGATATTTATCCCAATTTCAAACTGCTTTTTAAGATTTGTCTTACCCTTCCATCTAATAGTGCTACTTGTGAACGATCGTTCTCGACAATGAGAAGAATTAATCAATGGCTTAGCTCATCCATGGGCCAAGAACGTTTCTCCAATTTAGCTGTCATTTATTCAGAATCTGATTTAGTAAAAAGCCTCAACTTGGATAAACTAACGGATAAATATGCAAAAAAAGGAAATAGAAAATTGCCTCTTATTTAATTATTAATAATGGAGTGCTAATATTGTAGTGCTAATGTGTTAATATAAGGGTTACATTGCTTGACAATATGAGACCATTCTATTGTAGAAAGTAAATATGTATATGCCTGGTTTATATTGCTATACAACCGGTATTATGTTTATGTTTGATAAAAATAAACATCAATTTCATGTTCTGAGTTTAAGTATTTTTCATTCAAAAAAGGTACTTAAATGTCATGTTTTTAAGCTGCAATTTTTAAAAATGTCCCCAGACCCCCCGGAAAAAGTAGGATACAGAAAATTTAATGCATGGTAAACTTGTTACTTGTCCCCCCCCCCCCCCAACATACAAGGTCTAACTCCGCTCGTGGCAGGCTCCCATTCAAATGTGTAAAATGTATTCTAGTTCGGCGTGACATTAGGCGTTGTACAGGGCTGGTGTTCACTCCTGTTGTGGGCGTGTTGCGCCATTCTAACAATGACATCCAGGTGTCTTTGGACTGTCGTTCAGTTTTCTTTACCAAATACTTTGCTATTTTCACAGCTGATTCTACTTTTCCATTTCCTTTTGAATGATACGGTGAGGTTATCAGATGTTCAAATCCCCATTCTCAGCAAATTTATAAAAGTTTTAGGTTTGAAATTGAGCTGTTGAGTTGACTGTTACAACAGTTAGGGGACATCCATGTCTGCTAAAGTTCTTCTTGGTAATTTCAACTGTGGTTGCTGATGTTAGGTCTGGTAATTTGTATAACTCAAAAAAATCGGAGTTATAGTCGACCGTAATGACATAGTTATCATTTTCATGATATCAATCGCTACTCGCTTCCATGGTAAATCATGAATGTTATGTATCTGCATAAGTAAGTGAAGTAGATGATAGAGCAAGTTCTAAACATGCAGAACACTCTTGAATAGTGCATTTGATATTGTTCGACATTTTGGGCTAAAATAAAATTTGTCTGGCCTTTATGAAACTTGCAACAAAACCTTGATGACTGGCATGAATTCTCTTCAACATATCTCTGCTTAATGACTTTGGTACAACTAAACGTTCTCCTTTAAAGATAATTCCATTTTGTACACTGAGTTCATCTCTGAAAGTCCAATACAGTTTAGCTTCATTAGGCAGGTTGTCCTTGGTAGCTGGCCATCTGTTTACTATTATTTCTGCCATCTTTTGCAGCTCACTGTCCTGATTTGTGTGACTCTTTATTTGTTTTAGCCGGTCATTAGTGACATTTAAGTTTTCAGTGGATGATATTTTTCCTAAATCATCCTACTAAAATATTTGTCTTCTTCATGAAGCTGATGTATTTGCCATGATTCTAATTATTTTTCATCATTTTTTGGTCGTGATCTGAGTGGCTCGAGACAGTGTGTCTGCGGTGTACATCTTACTTCCTTTTGTGTAGACAAGGTTGATGTTGTATCTCTGTAGTTCGAGTATCATGCACTGTAGTCGCTTGGGTACTACTGATAAGACAGACTTTTTGAAAATGCTATGTAAAGGTTGATGATCAGTTTCTACTGTTACGTCTTCCTTGCCGTAATATATTGATGAAAACAACTACACACAAAAAGAATGCTGAGACTTTCCTTCACAATTTGTGCGTAGCATCCCTTCGTTTGTCTCCTAGATACGTAAGCTACAGGTTAACCTAATTAAATGAGTGTACAGTCGAGACCTGTATCATTAGCATCACACTGAAGCGTAACTGACAATGACACATCAAATTATCTTAATACTAAGGCACTTGAAATTGAACTCTTTAGTTCATTGAACGCTCTAATATGAGTTGCGTCCCAAGTCCAAGTTACATCTTTTTGGATAAGTTGCCTTAATTTATAGGTCAGTGGTTAGTTAACTAACCACCGCAAAAGTGCTCTGTGTGGGCAACACTTCAAACAGGGATTTTCCCGTAGCGGTCAGTGATTAATAAACTAACCACTTAACATACAGTTCAAAATAGCATGCTAAAGTTAAACGAAATTCAACCTTATTCACTACAACAACAACTCCAGCCAATAGGAAGCGTGGGAATTTTTCGTACTGCTCTGACATCCACGTGAGCTCTTCCAGACGTCTATCGCGGGAAAAGTGGTTAGTTGAGTGATCACTGCCCGTCTACGCACATTGTCAAGCGACTTTTCCTGTCCGATCATCAAATGTAATTACTTATTGTGAAAAAGGTTAAGTCATTTTTCACTTATCGTATTTTTTGTATACAAGAGTTTATTTATCTATTGTACTTTAACTAAGTGACGTAATACATTTAGTTTATCCGCAGTAAAATGTTAAAATGGTTCATTATTCACATACATCAAAATTAGCATAATTAAAAAATATATAAAATACATTTTTGAGGGATCCGATTTATTGTAATATCAACAATAGTTATTGCCAATTTATCCTAAAACGGTTAAGGCATCTCAAATCTTCCAGAAAAGATGTTATAGACAATTATATTGTGTGACAAATTTTTCGTACATGGCAGTTACTCTGTAGGCTAATTTATTGTTTTGTATTATAATGTAATTCATATATTCATATCCCATGAAGATATTTAACACATATAACTATCTATATTATTATAATAACATCTAATAGTGTCTTTCTCTCTATCTGTCTGTTACTCAATCACGCAAAAATTACTAATAATAATGAATTTGAGTATAAATTCTAATTTTTTTTATATAATGGCTGGCGAAAATCTTCGAAGAAGCGAAATCGAGCCGCTTCCTCTTCAATGTGACAGAGAGTATGGCGAATGATTCAGAAGATGGAGAAGACAGTGACGCTGACGATAGTAAACTGTCAGTAAACCACAGTAGTTATACAAGGGATTCTGCTTTGGCAAGCCCAGTAACTCACTTTTTTTCCAATAATTCATCTTCTCGTCAACAAGATGCACACAGCAGGAGCCCTTTACCATCAACATCAAATCAAGGTCAAGGACTGCCCAACGTAAAATGGATTACATTTTTGATAGTGATGATAGCCAAGATGATCCGACTTATATACCCTCCCCACAGCAAAACATACAAGAAGATGTATTTGAGCAGCTAGAGAAGGACTTGTATATTTCATCTTCAGATCCTGAATCTGATGATCCTACTTTGAACCAATCAAGTTTTATGTTTGATAAGACCCCATCAAATCCTACAACATATGATTCATTTGTATTTAATCAATCAATAGGGCCTAAAGTTCCTATAAATATTGCTTCTCCATTAAGTATTTTTCTATTTTTTATTGGAAATTTTTTGGATACAATATTGTTTCAATCAAATCTGTATGGTAATCAAAAAAATGTTGATTTAAAACTTGATAAGGATGAACTCTTAGCATTTTTTGGAATTTTAATAGTCATGGGATTCCATTCCTTACCAAGCATACGACTATACTGGTCTACTGATCCGATGTTTCATGTAGAGGCTATATCTAAAGTTTTGTCATTAAAAAGATTCTTGAAGATACTAAGATATTTACATGAAAATGACAATACAAAGGCAATCCAAAGAGGACAGCCAGGATTTGACAAGCTTTTCAAAATAAGACCTTTCATTGATCACTTAAAAAATACATTTAGTGAGGGGTTTTCCCCAAGCCGTTTTCTTAGCATAGATGAAAGTATGATTGTATTGAAGGGTAGAAGTAGCTTAAAACAGTACCTATCATTGAAACCAATCAAACGAGGATTTAAAGTTTGGGCAATATGTTGTGCTGTCACTGGCTATTTGGTTTGCCTTGATGTTTATGAAGGTAAAAACAATGTACCTTTTAATCGCGAAAAGGATGACACTTTAGGTTCTAGTGTTGTGTTGCAGTTATGTAAGGCCTTTGAGACATTAGGATATTGTATTTTCTTTGACAGATTTTTACTACTATACCTTTAATAAAAAAAACTTCTCAATAAAGGGCTTTTTGGTTGTGGTACTATTCAAAGAAACAGAAAATATTTGCCTAATGATCTACTGAAATCAGATAAAAACATGAAAATTGGAGATTCTGATTCTGTTAGTTGTGGGGACTTATCTATTTCAAAATGGAAGGACATGGGAAAAACATCAGTTATGGTAGTTTCTAGTATTCACTATACTTCTGTAGAGGCAGGGGTTCAAAGGAAAAATAAAACTGGGGAAAAGGTTACTATTAAATGTCCAAAGTCTATAGCAGACTACAACAAATATACGGGGTGTGGATCGTTTCGATCAACTTCTTTCCACATACTCAATTTCTCAAAAGTCAAAGCGTTGGCGGGTGAAAATTTTTTATTATTTACTTGATACTATATTTGTTAATTCTTTTGTTATGTATAATTATGTTCAAACAAATGCCACGACCATAAGTGACAAAAAAACTATCGCATTTAATGTTCAGGATAAAAATTATTTGAATACATAATTTACATCAGCTTAATATATAGAATTAAGATTTTATTTCAGAAATTGTGTACGAAGAAAAAAAATGTTGCCCACACAGAGCACTTTTGGGGTGGTCAGTTATTTAACCACTGACCGTTTGTGCAAAATCCATAAAACTATGCCTGCTCTATAAAGGGTTAAAACTTCTCAACGGTCAGATAATGTGGGAACGAACTTGACAAGATAAGTTACAATTCATAAGAATCTTTGAAGATCACATACATTCTGTGGTTCAGATATTTTTTGAATTGCTGCTATTTAGACTTATCGGGTTACAGACCGTTTTTGCTTAAGACGTGGTCCATATAGGCTAGTTATTTTTAAAGCAATTTATTTTTCTGCTTATTTAATTTTTAGTTCTTTTGGCGAGCTCTGTAAAGTAAACGTGTTAGTTTGGTATCGTAATCGACAACGGCATCCTCATAAGTATCGCCGCACCCACACACTAGCATGTAGTCTGCTATGACACTAACACCATCGAGACCATCCAATGTCTCGTTGAGACGTCTTTTTAATTCTTCCGCAACTGGCGCTAAGCCGAAAGGTAAACGCAACCATCGGTATTTCCCGTCTGGAGTCCAAAACATTGTGAGAAAACTTGAAGGTTCGTCCAATTCAATTTGCCAACAACCATCTTTATCAGCAAGACTAGTGAATACTTAGCTTTAGCGAGATTAGGTAAAATCTCATCAATAGTCGGTATGTGATAATGTGACCAATTAAGTGCTAAGTTTAAGTCCTTAGAATCAATGTAAATGCGTATTTATCATTGCGCACAACAAGTACCATACTACTAATCCACCCAGTTGGATTCGATTCTTTCTTAATAATATTTTTAGACTCTAGCTCTGACAGTTTCAGCTTATCTCTAAGTGGAATATTCATTCTGCGTGGAGCATGTTTAACGGGAACCGCATTTTTGTCAACTTCCAAATGGTAAAGACCTGGTAGCTTACCTAAGCCTTTGAAAACGTCACTATACAGTATTCATTGAGAATTTCATCTCGAGACCATTGTCGTGCAAATTCCTGTAATGTACATAAGTTGTCTTTGACCTCAATTAGGCCTAGCTGCTCACAGGTTTAAGCTGAGAACAAAGGCTTTTGAGCTGTTTAGATGTTTTTACAACTTGAATAATTAAGCCATAATGTTTGTCATTAACTTTACATTGTAAGACTTGTTTGCCAAAAGGCTGAATAACTTTACCGTCATAGCATTTTAATTTTAACTTGCTCACTTTAAGCTGCGGGCTGTTATTACTGATTATTTTGCTATACTCATCAAAATGTATTACATTACAAGAAGAACCAGTGTCTAGCTGGCATTTGAAGTTAGTGAACTAACTATTGCAACCTAATTGCAGTTCTGTAAACCATTGCTTTTTGGATTGCTTAAATCTAGAATCATTAGGCCTATCAGTACTGGTAACATATTGATTATTATTGAAAATCTGATGAAGTGAATACGACATTCCCTCACTATCATCATTGCTAGAAAAGAGTTCCTCTTCCATTTGATGCAAAGTTTCCTGTAACCGGACATATTATTCCTAAAATTAGGTTTAGAAGGTTTATGATATGTTAACTTAGATTTATGTGTTGTAACATGTTTATTAGAATGAGTAGGATTATGCTTATTCTGTTTACAGATGCTTTGCAAAATGATTTAACTTGCCACATTTTTTTATATGTCATACCATAAGCAGGGCAACTTGATTTTTTCCATTGATGAACATTTCCGCAGTAATTACAAGTCTTATTTTTATAATAACTTGAGTTAATCCTACCTTGTGTGTAGCTGATGGTAGTCTTATTTAGTGACTCATCCTGTGTCTCATTTTGGTTTATAGTCATCTTCATTTGCTTATTAGTTGCTTCATGCGCTCTACATTTGTCGATAGCTGTAGTTAGGGTTAGTTTTGAATCACCTAACAATTTTTACGTAGGCGTATATCTGCTACACATAAAACTAAAACTAACGGATTAGCTCAGACTCTAAAGTTTCATATTTACAGGAAGAGGCTAGATGTCTTAGTCCACAAACATACTGGTCGATACTTTCATGGTTATACTCATGGTGTTTTCATGGTGATAGCTTCTTGATTAGCTGACTCAAAAATGAATCTCTCGTAAACTATGTTTTTATCAGATTGAAAGTGATTATCTAAAGCTTGTAGAATGCCCTGAGCAGTTTTTTTTACTTTGATCTATATCCAGTCTAGTGAAAATTTTCAAACAATCTTTGCCTAACACAGATAAAAGAGTAGCAAATAGAATTTCAGTAGATTTTTTTATCTAAACCAGTAGCAATAGAATAATTCTCAAATTGAATTTTGAAAAATATCCAGTTTCCTAATACATTGTCTCCTCTGATATCCACAGGTGCCGGTGGAGGTGGGCCTACTGTAACAACATTTATTGCTGGGTCCAAGTTTATCTGTTTTGGTTGCATCATTATCTCCAGCCATTGTGGAGTTATTTACTATCGCGTATAAAGGCAAAAGAAATAAAATATTATGTCAATTAAGGCACAAAAGCTTAATGGCTGAAAATTGCATAAGATAGGGTTAGCTTCCTCTTCTTTAAAAAACACATTTCAATAAATTTACGTACATATTTCACAATCACGCACTGTATAACATGATGGAATCTATTAATGGATTAATGAAATACTTTAAATATTACTTAAAATGTGTGTCATAAGACAAGATTTGCGTGGTTGGATTTTTCACAAAAAAACCTTAAATCCTCAAATTTGAAAAAGATAAAACACTGTATGCGTTTTATGAGAAAGATTTTATCTTAAACTCACTATAACTTTTTGTACAAAAGTGAAATAAATAAATATACGTATTTTATCATAAATACAAATTAAGGTATACACGTACGGTGAACTAATCCACCTGCCCACCCATACACGCACGGTGAACTAACCCACCCGCCCACCCATACACTTACGGTAGTACTAACCCGCCCGCCCACCCATACACGTACGGTGAACTAATCCACCCGCCCAGCCATACACGTACGGTGAACTTGTATGGCTTGTATGGTGAACTTGTATGGTGAACTTGAGGTTAAGTGGTAGAGAGGACTCTATAGTCCTAACTTCGCCTCCAATAAAGCCATTTTTCATTTCATTTCAAAAAGTAAATTGAACTTATAAAAATCACTTTTTGCGAAGCTGTACAAACTAGGGCAAAGTAGAACAAACTTTCAGGTTATAAATGGAAACGAGACATGGGGAGATCAGAGCTGCCACCATGTTTCATACTCACATGCTAGACGTATACTGTGTGCTGTAGCTCACTTATTCCTGGTTGATACGTCATATGTCAAAGGTTATTTAAATGAATATCTTGTTGTTTGTGTTCAGGACTTGTCATGAAAACTAATAACTGTACCCAATGTATAACAGAAAGTATCGGACTGTTCCTCTTGGCACACGTATGTCAATCAACAACAGAAGTTCTGAGCAATCCGTTGATCAGCTTGTGGAAGAAAATTAGATCAGACACCGTTCTCCTTGATTCAAATGAAGATAGTCCGAATTTTTCCATCAATTCCTTGATTGGGACCTCTAAAATTCGGTAGGAATAGCGCATGCCAATTAATCGTACTACTCTGGTTTGTATTTTTTTAATGGAGTCAATATAGTGAGAGTAATTAAGAGACCAGACCACAGAGGTATATTCCAGGACAGGTCTTACAAGTGTCTTGTATAGTGTCAGGAAAGTAAAAGAGGACTGAAAATATCTAGATGTTCTTAATATGAACTCTAGCAATGAGTTGGCTTTATTACATATATGGGATATGTGTTCATGGGAAGATAAAGAGGACGATACTATGAAACCACAATCTTTGAATGTTTCCACTGTTTTTAAAGGAATTCCATCCAAGGTGCAGGTTAAGTGTATTTGATTTCGAGTACGACTAAAAGTGATAACTGTACATTTGGAGAGGTTTAATCCCATGCCATTATTATTGCACCAACGTTGTATTCATAAGAGGGTGTTTGTAACGGGTCAATATCATCCTGCGATGTAATTTTCTTAAATTCCTTAATATCGTCATCAAACATGAGGAACTTGCAGTAGTTTAAGATACCACCAATGTCATTAACAAATAGTGTGAAAAGAAACGGGGACAAATGAGATACTGTACCTGTGAAACTCCTGATGGCACTTTTGATATTGATAATACTTTTGAAGTTGAGTTTCCGAATCTTACTATAAGTCTTTGAGGTAACTTTATCCATTTCAGGAGAGTACCTTGAATGCCGTATCCTTTCAGTTTGGCTAATAACATAATAAAGTTAACACGGTCGAATGCTTTAGAAAAATCTAAATACAGTCAACTTGGTGGTGTTTTAAAAGGCATTCATTGTGTACTGTTCCATCTATACCAAATTAGTTATCCTAGACCTTCCCTGTCTAAATCCATGTTGTTCGGGACGATCAGATGTTTCATTGAGAAGGATAGCCTATTTTGCACGAGGCTTTCAAACACCGTCACTAAAACAGCATGGATCGTTACAGGTCTTTAATTTGCCACATCCTCTCGGTTACCAGACTTGTATATTGGTATTACAAAACTTTGCTTGATGTTATCAGGAAATATACCTCTCTCTAACAGGGCGTTGAAGAAGATTTTAAGGTGTGGAGCCATTGGAGCTAATACTTGTCCGGATGTTTAAGCACACTTAAATTTATTTTGATACTGTTTTTCTAATATTATTGCACATAAATAATTATTATTTTACGATTTCTAATAAGGAATAGATTTTATTTTAGATGTACTGACTTAGTCTATGTAAATATTTTATGTATCTGATGACAAAAAACGTCTCTTGACTATTATTTTACAATATTTTGCAACTCTTTTTTTAAGTTTTGTACTAATTTACCATATTACATTAAGATGGTTGTAGGTGAACTTAGAAACTATTACATTAAGCTACCCACACATTAGGCGACGTGGTTGCTCGTCGACCAGCAATCTGATTCCCCGGCAATCACATCGCCGGTCGAAAGGTGTCTTTGTCCGAGCAATCAAGCAAGAAATCAATCCAGCAATCTCTCCCTAAGCGTTTTGCAGGGTTTTGATCAAGCGACATGGATGATGAAGAGACGTCAGCTGTTATGGTGGTGATTATTCATAGTATTGTAGTCGACAAAAAAAAAGGAGACAAGACGGAAGAGGTGTTGTCAAAAAAATGGTTTAAAAACAGGAATAAGTTTAGTGGCATTGCACTTTTGAAAACATTAAGACATCGTGTTGTCAAAAATGGTATTAGTTTCCATTACCATTAAGCGTACAAAAATACGATCTACAAATCATAAATAGAAAAAAACCTATTAATGGTAAAACACGATCTGCCAAATAAGGGGTGAGTGAAGTGAGAAAAAGTGTGAGTGTCGTAATTAAATAGTACTATATGAATATTTGTAAAACCATTAAAATAGTAAAAATATATTTTTAAGTACAAACAAAAACATGTGGCTTTGTCAAATATTATTTTAAATATATTGATTGTTGTTGCCATCGTGATAGAGAATATTATACCGTATTACGTATGCGTTGACCTCGGACATCACTCATAATGATTGCTTAACACCACACACCCGGCGATCTGGTCGCCAAGCAATCTTCAAATTGCTAGCAACTTGGTGGATCGACTGGGAATCTCGAACAATCTAAAGATCGCCGAGCGACCTCGAGATTGCTGGAAACCTGATTGAAACGGCCCCATACATTGGGTGATATTTGGGCAATTTGGTCGCCGGCAATCAGATTGCTGGTCGATGAGAAACTACATCGCCTAATTTAGTCTTTGTAATGTATTGTAGTATGATATATAAATTGAAATAAAATAAAACTTACAAATAAATTTTCTGTATCAGAACTTTCTATCTTAATACATAACTTCTTATATATCAGACACATTTGGAAATATCTTATTAACATTTGTATTAATATTATTAAATATACATATATCTTGGTTGTATTTATTATAGTATAAAAATCAGGGCATGACTGATATTTTAATTTTCTAGAAGAGAATTATTTCCGCTGATCTTATTCTTCTTTCTTACTACTTTTCTTGGTCGTATTTCAGCTTCAGCCATTTTTGTCTCACTTCCGAATTGTTTGTGACTTGTGTACTAGTGTCAAATACAATTTGTAACTGCAAATTTGAAACTTTTGCAAATTGCAAGTGTTTATTTTCCTGTGGAAACTTTATTTGTCGTATGTCCATCCAGAATCTTAACACATTCGGTAAGGAACGACTATTATTTTTACACAACCAATAATTCCAATAAAGAATAGGCTTTCTTAAAAAAAATTCTGTCATGATATTAGTGATCAGAATTGTAACTCAACAGTTAGCTCAAACAGTTTTGATGTTGTTCATAATTTTAGTGCACAGGTGTGATGAAATAACATGATCTTATTGGTTCATTATATCTTCCAAGAGGTTATGTTGGATTGACTAATGTATTCCATGTATGTACTGTTGTAGGCCTACCAACATTATTATCTGTATTATTATATAATTTATTTGTTTCCTCTTTCTACCTAAAATTTATTTAGTATGAGTAAAAACATCTGGCATATTGCACTACTGTCAAAGCAAATTTGTTGTTGTAAAGGCTAAGTTCTAAGGTTTCTGCTTAGTTTTCTGTTTGTAAAGATGTTATTGACACATGAAATGGCTTTTGGGTGTGTTACTTCAATTTTGGTTTGTTTATTGGGCAATATTATGTTTAGGCCTGTACCAATAGGCTATCGATGTTTTGCTCTGTTTTATTATGCTGGCAGGACCACATAAATTGAGAATCGATCTGTTTAGTTAGGCTATTGTTAGACTCGAAATATTTAATTATTTAATAATGTATTTTGTGCACTTTTCACTGACCACCATTACTTCTAACTGGTCATTTTTGTTTTTAAGTAGGGTAAATGTACATGATTTTCAATTTTAACCATATACTGTATATTTTTCCTTAACTCTAACAGCGGCACGCTAAAAACTGCTTGTCTAACAGTGGCAAGATTTTTTTTGACTATCTTAAGTTACAGGCACCAAAAAAACTTCATGCAGACAGTAATATTATCAATTCTGTATTATGTTTTATATATATAGAACATCTTATTCAGTACTAAATAGCCATTCTTTGGATACTAAAATTTGAAATAATATTAATTTATAACAAATTTACAGGTTACAAAATTGTAAACTTTTTGTCCCTGAAAGTGTAAATTTAATAATGCCGCTTCCAGAAAAAATGTAGCCCACATAATTTGTTTACCCAAAAACATCAATTATAAAAAGAACAGTAATTTATTTATCTACGTATGAATGCAAAATAATTTGAAATACTCATAAGCGTTCCTGAGTTAAAGGTGAAAAAGTACGCTCACGTCAAATGTTAACAAATTAATATGTGTATTTCAAAGTTCATAAAAAAATAGAAAACAACAAAATCCCAATTTGTAAGATTCAATCATATAGAAAATGATCAGAATAAAAAGAAAATATGCATGGTTTAAGTTACTGAACTAGTTTACGTAATTGTTTTTTTATAAATGTTTGAAGTGGATGGTATGTTTTAAGCGATCAAAATTTACAAAAGAAACTATAATTTTCAAACCAATATAAAAAATTAAAGTATTAACCCTCGAACCGGGTTCTACTTTTTCCTGTACCGTCACATCATTTTTTGCACATTTGCAGACATTTTTTCAAAAAATGATAGAAAAATAGTAAAATTATATAACCCTACTTGTATTTGGTATTAGTGCACTCCTAATAAAGCAGGCTATCTAATAATAATAAAATATTACATCATTGGGAAAACAAAAATTTTTTATGACTCATTATATCTCAGACAATGACTTTTGTAAACATAAAAAAGGGGGGGGGGTCACCTTGAAAACAATATATTATAGCTAAATTCAAAATTCCAAGATAGCCTAAATATTACAAATTTCATCTAGTTTCAGGATATATAAAGGTTTTATATGTTATTTGAAGTATAAAAGTAATTATACTTACAAAACCCTGTGTAGTACAATTTATGCAAACATTTGTTACTGTGGTAACATAATTTTCAAAAATTTGCTAAAAATTCTATATTAATCAGTACAGAATTCTAACTAGTACTAAAATTTATAGAATTACTTCTTCTATAAATAAAATACATTTGTTAAATGGTTACCTTGGTAACCTCTGGCTGTGAGCTTAGGGGTCCACAGATGATGATGAAATTTATCTGGCGTACGCACAAAAATGTGGTATTCTTCATGTTCAAAATTTTTTTCTTTTATAAAAAGGCTTCAATATAATTTTTTGTGTGTTGTATGTATATACCAAAAGTAAATTAAACACAATTATATCATAATAACACCATAATTACGTATAATAAGACTTACAAATACAATTGCAAGACAAGTAAACAAAACTTCCAAGGCTAGCGTCAGTTTGAAAAACGCTTTCGCTTGGACAACGAATATTCATCATATTATTTTCCATTGTTCCCGTCGTCTTAGAACCAAGTCAGGCATACCACTACAATTGGTAACTTCCCGTTTCCAGTGGTATCTGAATCTTGTCAATAGCGCTAATAGGCATACTATAACAAGTGATAATATCGAGCGATGTCAAGTCGACAATTTTTTGTCGATTGCCAGTACAGAATCAACACAAGTCGACAATTATTTGTCGAAACGCGGCACGAGGGTTAACTGTTAAAAAATCAATATATAAAAAATGTTGCAATTTTATTGTAGATTTAGAATGTATAAATATTTTTGTGGGTAGGCTATACGGAATGATTTTGTTCTTGTACAATCCCTGGTTAAATGTTTCAAATTTACAAGCGTCACTTTTATTCTATTTAGAATATATTCTAAAATAAATTCTAAAATAGAATGTAATATATTCTAAAACGACTACTTAGAGGTCTTTTTTTTATATATTATAATGATAATGATATAAACTGTATTTTTATAAAGTAATTGTAACATTGAACAAAAATTTATTCTGAACAGGCAAAACATTTAACATAACTCACATGAATATTTGTTTCTCAATCACTCTAATAATAAATCAGAACACAAGATTAAACGAAATACAGAATAAAAAAATCTTAACTATAGATGTAAACTAACTCAACTGTTTACAAAAACAAATGTCGCATGAACAATAAGTAATGGCAAGGAAAGCAGACGAAGGTTATGTCAGTCACACGAGCGAAGTTCAACTATGTTTGTTTCATCTGGCGATAGTCAATGAAGTAAAATATGGTTGCCAGGCAAGTTGATAATTGTTCCGCAACTCTTACAGCTTGTAATTGCATATAATAAAACTTAAAAAACCAGCAAACTATTAATTTGTTTTAAAAAAAGATTACATTGATTTTATAGACCAATCAATTTGTTTTTATAAACAATTTTTCGTAAAGGTCTGGAAAAGACCTGTATGAAAATAAATCACTATGGCTAAAGCATACAAAATAGCAAAATACTTACAGTTTGGCTAAGTTGTAGATGATTTTTGTACTATTCCAAAGGTGGAACTGGAATTAGCATAGCATCAATTCTGTTTCAACCCGTTAATAATGGGCCTACATCTCCTCACAAAAATGACAAGTTTCATAAAGTAAAAACCAGGAGAAGAAATCCTCCTGGTAAAATCAGCCAAGAAGTTTTATCTTGTTCAAATAGATATGAAGTCCTTTCTGAGGATGAATTATTATTCTCTCAGCACACTCCTTCTAAAAACGGAGCTGCAATGACTCCAAAGAACGAAACCAATTTAACTAGCAGGCAGATACCAAAAGAAACCTTACAGAATGGCCCTATATATAAAATAAGCACACGAACAACAAGGGAAATTACTAGTCTAAAGAAGAGAAATGTACTGTTGATGGCAGACAGCCATGGAAGAGACCTTAGTACATTGTTACAAAATGAGTTGGGATCAGCGTTCAATGTGACATCAGTTGTGAGGCCTGGTGCACCATTTACTGGTGTCATCCCTGAGGTGGACTCTATAACTGACAAATTTATAGAAGATGATTATGTACTTTTCATGGGAGGAGCAAATGACATTGGTTGTGTTAGTCAGGGGAACCTGAGTGAAAACCTGGCACAAGGAATTAAAAAAGTGAAGAGGGCATCAGTTGCAGTTGTTTCAATTCCATACAGGTATGACAGACCACAGCTCAATACCCAGATATATGAAGCAAATCTAAATATGTTCAAGACGGCAAAAAATGAAAGAGCAAACTACCATGATATGAACAAATATCTGCAAAAATTGCACTATACTAAGCATGGACTGCACATTAGATACAGATGTAAATCATTAGTAGCAAAGAAACTAGCTTATTGTATTAAGAATGCAAAACTAAGAAAACTTAACAAATCAATCACAACTAATCAACAACATAATACATGTGACATTGCAAATATAACACAGATCACTCCAACTCTTAATAGGTTTGATCGGACACCTTCCATTCAACACAGCACACCCGAACTGTCAAATAGTAGACTTGATATCCCAACACAAGACAGAGTACCAAATGCACAACCCCCACACAACAATCTACCCACAGTAATAACACTACACAGCACACAGACAACACACAGCAAACTCATCACAGCACATCCGCATCACTTAACAAAACTCATAAAACTGATTCAAAAAACTAACCAAAGTACCATTGACAAGGATATTTTTCCAAAAACCCACAAAAAAAACATCACACCAGAGGAAAATGTAATGATCACATAGTTTTAAGAAGTTTGTGTATAGTCTGTAAGGATTTCCATAATTTTAGTTCACAAGGCATTAGATCTTTAAGTGGGAATAATATATGGCCTATTTGTGAGGAAGCTAGAGTTAGTAATGACTATTTGTGGTTGATGCATTTAAATATACAAGGTGGTATACTACACAAGAAGTATGATCTAGAAATAATGTTGAGAAATTCCAATATATTAATAATTTGCTTAAATGAACACTTCCTTCAAAGGAGTAGTATAAGTGTATTAGGTAGTATACCTGGTTATACTTTAGCTAGTTTTTACTGTAGAGAAGAAGGAATCCATGGGGGATCCTGCATTCTATTAAAAGATCATTTACAGTATAGTATAAGAGATGTCCTGTGTATATTTAATGAAGAGTCCATCTTTGAGGTATCTTCAATAGAAATTTTGAGTTTAGGAGTTATTGTTATTTCTGTCTATAGAAATCCAAATAAATCAAATTTCAAAGATTTTTTAAGGAAATTAGAATCGTTATTGAATTTATTGTTTAAAAGAAATAGTGGTGCTAGGATTTATATTGCTGGGGATTTCAATGTTGATGTTTTGGAGGGCTGCAGCAACCCTCAGCAAAGATTAGAATTTCTGTCCATGGTAGAATCATGTGGTTTCTGTGTTAATGTCAGATCACCTACAAGAATTACAGACACAAAACAATCATGTATAGATAATATTCTTACACCAAAATTTAAACCAGATCCATGTCAGTCACTTTTGAATTTAGAATTGAGTATATCCGATCACAGGGCACTGTTTATAAGTCTTTCAGATGATCAATCCCCAAAAACTAAAAATGTTACACATAGCAAGAAGCTCATTTTCTCCAATAAAAATGTTACAAACTTCTGTAATGAATTAAGGGACATGAAATGGGATATTTCATTTGGAAACTCCTTTCAAGATAACTGTATGACCTTCTTTAGGGGCTTCCAAACTATTTTTGAAAGCACGTTCCCTCTAAAATTTGTCAATAAAAAGTTAAATAAGGGTAAAAAAAGTCTTAGGTTACAGAAGGAATAAAAATTTCAAGTGCAAAAAAAAGGAACTTAGTCAGTTAGCTAAACATTGAAAAAATAAGGATTTTATTAACTATGTTAAAAAATATAAAATTGTTTTCAGAGCAGTCTGTAAAAAGTCAAAACTAATGAGTAATTCAAATTTTATAAGCAACGCTGAAAATAAGACCAAAGCTGCTTGGAAAGTTGTAAAATCAGAATTCGGGTGTGATAAGAAGGTTAATTTTGATTTTCCAGACCTATTCGTGGGTGATAGACCAATAGGCAATGGATTGGAAATAGCTGAAATTTTTAACAAAAAATTTACTGAAATCTCCAAAGAACTAAGGACTTCCCCAATTCATGGTGAAGCTTTAAAGTTACTAAAGAAGACAACATATCTTGATAAATCTATTACGTTTAATTTTGAAAATGTTACAGCTACTGAAATAATAAATATAATAAAATCCCTTAAAAATAAGAAAAGTTCTGGATGGGATGAAATTCCTCTTGATTTAATTACGATTGTTTCAGATTCCATAGCTAAACCTCTTAGTGTAATTGTTAGCCAATCATTCTATAATGCCACTTTTCCAAATAACCTCAAATATGCAGAACTCATGCCTCTTTTTAAAAAAGGGAAAAACAAAACCCCGATAATTATAGGCCAGTCTCTTTTCTACCATCTATTTCAAAAGTATTTGAAAAAACTGCATTTCTTCAAATATCAAAGTTCCTGAAGTCAAATAAAATTTTGGTTAGTGAACAGTTTGGTTTTAGGGCAGGGCATAATACCATTGGTGCAATTCAAAATTTTGTAATGAAGTTTGTCGGGCTTTGGACAAGTCACAGAGCACAATGGGGGTGTTCTGTGATTTGTCCAAGGCTTTTAATTGTGTTAATCATAAAATTCTTCTTGAGAAATTATCTGTTTATAATTTTTCAGGAAAAGTAGTGGGTTGGGTGAAATCCTACCTACAAAACAGATATCAGAGGACGATAATATTTAAGAATAATAAAAAAATCAAATCAACATGGAGGAAAATTCAAATAGGGGTACCTCAAGGATCCATTTTGGGCCCTCTTTTATTTTTAATTTTTATAAATGATTTGCCAAATAATGTTTCTCATGAATTAATCCTATACGCAGATGACCCAACTGCAATTATAAAAGCAAATTGTGTTAAAGAATTGGAAGCTAATTTAAATCGGGCTCTTAAGGATCTAACTGCTTGGTTTGGGGTAAATGGGCTAAAGTTAAATCAAGCCAAAACACAATTAGTAAAATTCTGTACTGCTCAAAGTCAGAATAATTTTAACTCGGTTATTGATTTTCAGGGACAACTCTTGTCAGTATCAAAAAATACAAATTTTTTGGGTCTCATTCTAGATGAAAACTTTAAATGGAATAAATGTATAGAAAATGTATCTAATAAATTGATATCAGCTTGTTTTCAGATGAAAATCTTAAGGAATATTGTTGATTTAAAAACAAGAATAATGATATATTATGCCTATTTTTATCCAGTACTACTTTATGGAATTGAACTACGAGGTGCGTCATCTGATTCTGAAATAATTTTTAAAATACAAAAAAGGTTTTTACGAATAATGACAATATCTTCTTGGAAATCCTCTTGTAAGCCAAAATTTAAGGACCTCAGAATGTTATCGGTTCCCAATATTTATATTTAAAAAATTTTATTAATGGTTCAGTCAAATTTTAATTAGATACAAAATGAGCAGATTGAAAACAGATATAATACCCGTCATAAAAATATTCTCCAATACCCCATACACCATTTGACGTTAGTGGAGAAAACACCTTTTTATATGGGGATAAGGCTTTTTAATAAATTACCCTTAAAAATTAGAAATTGTGTAAGGGATGGTTCATTTAAGAGGACTCTTACAGAATTTTTATTGGAGAAAAATTATTATAGCATTCAAGAGTAGGCCTGTTAATGATATTAATTTGTAACCCAGATGACAGTGATAGTTTACATCCTCATCTATTGATTATTGCATTTGTATAGCTTAGATTTATTATTTATTTATTTTTAGTTGTGACTGTAATATTTTTTAATATTACTATTATTATTATTATTATTATTATTATTATTGACAATGTTACCTTTTTCATTAGCTTTGCTAAGTTTTGTAAACGTGTTGTAACAATAAAGAATTTGAATTTGAATCAATAATAAATTATCGGTGAATTTTTGAAAATGACCAATTATGTCATCTGATTAGGTTTGTCAACAACACCAACTGAAAAATAAAAAGTTGCCTTTTTGTTTTATATCATAAATACTAATTGCTAGTAGATATTTTATACATGAAATAGTAACTATGGAATCTGCTCTTTCGATTGGTATATACATAGTTTTGCAATTCAAATAATTTATTACGTCGGCATAGTAACTTGAAACCTAAATGGTCAGTTTGCCAATTTGAAAACACATTTTATCGACTAGTAATTGGTTGGTTGCCGCTGTTAGGATTAAATTTAAAAATTCGACACGCTATCTTGAAGGTTCATTCCAAATTTCATTAAATAATGCCCTCTATTCTTTAGATGTGCCTAGTGGTGTAGACAAACACACCCTCTCATACACGTACTCACCACCGGTGGTGATGAACTATTCACCATAATATGTACATTAGTGATGACATCAGTGGATAAAGTCAGGTTTATATTTTCAATAAAATCGAGTATATTTTAAAACAAACTGAATATCTACTTTTTTAATTGTCTTCTCAGGTATTATTTATTTTACATAATATTCAAACATTGTTTAGGGACAGCGGTCCAAACCCCTATATAGCAAATTTAAGGGGACCTACTGGGATTTGAACCTGTGGCCCTTTGCATTGGAAACAGAATTGCTTACCACTAGGCCAGCCAGAGGTCTAATAATAGGTTAAATATTATTTTTCATTATATAGGCCTATCCACTATTTAGCGTAATATATTGAGCGTAATATATAATTTAGGCCTAGGTCTAAATATAGACCTAGGCCTATATTTTCTGGGAACATACTTTTTATTCAGGAAAAATACAATTTTCGAGTTTCTGGCCTCATGAATGGCCTGCCAGCCGTTCCTCCAGCAGCAATATAAGTGAATTCGTTTTTAGTGGTTAACAGCTAATGTTTATAATGGTCGCGTATTGGCTGGCCATTATCACAATTCGCTGCGAAAGTAGTTTTTCCATTAATAATTGTTATAGGCCAAAATAGTTTTTAAATTCGTATTTAGTGCTAAATAACATATCATATTATGAAAAAGATGATCAAAATATCATTCTGATTGACGGAAATATGTCCAAAATACTGGTAATTATTTGATGTAGCACATTATGCTTTATTAGTTTTTTTTCTGAAAACCCTCAATAAATGGGCTATTTTAAAAAGGACTTTTGGAACATTTTCGTACTTTCAAAAGTAGCCCATTTTATGAGAATTTTGAGAACAATTTTCATTAAAACATTGAATTATATATAAATTTAATGAAGTATTTTTATTTATTTTACTGGAAATTGGAAGCTAAACCTAACTGTAACACCTCTAACCTGTGGTTTGTTGGATATGGTCGCTTAGTGTTGCGGGATTCACTATGTAGGGTAAAGCGTCGCTGCTGCGAAGAAGGAAGTGGTGAAACCCTTTATTCATTGCTGGATATTGTTCTTGAACTTGTATTCAGCCAAATACCCAACAAAGTGCTTTTTCTAAACACCATACCATGGTATGGTAAATCTAGCATCACGCCAGGACCGCTCAACAGTATTTGTATGAGCACCAGTGTGCAGATCCACAACATTCATGGATTGGTTCACTGTTAGATGTTGATAACCCTCCAAGCTCAAGCAGTTGTAGGCCTTCCTGCAATCACTAATAATAGTGGTTCTAGGTCGGACCCACTCTTTCAGAATGCATAAGAGGGTAACAGCATCTCTCGTTTCCCACCAAAAACGACTTCGTTGTTCCGCGTTCTACTCCGCTGAACACCCACTGCCCCTCTACTCTCCTGTCCTGGCTCTACTTCCTCTTCCCAAACTTTGCTTCGTTGATTTCGACGGTACAGCTAGGGCCGCCAGGCACCTCAGTGTGCCGGTGTTGGTGGTTGATTAATACCTCAAGGATATACGAGTACCTTGTCCGTGTACTATCCATGTACTTTGGACTTGGTAACCGTCGTTGTTCATGATCAGGTGCTGGAAAGGTGGCTTGGTTGAGAAAGCCCGCACACATTTCCAAACATTTCCTTATGGTGACTTTTTGCCTAATAAGAAGATGTTTCTGCTGGCTGACTGGCTGTAATTACAGCTGTGGTGTTTCTCATGGCCCACCGCAAACAACTTGTTATATCTTTCTATTGAGAACCAGATTCTCCCCACATTTTCCACATTCACTTTCTCCCCGCAACACATCGTGTGTGGTCAGTAAGTTGACCACTCCGTCGTCACTGAGCCGCACAATGTCGAACAGGGTGAGCGAACATCCTTCACACGCGATTCATTACCGCCATGGTCTTTGGTTTGTGCTGGAATAACGCTCTCACCGCTCCCTCATAATCACTAGCGACCAACTGAATTTTTTGACATTTGTAGCTATTAGATTGCTTAATATATATATATAAAGAACAACACTTAGCAATCTTTTATTTTTGGTGTTTTTAATGTTCAAAATCGATTTCTGTCTCGAAAGACCATCATCAGTTGAAAACAGAATACAAACAGGGTTATAAATATTATTATAGTTTATAATATATCTTAAGACTTTTTGTGGCTTGTACGTATGTATTTCTAGAATTTATTTGACAATGTTCATGCATTTTTGTAAATGTTCCGAACAATAAAGAATTTTGATTTTGATTTAACTTTAGTATAATTAATTCAACAGGTGACACTATAAAAATTTAAATAAAAATGTAGACGGATAAGTTGTAGATCTTGTTAAATTTTATAATTTTGCATCTTCATGATAGAATCAAACATAATATTTGAGTGAAATTTTATTTGATCGTTGAGTAATAATGATGGGTTTTCTTTAGTGTTTTTGTATATGTAAAATTTTTCAATAGCATCTAGTTTTTTACTTTTAGGTGCAAAATGGATAATGTCTAAATTTTCTTCAATTGATGAAATACTATGGTTTTCTTGTATTAAATGTTCAGCAAATGTTGATAAATTTTGATGTTTGTTTTTTGGTATATGTTCTTTGAATCTTTTACTAAAACTTCTTCCTGTTTGGCCAATGTAATATTTAGGACAAGTTGAACATTTAATTTTATAAATTCCAGAATTATTGTATTTGTTTTCATTATTTTTAGTAGAGTAGTTATGTTGTAGTATATGTTTGATACTGTTCTTTGTTCTATATGTAATTTTAAATCCTTGTTTGGAGAATATGTTATGTAAAGATTTGTTAATATCTCCATGATAGGTCATTTGAATGTAGTTATTTTTTTCTTTAGTTTTAGAATTAAGAGTTTTCTTGTTGTGTTTATTAATTAATTTATTTATTAACCCTATGGACCCGAAAGCAATATTTGTAGTTTGTCCTCGTTGCTCGAATGGCCAGCTGTACTGGCCGCAGACATTTCCGCGTCAGCCCGGTCTATTTGTTAACGCGATGTCCTGATTGCTCAAATGTCCACCTGTACTGGCCAGTATAGAATACGACTTGCTCGTATGGCCAGTACTACTGGACACTATGCAAACATTTTATTTTTATTATTTTATTTTATACGTATATGTCCGGTGAGTGCTGTAACCTATCAAGGAACTCGTAAACTAAATATGACGTCTGTTGACATTGGTTTCCCGCCAATTACATTTATTGTTCAGTAGATTCTGACAGCTGACGTTTAGCATCTCAGTCAGACAGTCACCGTCGCCCATAACTACTTGTTGTGTTTACATTTGACTTGTGATACTGTTTGATGTTATTCAGCTGTGAATTATTATTTGTAAATATTGTGTTTTGAACAATACCATTCTGCAAAAAAATTCAAACACTAAAGATTTTGCAAAATGTTTCATGACTATGTCATATGTTAAAATCAAGTTGTAATTTCAATAATTTATGTTAATTATTCAATTTACAAATGTATGTAAAAAACTAACATTATCAAACTATCTTAGAATAAGTTAGTTCCATTAAAGTTTTCTATAATTATCTATTAATGGTTTTTACGTCATTTTTAAATACCCATGTCAAAAATACAAAGGCAATTTAAAAAGAATTACGCGCTGGCTGAGAAGTATAAGCAAACATGGCCGCTAGCTGGAAGTGGAACTAGCGCGGCCAGTACAGCTGGCCATTCAAGCAACGAGAACAAACAATGACGAGACTAATAACAAGCTGTCTAAAACTTTGCATGGCCAGTACTACTGGCCATTCGAGCACAAAGGGTTAAATTTGGTTGATATCCATTATCGACAGCAATTTGTTTGATATTGTTGATTTCTTCTTGGTAATCTTCTTCTGTAAGAGGTGTATTCAGTAGTCTATGAATCATACTGTGGAAGGCTGCTAATTTGTGTGAAGTTGGATGATTGGATGTATTGTGAATTATTTGATTTGTTGATGTTGGTTTACGATAAATTTTGAATTGGTGTTTGTTATCTTTTTTAGTTATGGTAAGGTCAAGAAAGTTTATGCTGTTAGATTTTTCTATTTCTGTTGTAAATTTTAAGTTGGACAAGTCACAGAGCACAATGGGGGTGTTCTGTGATTTGTCCAAGGCTTTTAATTGTGTTAATCATAAAATTCTTCTTGAGAAATTATCTGTTTATAATTTTTCAGGAAAAGTAGTGGGTTGGGTGAAATCCTACCTACAAAACAGATAAAACAGATATCAGAGGACGATAATATTTAAGAATAATAAAAAAATCAAATCAACATGGAGGAAAATTCAAATAGGGGTACCTCAAGGATCCATTTTGGGCCCTCTTTTATTTTTAATTTTTATAAATGATTTGCCAAATAATGTTTCTCATGAATTAATCCTATACGCAGATGACCCAACTGCAATTATAAAAGCAAATTGTGTTAAAGAATTGGAAGCTAATTTAAATCGGGCTCTTAAGGATCTAACTGCTTGGTTTGGGGTAAATGGGCTAAAGTTAAATCAAGCCAAAACACAATTAGTAAAATTCTGTACCGCTCAAAGTCAGAATAATTTTAACTCGGTTATTGATTTTCAGGGACAACTCTTGTCAGTATCAAAAAATACAAATTTTTTGGGTCTCATTCTAGATGAAAACTTTAAATGGAATAAATGTATAGAAAATTTATCTAATAAATTGATATCAGCTTGTTTTCAGATGAAAATCTTAAGGAATATTGTTGATTTAAAAACAAGAATAATGATATATTATGCCTATTTTTATCCAGTACTACTTTATGGAATTGAACTATGGGGTGCGTCATCTGATTCTGAAATAATTTTTAAAATACAAAAAAGGTTTTTACGAATAATGACAATATCTTCTTGGAAATCCTCTTGTAAGCCAAAATTTAAGGACCTCAGAATGTTATCGGTTCCCAATATTTATATTTTAAAAATTTTATTAATGGTTCAGTCAAATTTTAATCAGATACAAAATGAGCACATTGAAAACAGATATAATACCCGACATAAAAATATTCTCCAATACCCCATACACCATTTGACGTTAGTGGAGAAAACACCTTTTTATATGGGGATAAGGCTTTTTAATAAATTACCCTTAAAAATTAGAAATTGTGTAAGGGATGGTTCATTTAAGAGGACTCTTACAGAATTTTTATTGGAGAAAAATTATTATAGCATTCAAGAGTATGTTAATGATATTAATTTGTAACCCAGATGACAGTGATAGTTTACATCCTCATCTATTGATTATTGCATTTGTATAGCTTAGATTTATTATTTATTTATTTTTAGTTGTGACTGTAATATTTTTTAATATTACTATTATTATTATTATTATTGACAATGTTACCTTTTTCATTTGCTTTGCTAAGTTTTGTAAACGTGTTGTAACAATAAAGAATTTGAATTTGAATCAATAATAAATTATCAGTGAATTTTTGAAAATGACCAATTATGTCATCTGATTAGGTTTGTCAACAACACCAACTGAAAAATAAAAAGTTGCCTTTTTATTTTATATCATAAATACTAATTGCTAGTAGATATTTTATACATGAAATAGTAACTATGGAATCTGCTCTTTCGAATGGTATATACATAGTTTTGCAATTCAAATAATTTATTACGTCGGCATAGTAACTTGAAACCATAAATGGTCAGTTTGCCAATTTGAAAACACATTTTTTCGACTAGTAATTGGTTGGTTGCCGCTGTTAGGATTAAATTTAAAAATTCGACACGCTATCTTGAAGATTTAATTTTATAAATTCCAGAATTATTGTATTTGTTTTCATTATTTTTAGTAGAGTAGTTATGTTGTAGTATATGTTTGATGCTGTTCTTTGTTCTATATGTAATTTTATATCCTTGTTTGGAGAATATGTTATGTAAAGATTTGTTAATATCTCCATGATAGGTCATTTGAATGTAGTTTTTTTTTTCTTTAGTTTTAGAATTAGGAGTTTTCTTGTTGTGTTTATTAATTAATTTATTTATTAACCCTATGGAACCGAAAGCAATATTTGTAGTTTGTCCTCGTTGCTCGAGTGGCCAGCTGTACTGGCCGCAGACATTTCCGCGTCAGCCCGGTCTATTTGTTAACGCGATGTCCTGATTGCTCAAATGTCCACCTGTACTGGCCAGTATAGAATACGACTTGCTCGTATGGCCAGTACTACTGGACACTATGCAAACATTTTATTTTTATTATTTTATTTTATACGTATATGTCCGGTGAGTGCTGTAACCTATCAAGGAACTCGTAAACTAAATATGACGTCTGTTGACATTGGTTTCCCGCCAATTACATTTATTGTTCAGTAGATTCTGACAGCTGACGTTTAGCATCTCAGTCAGACAGTCACCGTCGCCCATAACTACTTGTTGTGTTTACATTTGACTTGTGATACTGTTTGATGTTATTCAGCTGTGAATTATTATTTGTAAATATTGTGTTTTGAACAATACCATTCTGCAAAAAAATTCAAACACTAAAGATTTTGCAAAATGTTTCATGACTATGTCATATGTTAAAATCAAGTTGTAATTTCAATAATTTATGTTAATTATTCAATTTACAAATGTATGTAAAAAACTAACATTATCAAACTATCTTAGAATAAGTTAGTTCCATTAAAGTTTTCTATAATTATCTATTAATGGTTTTTACGTCATTTTTAAATACCCATGTCAAAAATACAAAGGCTATTTAAAAAGAATTACGCGCTGGCTGAGAAGTATAAGCAAACATGGCCGCTAGCTGGAAGTGGAACTAGCGCGGCCAGTACAGCTGGCCATTCGAGCAACGAGAACAAACAATGACGAGACTAATAACAAGCCGTCTAAAACTTTGCATGGCCAGTACTACTGGCCATTCGAGCACAGAGGGTTAAATTTGGTTGATATCCATTATCGACAGCAATTTGTTTGATAATGTTGATTTCTTCTTGGTAATCTTCTTCTGTAAGAGGTGTATTCAGTAGTCTATGAATCATACTGTGGAAGGCTGCTAATTTGTGTGAAGTTGGATGATTGGATGTATTGTGAATTATTTGATTTGTTGATGTTGGTTTACGATAAATTTTGAATTGGTGTTTGTTATCTTTTTTAGTTATGGTAAGGTCAAGAAAGTTTATGCTGTTAGATTTTTCTATTTCTGTTGTAAATTTTAAGTTGGGGTGAATTTTGTTCAGAAAGATTTCTAATAGATCTATTTGTCTTTGGTTTCCGTTGAATAGACAAAGAATGTCATCAGCATATCTATGATAATATATAATTTTCTTTGCGTAAGGGTTTATTTCAGGGTTGAGAAAGTATTTATTTTCAATATAATTTAGGAAAATGTCTGCTATGATGCTTGAAAGTGGTGATCCCATGGCCAATCCTTTATCTTGGGAATAAATTTTATCGTTATATTGCAAGTAATTTTGTTTAAGAGTAATTTTTGTTAATTTGATGATTTCTTGAATTTAAATTGTCTAATTTATTTTGTTTTGTTAAATTTTCTTCAAGAATGGTTAAACTCTCTTCTACAGGGATGTTTGTGTATAAATCTTAAATGTCAAATGAAATTAGGATATGATTATCAGGGAAATTCGTATTTTTAATTTTGTCAAGTATTATGATATGATGTTAATTTTAGATCGAATCATTGAAATAGAAACCCATGTTTTTGGTGTTTTTGTGGAGCAAAACGGCCCCGAAGGGGTCCGCTTTGCGTCGTTTGCAACTGGCAATGAAGCATTTAAGTATTTATTTCTGGGTTGGCCACAGGTTATAATTTCCAAATTATAATACTTTTATTTTATATTTTACAAATTTATTGAAATTGTTCGTATAATTTTTTTTATTTACAAAATTAATATTGTGCAATGAACCATTGTTTTGTGCAGTGTGAATTTGACACCCAAGGGAACTATAGCCCCTCTCTGAATCCGCCACTGATCTCGTTTAAATATAGCCAATCCTCAACCTATTTCAGGCAAAGTTTTCATATTTTGCTAAGTGGCAAGAAAGTGCATGGTAACCAATGTTATTATTTTGTTATGTCTCAATTAATTAACGTAATTTTTTTGAAGTAATGTATTTTTCATGGTGAACTCAAATTACATGCCCAAAAATGCTAATTCACCATTGAGGGGGTGAGCAAAGTGCTTAAAAAGCTTAATGGCTCTAAAGGCTGCTAGAGCTAAATCCTTGGCCATTTATATCAAGCTGCTCTGTTTTAGCTTTTTATAATAGAGCCTAATAACATAAAGGTATACCGCGGGAGGGATAGTCACTCTCGCTCAACTAGTGAAGAAATTGCTAGAACTTCAAGCCATCTTTCTTGGCCATTTATATCAAGCTGCTCTATTTTAGATTTTTACACTAGAGCCTATTAATGTACAGGTAAACCGCGGGAGGGATAGTCACTCAAGCTCGACTGAGCTTACGCCGCACAATACAGCTTGACAGCTGAGAGTTTACGGCGGGCCCACCAAGCTAGCAGTTTTTCACTCAACTATTGCTACTTCTGTATTCCAAACTTTTCATTGATTATGAAGCAACATGAAATTTGATAGATAGTTTTAAAAGGGAACTGATTTTAATTAAAAAGTGATGCATGATTAGTGCAGTTTGTTGATAATACTGGATTTTCGTTGTTCACTAAATAACACCTAAGAGTTCTTTGCCTAACCTACAACTCTTCTATATGTAACCTATATGTTATATGTAACAAAAGGCTTTAAACTCTGTCAAGTAAAATGTACTTTTTTATAGACCCCTTTGCTGATGCAATCAAGGGTTCTGATGACGATGTTCAAGATGGTCTTGTTCATATAAGAATTCAACAGCGTAATGGTCGAAAGACTTTGACTACAGTACAAGGACTCTCATCAGACTATGACCTGAAAAAAATTGTCAGAGCATGCAAAAAGGTAAGTTTTATATTGTTTAACATAGTAAAGTAATTTCTTTTAGTACAGATTATTCACCGAATGATTTTAAAATCTATGAAAATGGCAGTATACAAATTCAACGTGTGTTTGTAAAAGTATCAGAATCACCTTTATTTATAATCGTCAAGATTACAAATGGTGTCATAATTTATTAATTATAAAAATATAATATTGTATTTAGTGTTGTTGTGAGGTATTCTGGATCAGTTCATCAATGGAGTAGACAGGTCTGTCCAGCAGCCATGTGTGCAGTGCAGTTCTCAGATCCCTGCCCCTCTTGAGTTGAAGCTCTCTCGGTAGGTAGTTGAATATCTTGGTTCCTGGGTTCTGTTAGTTTGCCGCTTTTAAATGTTGGGTACACTTTGGCTATTTTTATACTAGAAGGAAAGTTTCCTTCCGTAAAACATTTGTTAAATATAGCAACAAGGGGTGGGGTCAGTTCTTCCATGCTTTGTTTAAGCAGCTTGGGGGAGATTTAGTCGGTTCCGGATGATGTTTTTGTTATATCATGTACTTCTAATTTAAGTTTTTGTTTCTAGTGTTATTTATTGGGTGATGTGAATAAAAAGTAGAAAATTCTTTTTCTAAGAATATTCTTCATTTCGAGTGAATAAAAACGAAGTAAATTCTAAGGGGTAGAAAATACTTCTTTTCATCCGGATGGGTAGTATTTTCTCCGATTTCGTGTGAATAAAAGGTAGAATTGTCTACTCATCTGTAGAATATTCTTCATTTTATGGAGTGTGGTTTAGTCAGACTTCACTTCCATGTCAGTCGGCAACTTGGCGATGTTCATGCAAGTTCGTGAGCAGGCGGTGTATCCCGAGTGGCGGCAGGTCAGTGGCTAACAGCTATTACGGTTTGAAGATCAAGTATTGATTTTTTAACTAATGAATTGTTAATTGAAAGTGACAAGACACATAGCGGAGCTATTCCACCCAGAACTAAAATAGAAATTTTTGGTTATTACAGTAGACTGATTATTACAGTACAGCTTAGCTTGTTTGTGCTAGTATTGATTTTTGATATTTCGTTGTAATAGAATTTTCAGATTTTCAGAACTATAGTAATAATAATGTTTTGTATAACAATATTGTTTGTGAAAGTAAGTTTTGTTTGTAATTGACCCTATACATAGTCCACGAAAGGCTAATTATCACCGGATACAGATATACATATTGTACATAACATACATAGACTACACACACACACCAGACATATATACGCTCACCTACAAGGTTTTAGGTTTGGTACGGATTAGGTTAGAGGTTTTAATTTATTGAAGAAATCTCATATTAAAAAAGATCGTCTGTGCTTGTAACTTCAGCTGTTGATTGCTTTTTTAAATTTGCCAACAAAATCTCTATTTATATTTGGATCTGTTAGAATTGCATTTGCTGCAATAACATAGCTAGCTGGATTTGAGTAGTAGACATCCTTTGTTTCCACTGATTTGTACTCCAGTAGCCGCTTACTTCCTCGTCTTAAAGTTGGTTTTGGCTTTATTGAGGATGTTTGTGCGTTTGGCGCCATTTCTGTTATAGAATGTCATACTTGGTCTACTTCCACGTGGCCTATGTCACTTGAAGAGTTAGAGTTTTCATTTCCATATAAATTAATACTTCCTGGGACCTTCGTAGACACTGGATTTTCTTTGTGATGGAGTGAGACCCATCCCCCCACCAAAACTGGAAAGCGTGCCAACTGGGGGATGGCTCAAATCCAGTCAAGCGATGGGATCACGGGTGGCAGTTGGAGGGTCAAATGAAAACTCGGCAGCTGAGCAAAACTAATTTAATTTCAAGTCAACAATTAATCAATCAAAAAAACGGCAGAAGGCTGCAATATTAAGAGGCACTTGAATAAATAACAAGAAACACTAAAATTAACAAGATAATACAAATTAACAACAAACGCTATAAATACCACATTAAACAATTACAAACTACATGGCCCATCTGCAGCAAAGCCCGAGACACCCAAAACGTAAGACAATTTTGGGAACAACTTAAAAGTGAAAATTTAGAAAAATGTTGACAACACCAATTAACCCGGCAATTTAGCCCACATCCCATGATTCCACCGAGGCCAGGGAGTAAGCCGGAATCCCTGGGCAGCTCCGAATAGGAAGTTAAGTAAAAGTACAATAATCCCCTTTTGATGAAAGTTTAAAAATTAAACAATTTAAAAAAAAAGTATAACACGGTACCGTTCTATTATCCCCTGACATCAATAAAACAATTAAAAAAAAAAAAAATAAATAAATCACAATCACTAGGCCTAAACATATAAATAAGTATAGGGACCTAACAAATATAAAATCTAAAAAAATATAACAACAAATAAAACTAACTAAAATAAATAACAATAAATATTAACATAAGTTTTTTTTCTTTTTTTTTTCTTAAATTTTAAATATATAGGTATCAATGTCTCCATGGCTGTTTCATCACTTTGTCCAATCAGTTTTAGGCCTAGGCCAAATTAAATAGTTCCACAAAATTTTTTTCCTTCTTCTTTTTTTTATATTTCACTTCCTTTTTTCTTAGGTTTTTTTATATATATATATCCATATCAAAAACCCCCAGCTCAGCCGCTGGGAACAAAAAGGAACGCACTGACCTGAGGACAGAAGACTTCTACCCAAGGAAGTAGGTGGGGCAGCAGGGTCGTAAATGGCCTCTATACATGGTCCTCAGGCCAGGCTAGCAGTTGAGAAGATCGAAATTCGCCCGGACGGCAGGCTGAGGGCTGAACGTCCCACTCAAGGACCCTGGACTGCAAGGCCAAACCACAGCACATTAAAAACAGTACAGCCCAAAACCAAAAATACTAATAAACATGAAATAACAAAACAAGAACAGATAAAATTGTACATGATTGGAGCACACTAGAAAATAAAGGATCCATTTTTAGGCTATGAATAATTATGTTGGAAAAAGATTTAAACCAAATTACAAAAGAATTACGTATATGGAACTAAAAATGACAAACTGAAAATCTAGGCTATTGATACCGAAGCAATAGGTTATAAAATGAAAATCAAACTACACAGATAGGCTAGGTTATTGTCAAAGAAAGAAAAAAAGAAAAAAAAAATAGTAAATCGGTAACTCCAACTGAAAAGGCTCAATAAACATTATACAGAACTACAATTGAATCTTAAACAAGATATAATAAAGCAATTAATGGTAAAATGTAACATTGAGCACGTGGCTCGAACCTAGGTTAACAAAGATCTAGACAAAGAACATAAATTGAACATAACCCTGAAAACACAAGTAAGCCCGATTATTATTATCATTGAAACAAAGTTTTTTCACCAAAAGGGTGATTAGATATTAGAAATTACAAAATGAACACTTACGTTTAAGGAGGCTCTAGCCGGACATGTTTAGACGATCGGCCGCTGAGAAACAAGAAGAATGACGGACCTGAGACAAGAGCTGGAACACGGAACGAACGAGTCCGAGCCAACGGCTACCAAAGTAAGCAAATCGCCGGGCACGAGCGATCTCAGGCAGCCCGGCAGACCACGACGAAAGTAACGAAATGTACCGGTCAAACTACCCGGTACAGGAGTAGTGGCAGAAAGTCTTTTTCCCAATCAGTAAGTTTGATTTTTTTGTTACCAGTCGTATTTTTATCTGTCTTTTTCTTAATTTTTGTCTTCATATTATTTTTAACAGTTGTGCCAGATTGGTAGTTTTTCCTACAGTTTGTGAATACTCCACATACACTCCTATGGCTTTTTCTTTGATGCAACTACACTTATAATTTTTGACTTATCAATCACTGTTGGGTTTTCTCCTAAAAGACGCACGAACAGTGCCCGATTCACAAGATTCTTATCAAACTCTAAATCAGCAGCTTCGTCACTGGAGGACATCGCAGGTGTTCAGCAGGTACACGCATTCACACAAAGCCAAAGATAACGATGCAGCGAACACAGACAGGGACAGGACAAACAGATGATGGCGGGGTGAGTGAGCGAGCGAGTGTGTGCTGAGGAAAGAGACACTGTTACGACAGGCAAACTCCGGGGAAGAACTTTCCAGTGTAGTAAATTCTCTAGATTTCCTGACGGGCCGAAGTATTTTCTACCAAGTAGTAGTATTTTACTATTCACTTCGTTTAGAGAAAATGCTAATACTTCGAAGTATTTTCTTCGAGAATGTTCCACTTTTTATTCACATCACCCATTATCTTCCACATGGTTTTCGACTTGTTGTCAGTGTTGTTTATGTTATTAGCCTTTGTTATGCCTTATGTGATAGGCATGTGTTTATGGCATCCAAAACATTGATATTTATAGGCAAATGGCTTTCCATGTCTCTAAGGAACTGTTGTACAACTTCATTCCTATAGTAGACTTTAAAACTTTGGATAATGCCCTGGTCAAGTGGTTGCAGTTTGTATTTGGAAGCAGATATTCAACCTTAATGTTGCTCAGTCTAGGGATATCTCCATGCGCCGTACAGTTATCAGTGAAGATGAGAATTTTTTCTTTCATCTCCTTGTTAAGACTTAGAAGCCATGAACTGAAAGTGTTACAGTTCATCCAAGCCTTTGCATTCGCCATGTAGTCCGTAGGAAGTTCATTCACATTTTTAAAACAACGTGGATTTTCCGATTTTCCAATCACTAATGGTCTTAGCTTGTGAGTCCCTGTGCAGTTTGTCCCAAGCATAACTGTTAAACGATGTTTACTATATTTCCCACCATGACATTTATCACCCTTAAAAGACAATGTTTTGTCGGATAGGCATTTTAAAACAATCCAGTTTCATTGGCATTGTAGATATTTTCTGGTTGGTTCATATCCCTTAGTTACCGAAGCAAGTTTTTCTTTCCAATCAGTACAAACATAATCATCAACTTTTGCACTTTCACCGCATACTTATAAAAAAATAAGCTCATGTCGTTTTTCTAAGTTTGCTAACCATCCATTGCTAGCTCGAAAGTCCTCGTGTCTAAGTTCAGAAGCAAACTGTTTGGCTTTTTCTTGAAGAATGGGTTCGCTTATTGCAATGTTTTTGTTGCGGCACTGCTTAAGCCACTTAATCACACACTCATCTACATCTTTCAGCTCACATGACTTTAACTTTTTTTATTTTAGAACATTTGCCTCATCAAACTTCTCTTTCTTCTTCAAAATTGCAGATAAAGTGCTGGGTGGTATGCCAAACTCTTTAGCTATGTCCAATTTTTATCTTTCCTCAACGCACTTTATAATTTTACATTTACACTCAACGCTAATAGCGCCATCCATCGTAATTAAATAAACTCCCACACTCACACGATTGTACGGTGATAAGATAATGAAACAAATACAGTAGGCCTATATTGTTCCCACACTCCACTCAGTCCAAACAGATAATCAGTACTGAATAATCACAACAAACATACATAGACGATAGCTGGGACAGAAAGCTTTCCTGTTCAGACACGATTCTGTTTCAAAGAATTTACCCCTCTTTTGTCAACATTCGTTAATGAGGTACAGTCGTAAGAACTTAGTTATATAGAGGTAAAATTGGTTATGTAGAGGTTTCAACTAGAACAAATTTACTATACCAAGGCTGGATTATTTTTCTTGGTATTAAAAAAATTCGTTATGTTGAGGTTGTGAGTACGTTTTGTTCATTATGTAGAGGTGAAATTTACATTGTCCCTTATGGAGGGTTGTAGGAGATTTGTAAAAACTCGCAAGGTTTGACTGTACAATTTATTTTTAAATTAAACAACGTCATTTTATATTATCTGAACTCCCCTCATCATGTGTATACTTGAATTGAAGCTCTCGGTCTGAAACCTCTAGGAAAATTCACAAAAGTTTACTTTTTTCACTCATAAACAAGATGGCGGCCTAAGTGGAGTGTCAAATGGTAGGTTCTCTTTACTCCTAATATGCTACATTTGTTAAATTATATGTTTATGGCCTTCATCGCCAAAAAAAATCATGGTCAAACAGGCCATGTATCCTGGCGAGGCTGCAGGCCGAGATCCACAAATGGGGCTGTAGCAGAATGTTATGAGCATAGTGAGTGACTGGATTGGCACGTTAGTGTCCATGGCAAGCTACTCATGGAATTCCAAGCAAGTCATTTGGCAATTATCTTCCACATTAATTATGTGTTTTTGAAAGTTACCTCTTCTAATTTTCCTCTCTCTGCCCTCCATTTACTATTCATAATTGAAAACACCCATTTCACTGAAGCAGAAGAACCTGAAAGCCCAGAAGACGATAAAGGCTTATAACTACAACAGGGTGTCTACTGGTCACGAAAAGTCATGAATATTGCTTCTAAAGTCACGATTTTTTCTAGAGTTCCAAAGTGCTACTAGAGGGAATTCGGGAGGCATTTGGAGTGAATTGGTAAATTTGCTCAAAGCATACTGTGGCAAATAATTTCGCCAAAAGTATTTTTGTTTCTCGTCGTTTTCGTTACGATGTTGTTCTAACCATAGTCTTTTCTACAATATAAATACCGTATTGAGGGTGCAGAGAACCAGCCAGCTCTTTGCCCATTCAAAATTATTGTACTTCTCTTTCCTCTATTCAGGAAAAGAGAATGGTGTAATGTATTAATCAGGCAACCGTTCGTCATCATTCCCACTCAAAATATTGTACGTTTACTACTATTAGTACCGTATGCGAAGTTATGCGTTCTTTCTATGTACAAAAGGAGTCAAAACAGTGTTGTGAATTGTCAATATTACAAAATGTTTTAATGTTATACATTTATATAATTGTGCAATCTATAAATTTAAAAACGTTTTAGTTACTTTTGAATTGGTTTCATGGATGAAAGTGATTAACTGTTTGCTTTACAATATTTGAATTCACAATAGGCATTTAATATTGAAACGTTCTTGGTTGCCATATTCCAATTCTCCATTGCTGTACAGACAGAAATAAGAAAATACAGCTCACTATTGGCTGCACCGGACCGGATGTTCGTTGATCAGTGTTTGTTTTGTTTATGGAATGCTATATCGTTAGATCGTAATTGTTCAAAGTGGTGGGCATGTAACTGGCGTATTTTAGTGTTTAGTTGTGCTTTAAACTTTATATTTGTTAACAGAATTTCTTCAACTTTATAATTCTCTTCTGAGTCTTTTAAGTTACTAGGCCTATTATTACAGCTAGTTTTTGTTAGGCCTAGTGTTTGTTTTTATGCGTATAGCAATTTTGATGTATAAAGAACTTTAGTACCAAATTGTTGGTTTTTATTATTGTTCAAAATAGGCCTAAATTTAGTCAAATAAAAGTGATTAGTGTTTGTGCACAATGCCTGGAAAGTGCAAATTTCAGAACTTGTGGCTCAAAGAAGAAAATTGGAAGAAGTGGCTTTGGAAAAATGAAAGTGATGCACATTTATGGGGCTGAAGAATTGTTTTTATTTTTGGAGTATTATTTTTAAATGTGTGTTGAAATTTAAAATTTATATTTACTACAAAACAAATGACAATTTTGTTTATCAGTGTTTATAATAGTACATAGGAGCACATGGTAGTATATAGGAACACTTACAGACTGTTTACAAGGTAAATGAATCCACTATAAATTCAATTTACTGTTCAACTTATTTTAGGCCTATTTGATTTGTTGATAATGCTAAATTGAACCTAAGAATTGAACCTACTGCAGACATGCATCATCATCACATAAATCATTGTGAAAATATAAGTAGGTAATGCTCAATTTGCAAGGTTTCTGGAGTCTGAACCTGCTTTTTGTTTGGATATTAATAATGAAATATGTCTGCAAATCCATTTTACTCATACAATGCTGGGTTTCTTTTAGTAAATAGTGTTAGTCTACTTTAATCTGTTGTATTTTATCTATATTTGGTCTATTAAAGGTTAATAATGGTATCATTTTTTAGTAGAATATGGCTGAAAATAATGCGATATTATAACGTGAACCGTATTCATCATTATTCGGGTGATGAATTTTCATGTTGTAAGGTCATGAAAAGTCATGAATTTTCATTTCTATTTGGCAGTAGACACCCTGTACAACAAATAGCATTCATTAATTTAAATATTACTCCCTTTAAGTCAATTGTTATTTGAGACATAAAAATTGTTTTTAATACATAGCTCCAATAAAAAAATTTGTATACATACATTTATTAATAATTATTGAAACCTATAATTTGTCAAGTTAATTTAAGTCTCTAAAGGAAAGTATTTTTGAAAATTTATGAATGATGTCAAATTTAAATCTATCTTACTTGGAATACACAAGCATAATTCCACTAATTTTAGGATATTGGTGGATGTAGTGTTTGTTTTTTCAAGCGTACAAAATAGTTTTGCCACTTTTGTGCATTCATATGTGGCTCTTCTTTTGCTGCATATGAAGAGGCAAAACTATGGTTTTGAAGTTCGTTCATCAAAATTGCCATCTATGTCAATACACTGTTCATTTATATTGTTTATATCCATGCTTGTACCTTCAACTGACTTTCAATTGCTCATGAATACAAACCTACATAACAATCAGAGTTGTATTCACAAATTTGGATTACAACGTTTGTATGACATATTCTTAACTTTTATTATTCAGTTGTAGTCTTTTATGCTTAAATAATTAATGCTCACACCATGTTTAGTTAAAAAATACAAAATTTGAATAGTATACAAAGTTATAAGTATAGCTACAGTATTAAATGTTGTAATTATTCAGCTATAGCAAGAGTATTTAACCTCTTATGTGATAGCGTAGTAATAAAATGTGAAACTAGGCCACTTAGATGCCAGATATAATGCATTATTATTTACAACTCATTTATAATTATAAATCATTCTGTAAACTTGATAAAACGTATTTTATATTCTGATAATAAAAATAATACATGGTTAGCAGTTAATCTATTTGATTTACATCGCTTACGAGAACTACATACTGAAGGTAAACGTAGAACGGGCAGAATCATAATAATAAAATCAACTGTTTTCCCAACACTACTTGATGCTGTCTAATGCACTTAGGCACAACAACGTCAAATTGTACTGTACCAGTGAACGATGATAATGCTGGTGAACGAGTGTCAATGACTTAAGAAAGTTATGGTATTTTTGTTCTTCAACTATCAGCTTAAATGATGCACTTAAATGTATATTTTCTACCAAATGTATGAAAATAAGAAAATAGCGGACAATTTAGTTAAAAAAGTTTGGACACTTTGTAGCCGCAAAGAACTTTGCAGACAAAGGTGAAAATGGCAGACTGTCCACCGTAAATGCGGACCTGGTAATCCTAAGCCTATTCCACAATGATAGACACTAGAGATGGGCAAAACAGGTACTTGAAAGTAACTGTTACATCTGTTACAGGTACTTTTTAGTACCTGTTACAAAGTACCTGATACTTTTAAGGTTTTTGAGTACCAGTTAAACATTACTGATTCACTAAACCAATAATATGCTGCTGTATCGTAATTCATTAAGTATTTTTGTATTAATCTCCAATATTGTTTTTGTAAGTATCCAATAATTAATTCTTAGAGTGAATACCTTTAGAATGATTAATTGTATCATTACCAATAATATATTTCTTTATTATTACATGAATTAATTGTTTTATTCAGGTTTCTAAATGACTAGACATATTTTTTTTAGTGTAATGATTATATTTATCTATTGTTAAATATGGTTTTTATTTAACAAAGAGTTTAAAAATTGACAAATTATAAAGTAACTAATACAACTTTTTTGACTCCATAATCAATCTGTTTTACCTAATTAATTATGGTATAGTCTATCAATAATTTAATGCAGAATAGTTTTTGTTTGGTATTTATTTATTAAAACAAATAATTACTGTTATTACCATGTCTCGTCATAATTTCAATAAACATGTATTTATTACCTTATCAGTCTATTCCATAGTAAGAATGAAACTAAACTCTGTATTACCGGATGTTTCCAGTATATATAACTAATAGTAATGCATGAACCAAACAATAAAATTACGATTATATCAATATAAAACAACATACATTATAAAAAATAAGCCTAAACTTTATTATATGAGAAAAAAATAGAAATAAAACAAACGTCGGCCTACTGTGTTACTATCGTTCTTGTTAGAACATGCACAGTTCTCAAGGTGCCGGGCCACTGAATTGACTGAATGCTCTTATCAACATTCAACAATGTCTAAAATAAGAGCTGCTGAGTGCCATCGATGCTGAATGCTCATTCAGTCCTTATCACATAAACAAATACTCCATACCGATACTGACACAGATATTTCATTTTAAGAACATTAATTTTAAGATACACATGTGGCGTATAGTTTTTTACTAGAAGAATCAAAGATTATAACGGTAGCAGTTTATCATAATTTGGTTGCAAAGGATAACTTATCATAGCGTTAAAAAACGAGAACCTCATTTTAATTAATTTAAAAACCTACATGAAATTTTTGAACAGCAAGAAATTTTTAACATTTTTATTAGATAAGAATGCCCAGATATATTTACCAAACACAAAGTTCATGAAATATTTCACAAACAATAAATCAAGTACTTAAATAAATAATTAAATTTTTTAAGTTATTTTATATTTTATCATTTTATATATTGATGGAATTATTGCCGATTAAGTTTATAATAGAAATGGAGTTATTAATTACAAACGATAAGATGGTTGCCTTATTTATGTGTGTCTATTTATAAATAAACACGGCGTTTTAATTTATTTAATTCGATATAAGTGTCTCAGACATTTTATTAAGATTGTTGACATTGTATTAAGCAGTATTAATATTTTTCTAAAGAGATGCTAATAAACATAAAACAAGAACACAGATAAAAGTCGTCAGAACGAAGTAAAGGAAACAAACAATTATTGTGGCGGTGCTTGTGAAACCTGAAGAGGGGAAAGACGGTCTGGCTGGAAAATGGGGGAGTGGGTTGAGAAGAGGGAAGTGAGAGAGAGACAGAAGAGCGTGAGAGAGAGAGAGAGAGAGAGAGAGAGAGAGAGAGAGAGAGAGAGAGAGAGAGAGAGAGAGAGAGAGAGAGAGAGAGAGAGAGAGAGAGAGAGAGAGAGAGATTAAATGGGTTATGCACAGTGCAGCGTGGGGCCTCAAAACAGTTTTCAGGCCTCACCACAACTCTCCCATATGGATGGAGTATCTTTTTATATAGTAAAATCAATGCTATTAGCTTTTTTGTTCTTGATGCAATCAGAGATAAAGGCCAGGGCCTCTTCCAAGTTGTCTGCAGATTCCCATGATGGTAAGAGAAGTACTGTTTAGTTACTCATTTTAGAGAGTTACTTAGGAGGGCCATTACGCAGACGAGTTCATTACCGGTACAGTATTCCGAGATGACTAGAGGTTCAGTTATTTCTGCAAGGTTTTCCTCAACATATATTGCAACACCCCCTTTCCTGTGCTGTTTTCTGCTAAAATGAACCTTTAGGCAGCATTTTGGTATCAAGCAGACACCCTCCAGTTGGTTCTGTTTAAGTCCATGTTCACTGAGTATAATCAAGGAAGGTGTAGGTGTTATTGTCTCTATAAGATGGTTTAGTCTGTTTATTTTAGTTGATACTTCCTGCACATTCTGGTGGACTTTTGTCGGTTGGAGTTATTTTCAGTTGGCTGGGCTCTAAAAAAAGGTCTTGAGGGTGAGTGATTTTGTTCTACTGCTACGTAGTTTATCTTACTGCCTTGAGGTATTGTGATCTGTGAGGATGGGCAAGGGAATTTGACTTTATCCATTCTTGTCTCGTAAAATTGCAGAAGCTAATAAGAAAAAAATCCTCAATCGTTTCCCTATCTCTTTGCAGCTTAGCATTCATGGGGGTTTTCTCATGAATTTTTTACTAGATACTAGCAGTTCCTCTTTATTGTTTTATATGATTCTTATGATTTGAGTTTCTGCTCACTCTCTTCAGGATGTATAGAGTGTGTCTTTGCCTATAAGTACTTCGGCGTGGTTTTCGACTTCCATTTAAAGTAGAATAGAATAATATTTTATTCCATAAAATAATATATATACATTAATTACAAAACGGAATACTAATCATCTTATCTATTAAATTATGGCTAGAACAAAAACTTAACTTTAAACAATTATTATTCACAGTCAGCACTTCAATAACAGGTAAAGCAGACAGCCCTCTGCAGCGTGGTCAAATGCAATATGTCCATGATTATATATCTAAACTAATAATCTAATCTGTTACACAATTAATTAAGTGGATTGTAAATATTGCTTATTTATACAAAAGTCAGGAATTATATTTACGCATTCAGGAGGTTAAGTGATGTGTTAATCAAAATGAGCTAAAGATACTCACACGAGGAAGCTGACACATTAGTTCTATCAGGGTTTGATAAGACATTACTTGACTGAACTTAATATTTACTGTACATTGTTTATTGTGAATTTAATACTTATCATTTCATCACTTCATCCCAACACTGATTGTTAAAATAGAAAAATAATCAATTTTGAGTTTATTTTTTGTATAAACTTCTACTAAAATTAGGAAATTAATTATTTTACTAATTTGTCTAATTGCTTAGTAGATTTTTCATGAAGTTATAAATTGTGTATTCTAGTGATGTATTCTTAATAATTAGAATTTAAGTGGTTGGGTGACTAGCCTCTACATAAGCTGCTTGTCCATGTAGGTTAATTTGTTTATTTTTATCATTATAAGACAATATGATTACAGTAGACACGCGATAATCCGACAGAGTTGGGACCGTAACCGTGTCGGATTGGTCACTATTATGGATTACCAAACCTAAAATGGAAAAACGTATTTTACAACTGAGGAAAATACAAATATAAAATGCTTAATGTCAAAAATTGTTTACTATAATGAAAACTACATAATAATTGTAAACAAAACTTACAACTATGATAAAACACTCTTACTTGCGTGGTCCTTATTTAAAATGTTTTGTTAGAGTTTATAAAATACAGTACTGTATAGTTTTTGCCATTGAGTATAAAAATTATAAAACATAACTAAATGTACATGTCTTCTTAAATAAACATGAACTCTATTGCTTGAAATAGTCATTGATGGTCTTCTGTGATTTGTTTTTAAAAGAATAAGTTATCACTTTCTCTTGGAGAATTTTTAAACAGACGATGTTTTTCAATTCCACGCCTCTCTTCTACCCATGTAATTAGAGTTGTAGCAGCTGACATTGCTGCGTCACAGCTGCCAGTGAACGCCTACACAGCTGGCCCAGACAATTGCGTCACTGTCATTGTCAACCTGACCTACAACCTCGTCTACGATATCTTGATCGCTCAGATCAGCATCAAGCTCAGTCTCAGCTAACCATTTTAACATATCATTAACACATCATCAGAAACGGATCAGTGAGTTATTTTTTGCGACGGTGAGTCGGTGTCAAGGTTACGCAACCCCCTCTGATTATATTTGGTGCACTGACCGTTTTCTTCATTACTTCCCTAACCCGTAAAAGTATCTTCATGGCTGTCGGATTACCAAACCTGTCAGACTAACGTGAGTCTACTGTATTTAGTTGAATGTCTTAAGAAGGTTATATTTATGTATTATTAATGTATTGGCTCATCCCACTGTTAATGCAATTGTAAGTATTTTTAGAATATGAGTTCATGTATATACTTACAAATAGAGTTCCACTTTAAGGCTAAGTGAAAGAGAAGACTTTATATTTTTTAATTTGCTCCTAATAAAGATGATTTTCATTTTATTTCATAGTACATACCATGATGTGTGTTATAATAAATCTGTTATAAATATGTATACTCCCAGCTTCCTCTAATTTTTCAATTTTTATATTTTGTTACTGTAGGAGTTTGCTTGCAATGGAACTGTGATCGAGCATCCAGAGTACGGTGAAGTACTGCAACTTCAGGGTGATCAGCGTGAAAATATATGTCAGTGGCTAACTAAAACAGGGCTTGCGAAACCAGACCAGCTAAAAGTTCATGGGTTTTAAATGGGAAAGCACACATTGTATTTCTAAATTATTTACATTATGGTTTTATAGATTTTATTAAGTAAACTATTTGTTATGCAGTTTTACAGCAATCACTAAGCAAATTGTCTGGGAATAATATATGATTTTTAACTTGATTGTTTGATCCTGTTATCAAATATACTAAAGTTGGTTAACATAGATTCTGTCAGCAATGAGTTTGCTTTACTGGAGGTAGTATGTATTTAGATGCAATCGACATCTTTAGAGAAACTTATTGGGAAAGGTCACATTTTAACTATGAGTTTGAGAGGCACAAATGATTGTATCAGTAGTATGTTTCCACTGTGCCTTTCCGATGTCGGATTTTTACCACATCGTTATCACAATGATATTAGCAAAGCCCAACATTTGCTACAATGGGTGATATATATAATAAATCACAGTGTAATGTGTTGATATTTATTTATTTCCTGTTATTTGGTGTCAGTGAGATATTGGTGTTGTAAAAATGTATGAGTTGTTGTATGCCACTACATATTAATTCCAGTAAAAAATGGTTTCAAATGATATTATGTGATTTATTTGAAGCCTGAGACCCAGATCACTAATAAGATGGACAAAAACAACATAGTAAGACGTAGACAAAAATTTCTATTTACAGTATTATATAATAAGAGAGTAAGGCATCAGCAAACATGTTTCTTGTGCTTATGTAAGTGAACATATAAATCCAAATAGGTTTGCTGAAGTCCTATCTTCTATTGAATAAATGATTCCTGGTTCAATGCAAGTAATCTAACCTAATTTTTATGCCGCTATGTTTATATTAATAATACTACAGTCTATCAGTTGTAGGATGTCAAATAAGGAATCACTTTTTTAGTAAAATATAAGTCCAAATAAGAAATTCACAAGTGCTCAAACGTTTACTGGTGTGCCACTCTGTGAGCTGACAAGGTGTGTGTAAGGTTTCACAAAATATGTTATAACTTTATACTATGAGTATGAGAGGCACAAATGATCGTATCAGCAGTATGTTTTTCCACTGTACCTTTCCGGTCTCGGATGTCACAAGGATATTACCACATTGTTGTCACAAGGATATTAGCAAAGCCCAACATTTGCTACAATGGTTATATATATAAAAAAAGCACAGTGTAATGTGTGGATATTTATTTCCTGTTATTTGGTGTCAGTTATATATCGGTGTTATAAAAAAGTCACATCTTTGGAACAATTTATCACTTTGAAGTCTAGGCCATTTATACACCGATTTCTATGGTTATCTAGTCATTTTTGTATTAAAATTGAACGAAAGTGTGAAAAAACTGCATAAAATATGCAAAAAACAAAAATAGCTTCATTCAGTTCAATTGAAATAATTTGCCTTGGGTGATATAATTTGAAGCAATGTGGCTCTAAGTGATTATTATATATACATAATATATACACTAAATCATAAATACAACAGAACTTTTATAAATACTTGAAATAACTGAAAACAATGATTATTTTTATGGTATTATTATCGATTGATAAAGAAATATCTAACCGAACAAAATTCCCAATAAAAGTTACAACTGTACAAACAAATAAAATACAATATTAACATCAAAAAACTGTAATACAGATGATATTATAAAACTGTGAACAATAAACAACTCCAACAATAATAGGCACAATGATCACAGTATCAAAACAGCTGTCAAGTGACAACTGACTTTCAAGTCAACTACCTATGGCGACTTTCAGTCATCGAAGTAAATAATACAACTGGAATGCTAAGTATGAGTTCACGAAAGCACGCCGTTGTGGCAGCCTTACCCCACCACCATGATGGACCCAGCGGAAATGAGCCAATTCATCGAAACTCGCTCCTAGCCTTCAATAACACAGATTAAGTACAATGATATTTATATATTCGGAATCTGCCTTAAATGCAGAATGCAATGGTATAAATACATTTTAATTAGAATTTCCATAATTAAAAAGAGTTAAGACGTGTCAAATTGTGACATGAAAAAGTTAGTATGCGAGGAAATTTTTTATTTTTGCGCCAAAGAAAACTTTAAGTGACAAAGCTGTAGTTAAAAACATGATATTTAACATGTGATCAAGCAATTAACAATAAAGTGTGCAGATATTTTGCAGTAGAGTGATTAATAGCGCCACGAGGTTGATTTTGTCACACCAACCTCCTCAGTCCAGCAATTATTTTAAATGTTTTTGTTCCAAATTACTGTATGACAATTCCGAGCTTAATTCAAGCTTTTCAAAGTTCACTTCTTGTGAAGCACTCAGGGATATAATTATGGGAAATTGTTTTAGGTTAGTAAAGTATTAATATATTTTGTTCTTGCAAAATAAAGATTCGCCTAAGTTTAGTTCTCATAGATGCATTCTATCGACATGTATGAAATTTCAAGGAAATTTGTTTACAAACCATGTTTCAAGCTGACGTTCATTTCTGACGAAAGTCACGCATTAAAAGTAAAACTAATGTAAGTTAGGTGTAAGACAGAAGTTTAAGGTTGGTTTTATTTCAAAACATGTAGTCAAACCTTTGTACTGAATTTAAACACGATTGTGGAAAGTAAAACATATTCTTAGAAATACTGTTTGGTATTATTAACCCTTTTCTCTTGTATGTGATATGAATTTTAAAAAAGGGACACAAACACTTTTTTACTAATCGTGTCTTTGTAACATGATCAAAACGCTCCTATTGTTAAGGAACACTCATAATAATTCGTTTCGTAAATTTATTATTAAATTATTTGCTATTGCCTTTACGTTAAATACTTCCTAGGTTTAGTATTTATGACCATATAAATTACTTGTTCTGAACATTTTTATTTGCTATTTCTCATTAAATACCAAACAAAGCAGATAGTAAACGATTCCTTGTTAACAAATTACCAGTCCCCATATATGTATCCTACATTTTATATTTTAATTTACAGTACCATAGTATGTAAATAGTTTACCAAGAAGGTGATAATACAGTATTTACATAGTGTACATTCTGTAATGTACATTCTTTAATATTAGTACTAATTGAACTCGGAAAGTTTCCGGGAGTACCGTAAACGAAAAGATCAGCAGAACCAGGGAGGGCGGCCCGCAGCGCGACTTATGAAGAACGTCGCCTATTAATCACGCTATCACACACACGACTAAAGAATTTTATTTGAAATTGCTTGGTTATATGCTGAATATCATCTCATTAGCTACAATTTTCTCGCTTGAAGTTTGCTTCTGACCAAAAAATTAAAAAATCCTCTCTTAGTAACTTTTTAATGTCAAGATGTAATAATTTTAAATTATTTTCAGTTTGTAAAATTCGAATTACAATTTAAATAATATTATATTTATACGGTCAGATTCTGCATTTAATGCAGATTTCGAATCTATAAGTATAATTGCACTTACCCTATTGTATAGACGGCCAGGAACGTATTAACAACCGCGTGCACAGCTTGAGAAACTGACTCATCTGCGTTGGGTCCATCATGGTGGTGGGAGAAGGCTGCTGAAACGGCACGCTTTTTATCCGTCAATTCCTATCTACCCAGTGTTCCAGTTGTATTAGTTACTTCGATGCTTTGGGTAGACATCTGGCTATAATTTTGTTTGCATCAAATGGTTTGAAAACAAACCAAACACCACAAAACATAAAGACAGATAATCAACAAATATATTGATATAGCCTGATCCCGTGAATATGCCGATATTGTGAAAGTATTATATTAAATACGGCCGCCCGTCTTTAATATAGTATGTTATGTGGGGAGCACACAATACACCCCAATACCGTTGTTTTGAACTGTGCCTTGCAAATAAATGGAATAATATTAATAGAAAAAGGGTCATGACAGAATACTTGATAAAATAACAGCTGTCAATGTAAACAATTCAGAAATACTCGCTCCCGTTCCTACGAGCGCTAGTGCCGTGCTTGTCGTAAATTTTGTAACAGAGTCGCTACTGGGTGTTTTATACTGTGGCAGTAGACTGTGACGCCATATGGACGAAATCATCTGGTTTGATTGTTCTATAAATAGAAAGTAATTTTTAATCTTTAGAAAAGAATTCCACAAATTTTAATTTTATCAAGAGCGCTTTCGCCAGTTAAGGCGTCTTCAGTTGGAATACAGTATAAACAGAAAACATATACTGTATTCCAACTGAAGATGCCTTAACCGGCGAAAGCGCTCGTGATAAAAATTAAAATTTGTGGAATTTATTAAAAATTGACTCTGTTTACAACCAAAGCAATTTCACCAAGCATATACAGCAAAAAATTGATTATTCTATTAAATACTGTTTATTTTTTATGAATGTACCACTGTCGTTGGAGAAGGGGGTGCATTGCTATGTATGCTCGAACCACACGCCCAGAACTATGGCCTAGTCAATACTAAAAATTAGTTGTGGGATTTTATGGTCTTTTTAGAGATAGAAAACAGCTGTTTTTCGATAAAAATTATTTAAGTCTATTTAACTGTATATATCTTTATTTTCACAGTAAACCAATATCATTTTGCAAAAGAAAATATTTCCGAACTTCAAATATAAAGGTAGTTTCAAATTTTGAATTCTTATGCTCAAATTATCAATATATTGTAAGTTATGCGAGATCATTCTGATTTTATTCATAGTAAATTGTAAATAATGCTCGACAGCCGACAAAACGTTTTTTGATACCGTTTATTAATTTTCAATATGATTGATTTTAGGTTTCCATAGAAATAATTATTTTTAGGTCAAATGTAGCAGAAATGTTTATCATTTTGAAAAAAATTCCGTTGTCTAACTGGCACATTTTGTGATAAAAGTGTAAATACTTTATATAGTTTGTTCACAATTTTATTCTGATTACAAAAATATTAGTTACTAATTCAATTACCTAATGTTCTTGAATCCAGGTTACATATGACCTGAAATGAAAAAGTGAGTAGTTTATTTGTATGTCAAAATGTGCAAGTCTGCTAACAATCTCAGCATGATTGGACAAAATAAATATTTATGAAACAATGGTAGCTAAAAACAAAGTAAAATAATAAATTTGAATCCTCACCTTATTTACATAGTATTTATAAACAAAACAAATAAACAGCCATTGTTGACGTCGCGAAATGGCTAAGCGGTATTTCGTTCGCGAGAGCTGGTCGCCGCCATAGATAACGAATTTTTATGTGTTTCAAAGAGAATCTAAAAACCAATAAAAATTATAAATTAGAACTATAATTGACGCTCTTTCAGAGTATATTCTATGAAGTATACTGCCGAACACATCTGTTTTGGCGACGAATATTCGTCGTTGCCAAATTAGACGGGCCCCTGGCGACGAAACCTGTTGCATTGGTTCAAATCTATAGAACCACAAACCAGAAGAGACTCAATAAATCACCATGCATTAGCTAATGGGCAACAGTAATTTGCTAACAGGAATTATTGTAAATTCAACAACCATAATCATATTTGGCTTACTTGGTGCTTACAAAGTTTCCTTTTAAGTTATATGTATTTTATACCGGATTAGTTAGTTTGCAAAATTTATTGTAATCACCTTCTGGTTTTGTATAAATGGCTTACTGAAAAAAACAAATATTTTTTAGTTTTACTGAATGAATTATCAGGCCTGATAGTTTAAAATTTTAAACAAAATTGTGCATTTTTACTAAACTTGCTTTGAAGTGAGATAAGAAAGTGACTCGATCATGATAATCATTAGTCTTTATAATATGTCAAAAGAAACAACCTGGTACATTATGTCCACAGTGCAGTGTTTGTAAATACTGTATAAGTAGCACATTTTAGGCCTATATTATTTTTTCATCAATGGACATTGGGCATTCGATTGTACAACAGTGATTTCAGATCACCCGTGCAGTATCTATTGCAGCCAAACGAATATTGAGCTGCATAATTTGTTTCAACTGAAACCCTGAGCATGGATGAGAGGGTAGTTTATGAAAATTTTCAAATAGGAACATAGGTCGTGTTACACCTCATTTGTAAGATCTATAAGTCCTTAACATTTTGATTTAAAAGTTTCAAACTATTTTAACCTCTAGGGGCAGGTTAAATACACAAAATATATAAAATGCTGTTTTATAAAGTTGTTACTGTTTGTACATCACAAGGATGGACGTTTTTATCAATACTACCAATTAACAATAAGATTGGGCTCTTATCTCCCCATCTTCAAAATTGCAATAATCTTTGAAATTTTGAAAAAGAAAAATATCTCTAGTAAAAGTGTTTAAATAGGTCCCTATGACAATAGGAATCAGCTCATTAAAGCATAAGACTTTAAAAACAAACATTTATTATTTAAAAAGTTTATCACGTCTTTGGTGGTTTTTAAAATGCTTACGAACACCCATTTATTACTATGGGTCGGCACTGGTGGCGCAGTGCTGTAACCGAGCTACTTGGGGACAAAGTGTTGAGATTGAAGGCGGTAGGTTGGATGCTCGGTCCTCTTAATACTGACATGGCGTCCGCTTGATGGTTGCTATCGGCGTGGACACTACTACAGAAGTCTGGGGTGTCCATCATAGTACGGAACATCAAACTACGTTTTCCTGCATATAAAACTAAAAGCGTTTTAATTATAAATGTTGGAATTTATTATGGTTTTCAAATTGCAAATGAAAACTATTAGTATCTGTATTTTAAGCTATACCTTGTTTTCAGTTTTTCCTCAGTTTTGCCTTAAATTTACGAGTAAATAAATTGTTGATTTTCTTGAAAGCTGATTTGTTGTAATTATTGGATTTTAAAAATATATAATTGGGTTTCAAGATATAAAAATACTACATTCAATAAACTTTGATATTTGAATCTCAGTCCTTATTCCTTGAGTAATTGTATTTATTTTAGTTGTATTTACAAATATTTATATCCAGAGAGAATTCCCTCTAGCTCTCGGGGGGGGGGGGGGCACAATGTTATTCGCTTACTCTAAAAATATGTCTACAACTGGCCCTGAGTGCTTGATGATCACACTGTTCAGTGGCAGTTACTTGTCTAAAAGTTCCAGAATATACTTTTTGCTAAAGAGATTCATTCGCTTGCTCATACTTGTAGTATGTGATCAGGCATGTTACCGTTACAAACAAGACTTCTCAACCTTGTTTTTGTAATAACAGTTATTGAAAGGTTATAAGGATGCTGAAAGCAGCATATAATTCTTAATTGTGTGACTAGACAGCCCATTTCTCGCGTGTAGCATATTTGGTCTCAGGGCTGTATTGAATACTTTTGAATTCATCTTGCTTGTGCCAGGATTGACAAGACGTAGGGGCGCATGGGAGCTAAATAAAAAAAAATGTACTTGAAATGTATTGTGTTAAGTAACCTGATGGTCGCACAGTCTAAGCATACATTCTAAAAATTCCACTGTATATCCAGAGCTTAAGTTGTGAGGGACAGGAGAACATGTCACGCTATACAATTAATATGGTTCCATTCCTTTGATTAAAGAACTACTGGATAACCACTCTCTTACTTTTAATTGTACATTCACTCAAATTAAGCCTGCAATTCCTACCAATTTTATTGAAAAACAGTACATAATGCCAATTATCAGATGGTCAAAATGACATGAAACCGCTTTTTACACTCCCATGAAAAAGCGAGATTGGGCTATTGCTTTTTCCCCCTTGCCTAATGCTTACCGTTACAAACCGTTATGTTCACGTCTTAAACAGATACAAGCCAAATTACCAAATAATATTAGCGAATTCAGAGTTTAAAAGGAGTAGTTCATACTTTTTCCCTTTCTTGATCAGCAGTGATCAACATTATGTCAGTCTGTTAGTAATTTCTAGAAATAATTATAAATCAGAAAATACACAATTTGATCTTAATAAAATGGATTTATCTATGTAACAAATGGCCAAGATATCTACAATCGTAACACCTCTTGTGAAGGACGGATAAAAGCGAAAAAATATTCTGGAGAACCAATTCAGGTCCCAGGGGAATTGCCTTTTGAAAATGATCAGTTTTCAATTATTTGTTGCTATTTTTTCACTAAACATTAGCCATGCACATCATCCTATGTACCACATTTTTATATGTCTGGAATAAACTCGATTTGCATGTGAGCAATGTGTAAGAGACTACATATAGTGTGGTCTTGGAGGAGAGTGAGGACCAATAAACAAATAAATAAAGTCTTTATTTCAAACGAACTTTGAAGTACAGACTCTGTTTTACAAGTTAACTAACGTCAAACAACTTAACAATAATAATATACACATAAAAACCAATAGAGCTAATAATAATATATATACTTTAAAAAGTCACATGAAGTAAAATAAATAAAGTAGTAAAATGTTCAATAGCTCTAACATTTTATTTAATAGAAAATCCTTAACTTTTGTTTTGAAACTGGGAAAACTATTACTTTTCAAGTCAGATGGGAGAGAGTTGTACAGTTGCGGTCTAAAGTACCAACATTCTTTTTCCCCCATTTCGTTTATTCGCATATGAGCAACGTGTAAGAGACCACATATACACAGTGACTTGGAAGAGAGTGATGATCAATATTCACATGTGAGCAACGTGTAAGAGACCACATATACACAGTGACTTGGAAGAGAGTGATGATCAATATTCACATGTGAGCAACGTGTAAGAGACCACATATACACAGTGACTTGGAAGAGAGTGATGATCAATATTCACATGTGAGCAACGTGTAAGAGACCACATATACACAGTGACTTGGAAGAGAGTGATGATCAATAATCACATGTGAGCAACGTGTAAGAGACCACATATACACAGTGACTTGGAAGAGAGTGATGATCAATATTCACATGTGAGCAACGTGTAAGAGACCACATATACACAGTGACTAGGAAGAGAGTGATGATCAATATTCACATGTGAGCAACGTGTAAGAGACCACATATACACAGTGACTTGGAAGAGAGTGATGATCAATATTCACATGTGAGCAACGTGTAAGAGACCACATATACACAGTGACTTGGAAGAGAGTGATGATCAATATTCACATATGAGCAACGTGTAAGAGACCACATATACACAGTGACTTGGAAGAGAGTGATGATCAATATTCACATGTGAGCAACGTGTAAGAGACCACATATACACAGTGACTTGGAAGAGAGTGATGATCAATATTCACATATGAGCAACGTGTAAGAGACCACATATACACAGTGACTTGGAAGAGAGTGATGATCAATATTCACATGTGAGCAACGTGTAAGAGACCACATATACACAGTGACTTGGAAGAGAGTGATGATCAATATTCACATGTGAGCAACGTGTAAGAGACCACATATACACAGTGACTTGGAAGAGAGTGATGATCAATATTCACATATGAGCAACGTGTAAGAGACCACATATACACAGTGACTTGGAAGAGAGTGATGATCAATATTCACATGTGAGCAACGTGTAAGAGACCACATATACACAGTGACTTGGAAGAGAGTGATGATCAATATTCACATGTGAGCAACGTGTAAGAGACCACATATACACAGTGACTTGGAAGAGAGTGATGATCAATATTCACATATGAGCAACGTGTAAGAGACCACATATACACAATGACTTGGAAGAGAGTGATGATCAATATTCACATGTGAGCAACGTGTAAGAGACCACATATACACATTGACTTGGAAGAGAGTGATGATCAATATTCACATGTGAGCAACGTGTAAGAGACCACATATACACAGTGACTTGGAAGAGAGTGATGATCAATATTCACATGTGAGCAACGTGTAAGAGACCACATATACACAGTGACTTGGAAGAGAGTGATGATCAATATTCACATGTGAGCAACGTGTAAGAGACCACATATACACAGTGACTTGGAAGAGAGTGATGATCAATATTCACATGTGAGCAACGTGTAAGAGACCACATATACACAGTGACTTGGAAGAGAGTGATGATCAATATTCACATGTGAGCAACGTGTAAGAGACCACATATACACAGTGACTTGGAAGAGAGTGATGATCAATAATCACATGTGAGCAACGTGTAAGAGACCACATATACACAGTGACTTGGAAGAGAGTGATGATCAATATTCACATGTGAGCAACGTGTAAGAGACCACATATACACAGTGACTAGGAAGAGAGTGATGATCAATATTCACATGTGAGCAACGTGTAAGAGACCACATATACACAGTGACTTGGAAGAGAGTGATGATCAATATTCACATGTGAGCAACGTGTAAGAGACCACATATACACAGTGACTTGGAAGAGAGAGTGATGATCAATATTCACATATGAGCAACGTGTAAGAGACCACATATACACAGTGACTTGGAAGAGAGTGATGATCAATATTCACATGTGAGCAACGTGTAAGAGACCACATATACACAGTGACTTGGAAGAGAGTGATGATCAATATTCACATATGAGCAACGTGTAAGAGACCACATATACACAGTGACTTGGAAGAGAGTGATGATCAATATTCACATGTGAGCAACGTGTAAGAGACCACATATACACAGTGACTTGGAAGAGAGTGATGATCAATATTCACATGTGAGCAACGTGTAAGAGACCACATATACACAGTGACTTGGAAGAGAGTGATGATCAATATTCACATGTGAGCAACGTGTAAGAGACCACATATACACAGTGACTAGGAAGATAGTGGTGACCAATAGTTGCATGTGTAAGGCTAGGGTCCCTCTATCCGAGAGTTTGTCTGTGCCGGAGTCCGAGTGGTGATACATAGATAGGCAGGACCCACTACGCCCTACCGGGTCTCGGAAATCCTTCCGGGTATTCACTAATTGCCCAGCCGAGAGTTAGCCCGTCTGGGTCTCGGAGCTAGGTAGTTAAACATTGTATGTTATGACAGATGACAAACTAGCTGGAGAACGGAGCCAGTGGTAGTTTCGTTTCAACCCTAGACGAATGAACAACTGTGTTTCCCTGCGGCTTGTGTGCTTAATATCATTATGTAGTGTCTTTGGATATTGAATATTGATTTGTTTGTATATTTCAACTTGAAAAATTACCTGGTAAAGTTTAATTCTATGAGCTGGACATGCTGTCAATAAAAAGTTCAGATTTGCAATATATGGTGTAATTAAGATGACCTACCATTGAAAAATAAAAAAAGTTTTTCTCTAACAAAATTCAAAATGGCAGTAGTTTAAAATCTTTAAATTACTCAAAAACCAGAACCTGTACAAAAAATTATTAAAGTACTAGCAAATATGACATTATATTGGAGTATTTGGGTTTTAATAACTTACTTAGAGTCACTGCCAGCATCTCTTTGGCTTAATACAGCTACTAATTTTTGTATCTTGTAGTTGAAAGTCTTCTTTAATATTGTCCAATATTTCATCAAATGTTGACACAGACATACGAAAATAGTTTTAAAATGTGCTATCTGACCTTAGCTCAAGAAATAACGTATAAAATGCTTAAAAACTCCTTTCGAGAATTGGATGTACCTAAAAACGCTTGCACCTCTTCATCTGTGTCGAAGAAGACAGAGCAGAGCCAATTTCTTGCGTCTTGCCAGCTGCATTGTCAAAGCACCACTGAGCTATTAATTAAAAAATTCTATCACTGAAAGACCGGGCGTTCGTCCGGATAGTGCGTTCTGTCTATAAAATCTGATCCACTCGGCCCCGGATCCGGGCGATCTCTCGGATAGTGGGGTCCTAGATTAAGAGACCAGATATGCACAGTGGCTTGGAAGAGAGTGATTATCAATATTCACATATGAACAATGTGTAAGTAGGGATGGCAAATATTTTCAACATATAGAATTACCGATATATTACAAACCAAATATCAATCTAGCGATAATATTTTAAAAAATATTAATATATAGACTTGTAAATAACATTATGCACAGACTCTTATGTCATGACCAAAAATACACTCATTTTTTTCTGTAAGTATTAAGAATATCCTACTGAATGTAAAAATTAAATACATTTGTCTACAAGAAAAAAGGTGTAGTCTGTGAGGTTGAAAGAAAAAAACTCAAAATAAAAATAATTATATCTTTAACTAATATAATAATTATAGAAGATATTTATTAATTATAGAAGAACAATGTATTAACATTCGTATAAGATCACCAACCGTCTTCTGGTATACAATAAGTTACTTTTGCGTTAACCTCACGTAACCTTAAGTAAAAAAAAAAAAAACTAAATTAAGTTACTTTATTATTTCAATGCATGTTTTGTACACATAAGAGGCAATTTAAACGTGTTTTTTTTTCAAAGCGTGATGATTTTGAGGAGAGAATTCTTAATAACCTCAATATTTAGTGTTATGATATATCGGACCAAAATATCGATATGGTCGATATATAATTGAAAGAAAATATTGATTTTAATATATCGAAACATATTTATCGATATTTCCAATATATCGTTGCCATCCCTATGTGTACGAGACCACATATACACAGTAACTTGGAAGAGAGTGATGATCAATATTCACATGTGAGCAATGTGTAAGAGACCACATATACACAGTGACTTGGAAGAGAGTGATGATCAATATTCACATATGAGCAACGTGTAAGAGACCACATATACACAATGACTTGGAAGAGAGTGATGATCAATATTCACATATGAGCAACGTGTAAGAGACCACATATACACAATGACTTGGAAGAGAGTGATGATCAATATTCACGTATGAGCAACGTGTAAGAGACCACATATACACAATGACTTGGAAGAGAGTGATGATCAATATTCACATGTGAGCAACGTGTAAGAGACCACATATACACAGTGACTTGGAAGAGAGTGATGATCAATATTCACATATGAGCAACGTGTAAGAGACCACATATACACAATGACTTGGAAGAGAGTGATGATCAATATTCACATGTGAGCAACGTGTAAGAGACCACATATACACAGTGACTTGGAAGAGAGTGATGATCAATATTCTCATGTGAGCAATGTGTAAGAGACCACATATACACAATGACTTGGAAGAGAGTGATGATCAATATTCACATGTGAGCAACGTGTAAGAGACCACATATACACAGTGACTTGGAAGAGAGTGATGATCAATATTCACATGTGAGCAATGTGTAAGAGACCACATATACACAGTGACTTGGAAGAGAGTGATGATCAATATTCACATGTGAGCAATGTGTAAGAGACCACATATACACAGTGACTTGGAAGAGAGTGATGATCAATATTCACATGTGAGCAACGTGTAAGAGACCACATATACACAATGACTTGGAAGAGAGTGATGATCAATATTCACATGTGAGCAACGTGTAAGAGACCACATATACACAATGACTTGGAAGAGAGTGATGATCAATATTCACATGTGAGCAACGTGTAAGAGACCACATATACACAATGACTTGGAAGAGAGTGATGATCAATATTCACATATGAGCAACGTGTAAGAGACCACATATACACAATGACTTGGAAGAGAGTGATGATCAATATTCACGTATGAGCAACGTGTAAGAGACCACATATACACAATGACTTGGAAGAGAGTGATGATCAATATTCACGTATGAGCAACGTGTAAGAGACCACATATACACAATGACTTGGAAGAGAGTGATGATCAATATTCACATGTGAGCAACGTGTAAGAGACCACATATACACAATGACTTGGAAGAGAGTGATGATCAATATTCACATATGAGCAACGTGTAAGAGACCACATATACACAATGACTTGGAAGAGAGTGATGATCAATATTCACATGTGAGCAACGTGTAAGAGACCACATATACACAGTGACTTGGAAGAGAGTGATGATCAATATTCACATGTGAGCAATGTGTAAGAGACCACATATACACAGTGACTTGGAAGAGAGTGATGATCAATATTCACATGTGAGCAATGTGTAAGAGACCACATATACACAGTGACTTGGAAGAGAGTGTGTTATTGTTATGCTATAAAAACTTGAAACTAGATTTATTTATTATTGACAAGCTGTACCCGCCCGCTTCTCCAGTATGGTATTTATTATTGACAAGCTGTACATGCCCGCTTATCGAGTATGGTACGAGTATTTATTATTGACAAGCTGTACCCGCCCGCTTCTCCAGTATGGTACGAGTATTTATTATTGACAAGCTGTACCCGCCCGCTTCTCCAGTATGGTACGAGTATTTATTATTGACAAGCTGTACCCGCCCGCTTCTCCAGTATGGTATTTATTATTGACAAGCTGTACCCGCCCGCTTTGCCAGTATGGTATTTAATATTATATCCGGTATGAATTTGTCATACCGGATATAATATTCAGTTTGATTACATACTCAAAATCTGCAGCAAGCTTTAAGTTTACACTCCATCCAATTTAGAACAGCTGATGTTATGTATAATTTACTACTGTAATCAACATTATTTTTAATTTAAAAGTTTGGCCTACCACAATTTTATTCAATTTGTTTTCATTTAACACCTGTTAATGAATTAAATAACAATTAATATAGCTTCATAATAATACCATGGAAATATTCGGGACCAGTGGGACGGAATCCTGAGGTCGGAGAAGAAAATCCTATCTTTGTGAGCTTCTAGAGACCAAGATAAACCTATGTACAAAATGTCAAGTCAATTGGACGTATAGTTTTGGAGAAATAGTGATGAGTGGTAAATGGTAGGGGTGTGCAATGCAGCAAATTTTCTTCGATTCGATGCAGCGATGCGATTCAAAGAATTTTAATTAATTCGATGCAATTTGATTTAATGCGCACATAAAGAATGTATGGTTTTTATTAAGTTTTGAAGCGGTTGAGTAACAATTATACCTTTTGTTACATGTACTGTATTTTGCTACTACAAAGAAATATAATTAAAACATACATTTTTTTGATCATATAAATGTTAGCCAGTTTTTTATATATGTATGCAACAAAATTATAAAAATTAACTTTATATCGAAGTAAGAAGGTCAATTAAAAATAATATAAGGAATGTAAGATGAAGGGATTCACTCACAGAATGCAATAGGCCTGAAGCACAATAAATTATAATTATTATGAAATAGAATTTTATGGCTTAATAAATTTGTTTAGCACAAAGCACGCTCATGTAATTAAGAACAAATATAGAACAAGCTAGTAATAAAGAAAGTTGATAGCTCTGTATTGAATTAAATTTAAATGCCAACAGTTGTAATTTGCTGTTGTTGCGTGAGTGTAACTAGTCTAAATTATCAAAATTTAATTTGTTACAGTTTTTCATCAATAAGACATACAAAATAAACATTTATTTATTTATTTACAAAACAGCTGATAATTTACTTACTAAAATCAGCCCAACGTTGTTCTTATGGAAAAAAGTAAATTTTTAGGGGCTGTGTGTACCCCCTTAGGAATGAAATTTCGCAAAATCGTTCGTCATAGTCGGTCCCATCGATAACAAAGCAAATTTCGTGTAAATCCGTTCGGTGGTTTTTGAGATTTTGTGGTGAGTGAGTCAGTCCGTGGTATTTGGCATTTATATGGAGTGTCTCTGAACTCTCTGATAACCTCTCTTGGTCCTTGTTACTGATTCATTTAGAATCACAAATATCGTATTTGAAGTGTCCAAAACACACCTTAGTTATCCTTCAAGCCGTAAGTTTTTTTTTTTTTTTTTTTTTTTTTTTACTTTTAAATTTATATCTCAAAAACCAAAAAGTATATTAAGCTGTAATTTTGCATGGCCCTTTATAACATAGGCATACGTGTAGATAAAAATTATTGGTTTTCCAATATCAACATTTTCAAGATGGCAGCCATTTAAAATCCTAAATAACTCCTACACCAATAATTACATAAAAAATTACTAAGATAATGTTTTCTAGAAATTGTAATTACTAATTCAATGATCTAATGTCAATGATACGTTTTCAAAAATCTGATGAAAAATAACAAAGAAATGATAATTTATGTCACAATATTTAAAATTTAATAAGCCAGTACAATGTGTAACACACGTGTAACAGCTAATAATAATTTTGGAACATTTTGAAAAAATGTTATAATAATTTTGAAAAAATTCTTGTACATTTTATATTCTTAAATCAGATGTTTACATAAACTTTATTGTTGTATTAATCAGCTGATTGTAAGACTAGCACAAATTACTTTATCATTAGCTGTTACGTGTGTGTTGCCCATTGTACTGGCTTATTGCATTTTACATATTGTCACATAAATTATAATTTCTTTGTTATTTTTCATCCAACTTTGAAAATCATTATATCACTGAATTTTTAATTACATTGTCTAAAAAACATTACGCTGTGAAATTTTTATATAATTAGTGGTTTAGGAGTTTTTTAGGATTTAAATGGCTGCCGTTTTGAAGGTGTTGATACTGAAAAACCAATAATTTTTCTCCAAATATATGTCTATGTTATAAAGGGACATGCAAAATTACAGGTTAATACACTTTTTGGTTTTCGAGATATAAATTTAAAAGTGGAAAAACAAAATGATGGCTGGAAGGATAACCAAGGTGTTTTGGACATTTAAATGTGATGTTTGTGATTCTAAATGAACCAGTAACAACAGAGCGTATCAGAGTTCAGAGACACCCTGTATACATAGATAGAACTTAGTTTATATGATTGATGATGCCTATGCAGACTTGTGAATTTCTTGTACAGTATACGTTTTCTTTCTTGGAAAATAATTGAATTCAATTTTAACCCTTCTCACACGTTTGTCATACCTCGATTCTAAGTTTAAAGAGTTGCAAATCAGAATACGATAATCCTTCGTCAATTCCTCTTACAATTGAAAATATGAATAAATCATTTATTTATTTGGTTTGCTCAACTCCTTTAGCTTTGAACAAGCCTGTTAAATACAACTTTAGAAAAACTGATTTAGAACAGGTATTCTTGGTCGTGCAAAGTTAACAGTATCCTACCAATGACGATCCTTCTCAAGTTGAAGCGGCTTTCAAAACTTTTTGCAAGGAACTGAATAACCTCATTTAATCTTTTACCCCTATCAAGCAGGCTTGTAAATTGATATTTCCCCCTGGTTTTCATCAGAACTAAGAAGCCTGGTTGTACTAAAAAAGACACTCCATCTAAGGTTTAAGGGGACACTAGATGATCAAGTATATTCAGAATTCTGCAGAGTATATACTGGTGAGAATATTCATGGTGCAGGTCATTGATGACTGATTGTCGTGGGAACTACATAACTAGGATTGAATCTACAATGAAGGATAACATAAAAGCATTCTGGGGATATGTCAATCAAACCTATAAGGGATGCTCTACATTATCCGCCATGCAGCTAAATGACATGAATGCAGACAATCCTAAAGCCATATATGATCTCTTCGCTTAAAAATTTTCGTCCTTGTTCAAGATGCCTCAGACTTCCCCTTTTGAATATGACCTTCATGCCACTCACCCTCAATCAAACATCCATGTTTCCTGTGGGGATGTAGAGAAATATGTCTTTCAGAGTTTACTTTACAAACTGTGCTCTTTTGTCCTTGGACATTTTCCCAGCAATCTCAGGTCCAGCTACGTAAATCCTTGAACAATATTCAAGAGCAGCAGAATATTTGGGCGAGCCGGTGGCCGAGTGGTCTAAGGCGTCAGGACTTTGAGCTTGGGTTAGAGATAGCGCTGGTTCGAATCCGGCCTAGACCGGAAGATTTATCAGTAATATTCACCTTCTACTGTACTGGTTCGCCCCCTTACTCTGTCTGATTAAGTTCCTCGCACAGATCAATAGTCTATGAGGAATGGGCAGAGTAAGGTAAAGAAGGAGGTTGGCCTCTCCTTAAAAAAAAAAAAAAAAAAAAAAAAAAAAAAAATCAAAAACTAAGGCTGTCCTTCGCGTCTGCCTTCTCTCGCTACGACAGCATATATGTTGACTTCTCTAAGGCTTTCAACAAGATCAGCCATAATCATCTGCTGGCTAGGCTGAAAGTATTGGGTGTAGCTGGGTCTCTTCTTCGATGGTTTGACAGATACATAGAGAAACAGTCATTGGTTGTCATCTGTGGTGGATCTTCAACTTCTAACTTTGCTGCTGTTTCCAGCGTCCACCAGGAATCTCCTTTGAGACCTACTTCATTTTGAATTTACATTAACAATTGAACATATGTAATTAAAAAACCCAAATTTCTAATTTTTGCAGACAGTACCAAATTTTACATCGAAGTTATCTCAACCCAGAACTGTTGTAAACTGCAAAAAAACTTGAACAGAATCATGGAGTGGTCCACACATAACGAAGTGAAACTAAAAATGTCTAAATGCTGTGTTTCATTCTTTTCACATGTGACAAACCCAGTTGTTTTTGACAATTTGATTGGAGCAGTTCCTCTTCCAAGATCTACCTCTGTCAGAGACCTGAGAGTGCTTGTGTCTACATCCATATTGCCCACTGACTAGATAACAGCCATTTGCAAAAAAGCCATATCCATGCTTGTCTTCATCGTCAGAACTTCCAGAAAGAACTAGTCCCCATTGTCTCGATTGACTTTTTATGTGCAGTTGGTAAGTCCACTTTTGGAATATTGCTCAACAGTCTGGCCACTTTCCAGTTTAGGGAATCAACTGGAGAGGATACGACATCACTTAATTAAACTTTTGGTAGTGAGACTTGGCTACGAGTTTAGGTGGGTTCTATTGATGAGCTTAGATTGCATCTATGTCTCTCTTTCCTGAGCTCGAGACACCACAGTAAACTGTCTTGGTAATACTCTGCCTGATATAAATAATCATTTGCATAGTATTTAATTTTAATTTCTTTGTAATTATAACTTGTATTATTTATTTTTATATCAATCAAGATTATTATTACCTACTGTTAAGTACTGCTTTATGTGTTGCTTTTAATATGTACAAGGTGGAAAAAATATGGAAACGCTTTCACAACTTTTGTAAGACTTGACTTGTAAAAGGATCATCTTTTTGACTTGTAAAAGGATTGACTTGTGAAAATCTTGTACATCATCACTGTTACAAAGAACACACTTTTTGCCGCCATTAGCGACATTTAATCTTTTCAGACGGACGGCCTACGAGGAGTTGAACGAAAATCTTATAGAAGAATGTCTAGGTCGAGTTTGGTATCAAATGAAAGGTATATTCAAGAGATTTTATTTGCCGCAAACCGGATTTTGAAAGGTATATTCTTTCCAGAGTAGCTCTCATTTGAATTTCAAACTAACAAATTTGAACAATATAATTTCTCCGCTATTTAACGGTTTCAAGAAAATTATTCTGATCAAAAATTATACTTTATGGAACACAAATATTTAAAATAAATTAAATTATCTATGGAAAAAATTAACGTTATGATAGTGTTTCCATATTTTCTTTCCACCCTGTATATTTATTTAATTGTTCATTGTTATGTAGATATCCTATTATCTTGGTGTAATGTATGTTTTGTTGAGTTAAATTATTATTTGTTATCATCTTATTAGTATCATTATTATTTATTATATTGTTTCCTGTTATTATCCTGTTATATCATATCCTGTTATTTTGACGAATCTATGAATATTTCTGTTAAATCCATTAATATATTGAAGTAATTAATGTAAGTTATTATATCTCATTATTGTATAACATCTAGTTGTGTATGGTTGTTTTGTATGTGTTAGATGTATTTCCATGCTCTAGTCGTAATTGTTGAATTATGAACCATCTTGTGAGTTATCTTTATGTTTGTTGCATAAGTGAACTATCAATATTACTAATTTCTATTTATACAACTATTAATTGTATAAGTAATAGTTGTATTCTTAATAGTTATAATAATTAATAGTTATATTCTTATAGTTTTATTCTTAATTGTATAAGTAATACTTATTCTGTATACTTAATTCAAGCATAATTTATACTTATGCTTGAATTAAGTTTCAAAAGAATTTCAATTGAATTATATCAAGTTACTGATCTTAAATATGTTTTCACCAGATTTATAAGATGATTCATTTATTGATTTTTAAAAATTCCTAACAGGTACTTTTAAAAATAAATAGACTTAATAATTATTCATTTCTAAGACATCGATCGTAGAGATATGGTCGAATATGAGGGATAAATGAGTGTGATGAGTGTAGATGAAGGAGTGTAGTCATTGTTACTATATGAGTTTGACTTAGCTCAGAAAAAACTATTTATTATTAGCCTAATAGCCAGTGCAACTATGGGACTTGCAGCTTTACGTGGAATCCCATTCCATGGGCGAGCCGGTGGCCGAGCGGTCTAAGGCATCAGTACTGAGCTTATGTTAGAGATAGCTCTGGTTTGAATCCGGCCTAGACCGGAAGATTTATCAGTAATAATCAACTTCTACTGTACTGGTTCGCTCCGTTACTCTCTCTCTGAATAAGTTCATCGCACAGATCAGTAGTCTATGAGGAATGGGCAGAGTAAGGATAAGAAGGAGATCGGCCTCTCCTTAAAAAAATCCGAACCACATGGTGTTGGTCTGATTTTCAGCTAACTAACAAGTCTGAAACTCAGTTTTCCCTACACAACACCTGAACTTTGACAACCATCCAACATGGACACCCCAAACTTCTCTAGTAGTGTCCACGTTGATGGCAACCATTGAGTGGACGTGTCGGTATTAAGAGGACCTAGAATGGAACCTATCGTTTAATGGTATTCCCAATTATATCTTTGCATAATATTATATCTTAATGCAATATTACAGGCGTCAAATATAGTAGTTTTAAAAAAACTTTAATTAATTACACGATTTTATAAAATCCTATTGTAATATAATTCTATTATTTAATAATTAGAAATTAATTTTAACCGTATTAGGCACAACAATAGAGTTAATCCTTAGCGTTAAAGCAACTAGCTTAATAATGCTAGTTAATTAATTTTTATAGGTAACCAAAGGATACTGTGGTCATTCAAATATATGTATATGAAAACAACACAAGTAGACAAGGACAAAATAGAAAATGTGTATTAAGAGTTGATAAGATCGTTGGTTGAATAAAAGGCGAAAAAAATCTAATAATACTTCGAGACTGGAATGCAACTGTTGGAGAGGAAGAGAGGGATGTATGGTTGGCAATAACAAACTTGACAAGAGGAATGAAGACTAATAGAGTTCTGCTCTAATCACAAAGTTGTTATAACAAATACCATGTTTCAACGCCACTATAGAAAAAGGTACACCTAGAATGCCCCTGCCGATACTAAGCGAGATCAAGTAGATTATAGTCTAGTAGGAGAGAGGTTTAAGAACCAAGTTAAAAACAGTAAAAGCTACCCAGGAACAGACATGGATTGTGATCACAACAACGTTATAATGCACTGTGAGTTATAGTTCAAGAACTTGGAAAAAAGTAGAAGACAATACTGACAGCTATAAACATTAGAAAAGCAACCAGTAAATAATAAATATTTACTAATGCTACGAAACAAAATACAATTCATATAATATTGCCTCAATACACATAGTAAATAAGCATGCTATGGCCAGGGCCGGCTCTAGGTTTTTTGGCGCCCTAGGCGGAAAAAAATTCGGCGCCCCCTTAGTGCCGGAAATAGAACATTTTCTGATTTTTTTTTACGTATAAAAACAAATAAAAACATATTTCTGTTTTTATTAAAAAACAAATAAAAACATATTTCTGTTTTTATTAATAATAACCATTTCTTTTTATAACCCTTTTTTATTAATGAATGGGATGTGTAAATAAAACGAATGTTAACTTTATATACAACACATGTTATTTAATATTCATAAACTTATTCACAGTATTTAAAGTCCTAATGGTACTTTTCTAGCTTTCTGTTTGGCAAATTCTGTTATGAGGGCTTTTGAGTCTAACTGTCTTGCTAAGCCATTTTCAATGGATATTGTCGCTAGACTCACAAGTCTCTCCTGGCTCATTGTACTGCTCAGATAGGTTTTAATCATTTTCAATTTAGAAAAACTTCGTTCAGCACTAGCTACAGATAGTGCCAACGTAAGCAAAATACGTAGGGCTACACAAAGGTTGGGAAATCCGTTTTCAAGGTTATGTTTGTACATGTAGTTCAGGACGCTCTCAGGGCTTGATACTGAATCTTTAATATGATATGAAATAGCTCTTAGTTCCGAACACAGTCCTGTAGCAGCAATGTCTGATTAATTAAAACCTTCAGCAGTTTTGATACTTAGTGATTTTTCCAGGTTTTGACACATAGACTTAACTTCTGATGTAGTCTTGTTTTTAAGTTAGGGAATGTTGTATAAAAATCCAAATACATCAGATACTTGATTTAATTGTGAAAATCTTTCTTTTACCGAACTAATAGCTGTATCTAAAGCAGCATAGTAAAAATTGATCTTGAATCTTTCTGAGGGGTCAGCTGCAACACTTTCTAATTCATCTGTTGATTCATAATCGAACATTTTCTTCTTTTTCCGGATCCGGACCTTCTCTTTCTCAAAAACTGGTTCTACTCCAATTTCTTCTGCTACTTCATTAGCATCAACCAAAACTTTCTTGAACTCCAAATCACTTCTTGCTGTGACCAAAAACTCTTCAGTTTTTTTTAGGTGACTAACTGCTCTATGTAAACTCAAGTCCTTTTCTTGCAATATCTTGCTGGTAATGATAATTTGGAACAAAATGTTGTGCCATGTGACAAGTGCGACAATAAACTTGAAGTTGAAAATATTTTTAAGTAACCCAAGTGCTTCTACCTTCGCAATACTGCCACTCGATCCTTTTAGAGAAATGTTTTCAGAAATCTCTTCCAAAGCATCACAAACATGAGATAACTGGTACCGCAGAGGTGTTAGTGCATCAATTCGGCTAGACCATCTTGTGTCACTTAAGGGTTTCAGTGTCAAAGATGGGACGTGACGAAGCAATATCTCCCATCGGCGAGTTAATGCTGAAAAGAATACATATGTTCGTTGAACTACATCAAAAAAGCTACTAACGTCTACACAGCATGAAGCTGCATCGTTGACTACAAGGTTTAAAGTGTGTGAGCAGCATGGCACATAAAACGCACGTGGGTTGACATCTAAAATTCTTTTTTGAACTCCACTTTCTTTTCCCCTCATGTTGCTGCCGTTGTCATAACCTTGCCCTCGCATATTCTCTACTAGCAATGAGATGTCTTTTAACTTGTCAAGTACTACTTCTGTCATGAACTCGCCGGTACTTTCTTTTAGAGGTATAAACCCCAAAAAGTGTTCTTTCACTAGTACTTGATCACAACTAGACTCTTCTTTTGACGTTGCCAGAGAAGATGTTGGAAGAGGAAGCTGTACAAATCGAATGATCATTGTCATTTGCTCTACATGGCTAATGTCAGGGGTACAATCTACAATTATGGAAAATTATTTAGCTTTTTGAACTGAAGACAAAATCTCTGAATGTATGGCATTAGCTAACACTTCAATCATTTCATTTTGTATATTTTTTCCTAAGTAATGAGTGTGCCTTTTTTCGTCACTTTTGATTTTTCGTAGATGCTCATTCATAATTGGGTCAAACTTGGCCAAATATTCAATAATTTTTAGAAAGTTTCCGTTGTCATGGTCATCTAATTTTTCTGTTGTACCCCGAAAAGCTAAGTTTTGGGAACCAAGAGTTTTGACGAGAGCAAATAGCCGTTCTAGAATATTCTGCCAGTAAATTTCCTCTTCTTACAATTTTTGTTCATTAACATTGTCAACCGTTGAATTGTGTTTTAAATTTGTCTTCAGGGTTTTCCATTTCTCAAAGTTTTGTAGGTGTTCATTTGATGTTTCGTGCGTTTCAAGGAGGGCAGAAATATTTTGCCAATCGTTACAACCACCTTGGCCAAGTGAAGAAGAGACATTTACACCAAAAACCTTACAACAAAAACAGAAGACTTTGTCGGTAGATTTTGAATATTGAAGGTAGTCTCGGTATACATCTTCTCCATTTCTTCTGTAATGGAAATCAGTAAATTTTCTGTTATTCTTACCTTTTGGAAATTTGCCTTTTACTTGATCAGGTCCATGTTCTACTAAAATAGTCAGTAACGTTTTACGACTAATATTTAGAGTGGCCCAAGAGGCTGGGTCAGCATAATTAATCGTAACTGTGCCAAGGCTTGATTTTTCCGGCGATGATTCCTTAGGTGCATCGGCATCGGTAATGTCCATTTCAACTAAATTATCATTATTAGGACATTCTTGAGGCTGGAGCTGGTTTTTATCTCTGGAAGTAGATGGTGATTCATTATCTGTTTTCTCATTTAGTAGAGATGTCATTTGGTTTAGTTAAGTATTTTTCAAAAGACCCTTTAGCTTTTTTTGTTGATTCTTCTCTTTCCTTTCTTCTTTTCTTAAACCAAGCGCCTGAAGGTTTTCCTGACATGATACACGTATCTGAAAACAATGGATAAAGTAAACTAACTTTCAAATAAATATTTATTTTTCTTTCTATTTTATGTTTTCCACAACTATAATTATTTTTATTAATTTTGATAAGCGAGCTCAGTTGGTCGGAGATAAAAAAAGGTAGTACAATATTATACATTTAAATACTGAGCTTGGTGCCAGGATGTCGAAGACGGCAGACAATAGACATGTGTTTCAGCCGCCAAGCAACGTGCGTCAGACTGTACCTAAAGTCACCTCGCCATCCACCGCCACCGCCGAATTTAATAATAATCAAATTGAGGAACAAAGATGCTCAAGTCACCACATGAAAACTCGTAGAAGACAAGCTTATCAGCTGGAGTCTAGACAGATTTCCAGGAGTCTAGACAGATTACCAGGCTCAGGCTGTTATGATTGAAACAGTTTTTTGTAAAAAAAATATTTCTTTAGAAAATGTATAAGACAGTTTTATTTTGGTTTAAAATGACGTGAAACGTGGAAAACTTAAACAAAATATTTTCCGAAATTCCAGATATCTTTTACGTAATTCACTTAATCCTCAAACTATAAAGAGGCAAAAGGCCGAATGCCTTTAGACCATGTAGCTAATAAATAAGTATCAGAGAAATTAATTTAGGCATAAGGTCGTAAGCCACTTATTTTGTGGCATGCGACCATTTGGCAAGTGTTTACGATAAACTAATAATATTGACAAAAGGTCGTAACCATCAATCACGTGTGGTATAAGATCTTTTTTAATTTCCAGCTGAAATTGAAGCAAGACGTATTTTATAGTTTCTTGTGGGTTACATCTTTTACTCCATGTAAAAATCAGCTGAACATTACCGTACAACTGGTGTTCTGTGTTGTTCCTAATCACCTGTTGCTGAGTTGATTGTCTTGTGTCTTGTCATGTTTTAATGAACCGGCATCAATGAGCTTTTATATTTTTTATGTGTAAAATAGTTTTACGCCACACTACTCTCTTTTAACTTACTTCCTGTTTGTGTATTTAGTCCTGAAAACAGCTGATTACCGGAACTGTCCGGGAAGGAAATAGAATGGCTGTGATTGGTTGGTTGATTTTGTAAACAGAAACATAACCTCCAAACTGTCATAGAGGCCTGGCCTAGTAGTGATTGTTGGTTTGTAGTGCATTAAGTGAAAGAAGCAGATTTAGAAGGCGCTTCTTGTATAGTTTACTATGAAATAGTAATGCTTAGTTACCGATAGTCAATAATGAACAAAAGCGTACTTACCTGTCAAGACAAACTTCTTTCGTTTTTGTAATTATAGCAGTCCAACTCACTGACTAACTGTGAAAGTGCACAAAAACAACTACACTGAACTTGCAATGCAAAACAACTCAGCGCAGAGCGCCCTCCCGACTTTACCGAATGCGATTCAAGAACTGACTTGTTGAAGGTCACGCGGTGGGGCGGGGTGACGGGTGAGTGCGGGCGCGGTTGCTACACACAACACTTTGCTTTCCGCTCGGCGCTCGCTACACACTTCCCACAGCAAGGTTGCTGAACTAATAAGTGTATAAAAAAAATCTCAATTTTGCGCCCTAGGCTTTGGCGCGCCCTAGGCAGCCGCCTAGTCTGCCTATATGGACAAGCCAGCCCTGGCTATGGCTCGTATATAATTATAATAAATATTACAAAATACACAAAAATATCAACCAATCAGACAAAACAAAAACATTAAATTGGTAAATAAATAAGTAAATACATTAAAGAAATACCAATATTAATCATTAAAACTATTATAACTATCAGGGACACATTCCCTAATTCTGGCATGAAATGAAGATAAGGTCAACGACAACAAATCGACAATATAAAGCAGAAAGTTCATAGAGGCCACAGAAACGTTTAATAATATAGAGGAAGAGTGGAAGAAAGTTCAGCCGTGAAAGTACAGCAGAAGTGGTTTTGGGAAAAAAGAAGCCAGAAGTAAGGAGTGTGGATCAGCAATGAAGTTATAGAATCGATCAAGAAAAGAGGGTTGTTAAATAAAGCCAAAGATGATGATGAGGGAAAGAGGACACATAAAATATCAAGAAAGAAGATTCACAAAAATGGCCATAAGGGATAAAGAGTAAGAGGGAAAAATAGAAAATCGGTGGAAGGAATACTATGAGATCCTGTATGGGAATGAAGAAAAGTTAGAAATTGTGATGGAATAAGAAGATGAAGTAGAAGGAGAAGAAATGGGAGTGTTTGTAATGAAAGGGGAGCTTGATAAAACTGTACAACATTTTAATGACAAAAAAGCACCAGGGTTGATGTAATACTTGGTGAATTGATAAAAGGATGTGGAGAAAATATGAAAAGGAAGATGTATGATCTTATTTGTAAGATGTATGGACACAAACTACGGGAAGACTTCACACAAAGTGTATAATAATACATTTACCTAACTAAAAAACCAATTGTGCTAAAGTGTGAATATTATAGACTAGTTGACAGCCGCTCGATGCGCTTTATAGCGGACATTTGACACACTACGAGAAATTTGTTAGCACTTATCATTGAGATGAGCTATCTGGGTAGAGTTAGTTAGTTATCTGTGGTAGTATTATAGTGTGGTATGGTAGTGAATCTTGGATTATAGAAGAGTGGTAGGAGAGGATGCTGGAATTTTTAAGAGTGGTGTTGTACAATAATTAATTTTAAGAGTGAACTGGACAGAATCGAATGAAGCAGATTTTGAGAACACTCAAGAACGGAGACAGGTGATGAAAATCACTAAAGAACGGAGAGCTAAGTTTGTTGGACATGTACTGTGACATGCTGGGCTCTTGAAAAGAATAATAGAGTGTAAAAATAAAAACAGGAGGCCTCTACTGGTCTTCATCAATCAGATTACCAGAGATAATGGTATAGAACTGTATGTGAGACAACTACTTAAAAGGAAGGCGGAAAAGAGGAATGACCCTGCTGCCAACCAATTTCAGGGTTGAAGCACAAGAAAAAGATTAATTACAACAAATTTGCTCCTACGTCAATTTTTTAGAAAATAAAATTGACTTCCTGTCCTTGGTATAAATTTTACAATCGCTTTTATCAAAAAGGAGCGTTCACAGATGAATGCTTAAATTTTAAAAACCTTTGACGAAGAAAATTGTTACTACTGTATAAACTCTTAGTCACATACAAAAATATTAATGCACTTACATTAATGATATTAAATGTTGCTAATAAATGTTACACCTTCAAATGAATATTGAAATCGACCCATTGTCAATTGTACACTTTTAAATGAATCCCTGATGTAAGAATAGTTTTTGTAGTCCAAGTTAGAATAGAATAGGCAAAAGGTAACGTATATGTCTCTATATTTACAGTATCTCAATATCACGATCAATGTTCTGGCACAATGGAATTTTAGGAGTGATTTCCATTTATTTTAGCAGGGTAAAATGGGACCAAAGGGGAGGGGGTTATGCCGCTTCCATCTTCAACTTCGAATTGAGTTGTTCAAAATAAACCTGGAAGAGTGGAAAGAGTAAAAGAACATGTTCACTAGAAGGATTATACAGAATAAATTTACTATATTGTATTATATGAGAAAACCTCGCTAATACTACAAGAATTTTTAAAGACTTAACTATGCATAATTTAATAAGTTGGTATTGCACGTAAAACACATTGTTACAATAACTATGTCTAAAGGCTTAAAAATTCCAGCCAACAATAAAGTACAGTTCATAGGCATTAACAATATTCCAAAGATGAATAAAATGATGCTATGTTTAATGATGAAATATTCCAAACGAATTAATTTATGTTAAGAAATGCTGTATTGTCTTTGAGGATGGCTTAATTTGATGCCTATCGATTAGGCAATATTAATGTTGTTAAAGTCGGTTTTAAATGTTTGGAAGAAGCAAAAGCTTTATTAGTAAACCAACATTAAATTATTATACAGAGAGTTTGGTCATTGTATTGGTCTACGAGTGAGATTGATGGGAGGCAGGTGGGTGGGAAGCAGTCGATGCGGCGCGCGTGTCGAGACCTGCGCAAGCGCAAGTCCATCCTCACTCAGTCGACCGTCCGCACTCAACAGGTCGGTGTCGTCATGATAGCCCTTCCAGATGCCCCACTGTAGCAGCAGAGGCCTCAAGGAAGTCGGCGACCCGCTGACGGCTTGCCTAGACGCCCATGGCACCTACATCTGCACCGCCTACAGTTCGCGTTGCTACATTATCCAGAAGGTAAGGTTAGTTGACGCCCCGACTTCAAGTGTTCATTCCATATGTCAAGTCCCTGGCCTGGTCCCTTGGCTGTCACTTCCATATCTCTAGGGACTGATCGTCGCCGATGAGACCCAAGTGACGGAGGCGGTCGATACTGGGAGGTAGGCGCCGCCAAGCACGTGGGTGGGAGACCGCCATATGGAACCCTCCACACGTAAACAACCTGTTAACCCGAAGGCCTTGACCGTCAATTCACGTGACTTTGTACAAACTTACACCATTTAGGCCTAAATTTTAGTTTGTGCGATTTTTATTACCCATTTGTTTACATTCTTATTTTTCGACTCGGCTCAGTGACTAACAGACGACCCAGACGCAACAGAATAAGAATACAAACTGATATTTTTGTATTTACATTTTTAATATCACAATATTTTTGCTATATTTCCTATCATATCTTAGTTGGCCATCTAAAGTTAGGCTACATATTAGGGTATACAGTACTAGCCCATCTCGTTGCATCGTTGCAAACACGCGAGTCCAGCTGGTTACTTTCCAACCATATGGTTAGACATAATATCTTTGACAAACAATATTTTCATATATTAATAGCTTTATGTCCAAAATGAACAAACACGAATAAAACCATATCAACGTTTCTTTGAAATGTTTATAAATATTATTAAACGTATAAGTGCTGAGATGTTCCACAGTTTCAAAATAGTGTGTTGTGCCGTACACTATACTAAGTAACCATGAATTAAATTAATTTAACAATTCAGTAATATTAGGATAAAATTACGATGTGTAAACATAGAGTAGTACAAATGGTAGTGTGAGGTATTTTATACAGAAGTCTGCTGCAGCCTTATATGCATGACTTACAATGAACACTCGGGGTAAACGATAAGCCGACTACATCCATATTATTTGAATCGTAAATAAGTAAATTATTTGCCAATATAATTCAATTGACCATTCGGAAACGTTTTGATTCAGTGTAATGAAGAGAGGGGGAGGTATGGTCTAGACAAACCTTAAGCACATCACAGTATTTTTTCATTTAATTCATAGACCGCAAATGTTTCCTATAAATTCCTACAACTATTTCCGCATAGACATGAGTCTGTATGCAGTTTGAGACATTTGTTACTAAATCTCCTTGAATAAATTAGGTAAAGGGTGGGTGAGCCACTTCAGAGGACAATTTCATAATAAGATGAGTAAAATTTGAAGTGAATCAATGAAAGTGATTAGTGCTTTAAAAGTATGTGTGTTAAGGTTATTTGTGGTGTCTTAAGAGTATAAATCCGTCTCATAAGGTGAGTAGGAAAGGGTATTTCAGTTTTCAGATTTAGTTTTTGAGTTTCTGACACAGCTGACACAGTCGTATTTTAAGGCGAATATGAATGTTTACTTGAATGTAAGGTGACGTGTGTAGTCTTGTTACTATCTGAGTTCGACTTAGCTGAGAAAGAACCATTTATTAATAGCCCAATAGCCAGAAAAATTATGGGACCCATTTTTACGTAGAATCCGAACCACGTTGTATTAGTCTGATTTTCAGCAAATTTACAAGCCTATGATATTCAGTTTTCTTTCTTGTATAACATCCGACACCCTGACTGACACCTAACATGGACACTCGAGACTTCTCTAGTAATGTCCACGTCGATAGCAACCATTGAGCGAACGCCATGTCGGTATTAAGAGGACCGAGTGTAGGACCTATCGTCTATAATCTCCACGACACTTTGTCTTTGCTGGGCTACACTGTGTCACTAGTGCCTACTAGTTTAGTGGAGAAGCAGCTGGTTGGAAGATTACGTGGCTTTAGGTTTCCTGAAGGCAAATCCATTGTGGTGGCAGATAACTAGAAGGTAACAACTTGACTGATTGCAGGTGGATAGTTTGGGAGGGTTATACAAGTGGCTGGCATCAGGTGGATTATGGGAGCAAATCAATTATGAGCAGTATGGGGGTTGCTTCAGAGTGTAATATGGTAAGTTACAATAGGTTTATTAAGTGAACAGGTTTGGTTCATGGATTTAAGTGGGTGGGGTGGTTAGTTTCAGAGGCCAACTCATGAATAATGTAACTAGGTGTAATGATTAGTGTTCCTAGTGGTAAGTACGTGTAACAATGTGAGTTATGTGTGATTCTGATAGTAGCCTAAGTATGTGTAACCAGGTGAATTGTGTGTTTCTGATGGTAATTATGACTAAAAAAATTTAATGATGGTGTTTTTTTCTGATGCTGAGTACGATTAACAAGGGGATAGTGGTATGTGTTTCTGATGGTACAAGGTGAATGATGGGTGTTCCTGATAGTAAGTACGTGTAACAAGGTGAATAATGTGTGTTCCTGATGGTGAGTACGTGTAACAAGGTGAATTATGTGTTTTCCTGATGGTAAGTACGTGTTAAAAGGTGAATGATGTGTTTTCCTGATGCTAAGTAGGTGTAACAAGGTGGATGATGTCTGCCCATGATGGTAAGTACGTGTATATTGGTGAGTGATGTCTGTTTTAGATGGTGAGTAAAAGCAAAAATTTGAATGATGGTGAGTGTTTTAGAAACTTAGTACGTAAAACAAGGGAGTTATGGTGTGAGGTTTTGATGCTGATTTAAAGTAATAAGGTAATGTTGGTGTATGTTCGTCATGGTGAGTACGGTTAAGAAGGGGATGATAGTGTGTGTTCCAGATGTTAAGTACGTGTATTATGGTGAATGATGTGTGTTCCAGATGGTAAGTACGTGTATTATGGTGAATGATGTGTGTTCCTGATGGTAAGTATGTGTAACAAGGTGAATGATAGTAACTATGTGTAACAAGGTGAATGATGTGTGTTCCTGGTAGTAACTATGTGTAACAAGGTGAATAATGTGTGTTCCTGATGGTAACTATGTGTAACAAGGTGAATGATGTGTGTTCCTATTGAATGCTGAGAGCATACTTCTCAGCATTAAGTCTTATTCCATTGAGTAAATACCACTCTTCAATTCTATTGAAGTTAAGTTGTAAAAACTGACAATCTTCGATGAGGGAAATAGGGCAATAAACCTTAATATCATCAGCGAATAATAAGCATCTGACGTTGATAACATCCACCAAGTCATTTAGGAATAAAGTAAACAAGAATGGGCCTAAATGAGAACCCTGAGGCACACCTGATGTAGCATAACATTGACATAAAGTGGCACCCAAAAATATCACAGAACGACTTTTGTCCGTCAGAATGATTGAAACCATCGAAGAAGATTGGCAGTGATACCATTGACATTAAGCTTAGCTAGAAGATGCGGATAACTCACAGTATCAAACGCTTTAGAGAAGTCAATATAACCAGTGTCAACCTGCTTTCCATCTCCAAAAGCCCAATAATAGAGCTCTCATACAGGGCACGATTGGTAGTTGTTGATCTACCAGTTGTAAAACCATGCTGTTCAGATGTAAGAATGTGACGAAAAGAGAATTTAATACGATCCAGCACAAGTGATTCAAACAGCTTCCCAAGGACAGGTTGTATAACAACTGGTCGGTAGTTTTGGACTTCTGCAATATTTGAGGACTTGTATGTTAGTACCACAAAACTGAACTTGAGCCTATCTGGAAAAACTCTTTCAATTAGAAACTTATTAAAAATTACTGTTAGCGGGGGAGCAAGAATATCGCTGCATCTCTCAAGAATTAAAGGTGGTATATCGTCAGGGCCTGTACCCTTATAAGGATCCAGTGCTGCAAGCTTTCGCTGTACTTCGCCAAGTTCTAACACACAAGAAGATAAGTTTGTAAACAGACTAAAATTATATGGTGGCACAGTCAGTTGGAAGCAGAGTACACGGAGGAAAAATGGTCAGTAAATAGATTACAAATTGCAAGTGGAGATGATGCCTTACGATCGCCAATGGTATACGAGTCAGCTGACGACCGATGGCTCCCTAATGTACCATTGACAAAACTCCAAAAAGGCTTTATGTTCTCAGGAATTGAATCATTTACATGTGTAATATATTTCTTGCACGCTTAAACTCCTCGTAATCTGCCAGCAGTTGTGTCGTCTTGAACCGCTTTATTAGCAATATTCTTAGTAATGAGGTTAAGTGGTAGAGGGGGCTTTGCAGCCCTAACTTTGCCTCATGTTGCAATAAAGACGTTTTTCATTTTATTAACTGCCATTCTCTTCAATTCTGCTGTAAACCAGATGGGAAACCTTGATTTACCAACTTTCTTAGTAGGAGTGTTTTCAATCACAACACTACGAATTTTGTCCAACAAATCATTGAAGAAATCAGAAACATCAGGCAGATCGTATTGAACAGTTCCAAGTAAATAATTCAATCTTCGAACAATTTCACCCACATTACATTCATAAAATTGTAGACTATTCGTTGATTATTCAAAAGCACTCGGGAAGCAGGTATCTCACAATTAATAGCTGGATGAGCACATTCTACAGGCAGCAGATTATCAAGTGTAGAGGTAACTGAGACAGCGGGGTCAGAACCAAATATTAGATCTAATAATACCCCACTCAAATTGAACACAATATTTATCTGAGTTAAGCTATAAGTAATTGACATTTCAATAATATGCGAGGAAGCTCTATTGCAAGCGATAGGGTCAGGAAGAAACCAATCCACGTCCGGCAAGTTAAAGTCGCCCAGCAGTAATATGTGGAAAAAAGTAGTACCAGCTGAATGAACTTCCTCGACAGCATCACAATAGCGGGAGTAGGTGATAGTTGGTTGCTGCGGTGGGATATAAACTCCTCCAATCAATATATATAGGTAAATATGACGCATGTGCTTTAAAAGAAAAAATATACATTCAATATCCTCTACCGTAGTATGTATGATATTAATCTCAAATGTGCCCTTGTTGCCACAAGGACTTCTCTCACACTTGCTTTAGTACCAGATTGAGGAGATCTGTCTGGGCGATATATATTATAATCAACAAAACCAAAATCGGAGTTGTGAATTTTAGAGTTTAAATTTGTCTCTGTGAAAACCAAGATATCATAGATGTCGTAGCTACTGCTTTATGATTCAGATACTTATTACTTATAACAAGAGTATGATGGTGTGAGTTCCTGATGGTAAATCCGTGTAACAAGGTGAATTATATGTATTCCTGATTGTAAGTTTCTGTAACAAGATTAATGATGTGTGTTCCTGATAGTGAGTACGTGTAACAAGGTGAATGATGTGTGTTCCTGATGGTAAGTACGTGAAACAAGGTGAATGATGTGTGTTCCGGATGGTAAGTACGTGTAACAAGGTGAATGATGTGTGTTCCTGATGGTAAGTACGTGAAACAAGGTGAATGATGTGAGTTCCTGATGGTAAATCCGTGTAACAAGGTGAATTATATGTATTCCTGATTGTAAGTTTGTGTAACAAGATTAATGATGTGTGTTCCTGATGGTGAGTACGTGTAACAAGGTGAATGATGTGTGTTCCTGATGGTAAGTACGTGAAACAAGGTGAATGATGTGTGTTCCTGATGGTAAGTACGTGAAACAAGGTGAATGATGTGTGTTCCTGATGGTAAGTACGTGAAACAAGGTGAATGATGTGTGTTCCGGATGGTAAGTACGTGAAACAAGGTGAATGATGTGTGTTCCGGATGGTAAGTACGTGTAACAAGGTGAATGATGTGTGTTCCTGATGGTACGTACGTGAAACAAGGTGAATGATGTGAGTTCCTGATGGTAAATCCGTGTAACAAGGTGAATTATATGTATTCCTGATTGTAAGTTTGTGTAACAAGATTAATGATGTGTGTTCCTGATGGTGAGTACGTGTAACAAGGTGAATGATGTGTGTTCCTGATGGTAAGTACGTGAAACAAGGTGAATGATGTGTGTTCCGGATGGTAAGTACGTGTAACAAGGTGAATGATGTGTGTTCCTGATGGTAAGTACGTGAAACAAGGTGAATGATGTGTGTTCCTGATGGTAAGTACGTGAAACAAGGTGAATGATGTGTGTTCCGGATGGTAAGTACGTGTAACAAGGTGAATGATGTGTGTTCCTGATGGTAAGTACGTGTAACAAGGTGAATGATGTGTGTTCTGATGGTAAGTACGTGAAAGAAGGTGAATGATGTGTGTTCCTGATGGTAAGTACGTGAAACAAGGTGAATGATGTGTGTTCCGGATGGTAAGTACGTGAAACAAGGTGAATGATGTGTGTTCCTGATGGTAAGTACGTGAAACAAGGTGAATGATGTGTGTTCCTGATGGTAAGTACGTGAAACAAGGTGAATGATGTGTGTTCCTGATGGTAAGTACGTGAAACAAGGTGAATGATGTGTGTTCCGGATGGTAAGTACGTGAAACAAGGTGAATGATGTGTGTTCCTGATGGTAAGTACGTGAAACAAGGTGAATGATGTGTGTTCCGGATGGTAAGTACGTGTAACAAGGTGAATGATGTGTGTTCCTGATGGTAAGTACGTGTAACATTGTGAATGATGTGTGTTCCTGATGGTAAGTACGTGAAACAAGGTGAATGATGTGTGTTCCTGATGGTAAGTACGTGAAAGAAGGTGAATGATGTGTGTTCCTGATGGTAAGTACGTGTAACATGGTGAATGATGTGTAATCCTGATGGTAAGTACGTGTAACATTGTGAATGATGTGTGTTCCTGATGGTAAGTACGTGTAACATTGTGAATGATGCGTGTTCCTGATGGTAAGTACGTGTAAATGGTGAGTGATGTGTGTTCCTGATGGTAAGTACGTGTAACAAGGTGGATGATGTGTGCTCCTGATGGTAACTATGTCTAACAAGGTGAAAGATGTGTGTTCATGATGGTAAATACGTGTAATAAGGAGAATGATGTCTGTTTTAGATGGTGAGTAAAAGCAAAAAGTTGAATGATGGTGTGTGTTTCAGAAACAGTACGTATAACAAGGGGATGATGGTGTGAGGTTTTGTTGCTAAGTCAATGTAATAAGGTGAATGTGTGCGCGCGTGCGTGTGTGTTCTTGATAGTGAGTCCGTTTAACTGAGGGATGATTATTTGAGTTCCAGATGGTGAGTCCATGTAATGGGGGATGATGGTGTGAATTCCTGATGGTGAGTGCTTGTAACTGGGTGATGATAGTGTGTCCGTGTAACAAGGTGAAATACTGTGCGTTCCTGTTGGTGAGTTCATATAATAAGATGAATTATGGTGTGTGTTTTTGATGGTAAGTACGAGTAACAAGGTGGACTGGTGGTGTGTTTCTGATGGTAAGTACGAGTAACAAAGGTGGAATGGTAGTGTGTGTTTGTGATGTCACAAGACATGGTGTGTTTACTTTTTATAGTAAGTATACGTAACAACCTCGATGATAGTGCTTTTTCCCGATGCTGTGTTCGCGACACAAGGAGTTTAATGTTGTGTTCTTGATGGTGAGTACTCGTAACAACCTGGATAATGGTGCGTGTTCCTGATACTGTGTTCCCGTCGAAAGGTGGTCGATGGTGCGTGTTCCTGAATTCGTTCTCGTCGCAAGGTGGTTGATGTTTTGTTCTTGATGGTAAGTGCTCGTAACAATCTGGACGAGGATGCGTGTTCCTGATGATGTGTTCGCGTCACGAGGTGGTTGATGGTGTGTTCGTGATCGTGGGTACAGGTAACAAGTTGGATGATTGTATGTGTTGCTGATGGTTCGTTCGTGTGACAAGGTTGTTGATGGAGAGTACTTGTAACAAGCTGGATGATGGTTTGTGTTGTTATTGTCACAACATGTTTTATGGTTTGTTCTTATTGTTGTGTAACAAGCTGGATGATGGTGCGTGTTCCTGATGCTTTGTTCGTATCTCAAGGTGGTTGAATGTGTGAGTTTCATATGCTGAGCCAGTGTAACACGGCGAATGATGGTTTTAGTTTATGATGCTGATTACGTTAACATCAATAAGAACAGTGTTTGTTTCTGATTGTGAATTATTGTTACAAGCCATTATTGTGGTGTGAAAATTGTGGGTGTTTCTGATGCTGTGTCCGTGTCACAAGATGGTTGATGATGTGTGTTCCTGATACTGTGTCCGTGTCACAAGGTGATTGATGGTGTGTGTTCCTGATGCTGTGTCTATATCTCAAGGTGGTTGATGGTATGCGTTCTTGATGTGTCCGTGTCACAAGGTGGTTGATGATGTGAGATTCTGATGCTGAAATGCTGAGTTAGTGTAAAACGTTGAAAGATGGATTTCCTGATGTTGACTCGTTTATTAAGGTGAATATTATTGTGTTTTCTGATTGTTATTGCGTATAATAGGGAGATGTATTGATTATGATGTGTTTGTGTAAACATGTAGATGGTGTTATATGATTTTAGAATGTAAAACCCAGACCGTAATGTTGTATATTATAATCATCATTACGTAATGTTGTATATTATAAATCATGATAACTATCCCAACTCGTGTGGTAGTCACAGAGTAGGCCTACTTTACTAAAGTTTTAAACATATATGTTTATTTAAGTGATATACCAATGTTTTAAAACAATTTCGAAATTGTCTTGTGTTTTACACGTAACAAGTCTTAAAAAAAGTTTGCAGAGGCTGCCGGTCATGTTTTTTAATCCTATAAGAACAATGTTATTTGGGAAACCATATCTTTTCGTTGTTTATTGATCAAAAGTTGTGTATGAGGTGTAATTTTAAACGTTATTATATTGTGCATTAGGTTTGCTTTTGATAATTTGAATCCATACGCCTAGTTTAGAAAATAAAAGCCTCAAACTAAATATTTTCATATATTTTTCTATAAAAATAAAGGAATTCACTAAGCAATTCCAACGCGCAATTTAATTCTTGATCAAATGCAATTTATTTAGAAAATATCCGTTTAAGTATAACTGTTTAATATGGATACGCGTGATCGTATGTCCAGTTCAAAAATAACATAGTTCTTATGGTATTAAACCCAAAAAACGACAGCCTCTGCAGACTCTTAATGGTAAATTTGTACATAAATACAATTGATGTGATTTTACCTTATAATTACAACTACTAACTAGAGTGAATTTAGATTTACATTCCAACAAATTTTATCGAGTAATCATAAATCGCTCATGAATTATTTTTAATTTGATTGAAATAAACAATTATTACGCTGGCAATTTTGTTATGTCGTAGTTTGGTCAATTAATTAATAATTTATATGCACTAACTAATTACAGTTTTAAATCCTTACTCTAGTATTTCTTATCTGTACCTTACAAATTTTCAAATTAAACTAAATGCAAATTTATATACTATTTCAAAATTGTAACTATTGTAATTGATTTAATATAAAATTGCTTTAAGTGCATAGTTGGTGTAGCTAGTGTCTTAGAATCACATGTACTGTTTCGTCTTCAAACGTGCTATAATCAACTGAAAACGCCGATAAAGATATAAATGCAGTCAAGTCTGGTCATGTTTATGTGAATGTTCCTCGAGGATCAACTGTGTCTTTTTACAAGCGCACTTGATTTAACTATGCACACTAATATTGGAGGAATCCTAAACATGTTTTCTTAATGATAAAAGATTGAATATCAGTTTATAATGTGTAATCAAAATAAATTCTCCACATGGGTAGATAAACCCGCGCTCACACCCTTCGTACAATTCAAAGCATGTTTCTAATTTTAACATTTAAGGTGAACTGACCGATAATTTACTTTAAACCGTGTCAAATCACGCACGTTAGACACACACTTTGAACTGGCAGGTCTCGTATATCCATGTAACCGTTGTATTCAGCACTAGTTAAGGATCACATAAAATGGGCTTGTGATGCCATAGTATTTAAAAATGACATAAAACAGGATGTTTTGATTAGACGAACGTTCATTGAGATATATTCTTTTTTGTTATGAAAATTGAGTAGCAATTCGACGAACTGTTTATATTAGTGAAATCAGGTTATATACGTGGTCCCTAATTCATGATGTTATCTGAGTTACAGGTGAACGCTAGTCCAAGTTCAGCAAATTTGAATCCTGATGCAGATATCTTCCAAAGTAAACTAAAACCTGAAAACATCAACAAAACTGAAGGACAACAAGATGATGGTATGCCTAATTTAATGTTACATTTCATTTTATAGTTGAAATATACCTTTGATTTTCTTTTTAGAAAAAAGAGTGGGCGGCCTCCTCTCTTTAACCTTACTCTACCCATCCTCCATATACTATTGGTCTGTGCGGGGAACTTTATTGTGCATATATAATAATGTACTCTACATTTATTAAGAGGAATATATTATAAAATTTAGTCAGGTTTGTGTCTCATATCACATATTAACTAATATATGTAAATGTTTGTAGGGTAATAACAGCACGTTAGCAGTCATGAAGAATTGCCGTTAATTATAGTATTTAATGTGTGTGATTTTATATTTAAATCATCAGGTAATTATTATTATCATGGTATGTTTTTGATGAAACGGTATAATATGACGATTCTCAACGACTTCGTGCGTTAAAATCAACATATCACTTCCGCGTGATTAGAGATTTCTTTCGTTATCAATGATAAATGGCCTTGACTTATTAAAATAAGATTATTTGGATTAAATAAGAAATTTCAAAATAAAAACTATATCTCTAAAACAAGTACTACATAAATAGTCTTTACTCAGATTGTTTTAATGATTCATCCCATATTTATAACTATAAAATTGTGTACATCATTGTAGTCAGGGATTAACTGATACCACAAGTCTCCAGGTTTGAATAAGTGGTATATATTTTGTTTTTGTACAGTATGTATTCTTGTGCGTATTCCAGTTACACTTTCCGTTATAGATGACATACGGCATAATCTATGCAATTTTATTAATGTCATATATTAATTAAAGTGCACACGTGTAAATAAAGAATGAGTGATCATAACTAGCTGATACCAGCCAGTTAGCCATAAACATAGGGACATAGTATTCCCGCGCAGGACGCGCTGCTGGGTGGGATGCCTGCCTTCCTCCGAGGGGATCAAGAGGTTTGTTTGGTATAGCTTGCTGCGCGTCCACCGGCGCTAGCTATCTTAGACCTGGCTGGAGTGTTATCGCATTCATCCACCCTGAGCGTCCCGGAAGGGCCGCCGAGCCCTATTTGTCACCCTTCCCGAGGACGGAGAGCAGATTAGTGCCATGACAGCACTCCACTACCACTACGAGTCCATGTCTCAAACGGCGGAAGGTTCAACAACCAGACGATGGAAGTCGTAAGGCTCCCCCGCCCCCGTAGTACCTGTCTTACGGCCAACAGGCGGGACCGTATGACAGAGGGACATACAGAGGGAATCTAGTTAATCCGGTCATGAGTGGTACTAAACTGAAGGTAAAGAGTTCCTCTATTTCGAGAGAAGTATCTAATCGTCCGAAAACCCACCGGCCTATCCACATTGAAGTGGCGTAGGCTAGTAGACCTTCTCAGTGCAAAGGCCAGCCAAGCTCGTCGAGCCCGGCACCCAACTCCATACGACACCAAAACAGGAACCTGACTGTAACTCATGAGATGGTTATTGCAGAACTATAAAACCAGGCGAAACTGTTAAGGTAGAGAAACCTAAAGAGTTTCTCTACCTTAATAGATACTCAGTTCCGCCGTTCAATCGCGGTACCGTATATATGGCCACAAACATAAGCTCAAAAAATTAAAAATTGTTGAAATGAAAATTTGAGTTGCTTACTAAAATGGCAAAAACTTTGAAACTTACTGAAATAAAATTCTAAGTTGCTTACTAATTTTTGTGTAATAATCTGAGTCACTGAAAAATCAATTTTGGGTTACTTACTTCCTAAAACCCCGGCCAAAGACCAAATTTGAGTCACTTGCTGAACTCAAGGCTAGCCCGCTGACTTTGGACCTGCCAATACCACTAAACGTATATGGGTGGGTGGGTGAGTCAATACTATTGTACGTGTCTGGGTGAATCCAGAGAAACATTTGGAAGGAGGAGGTAAACACTATACTGGGGTCTAGAATATCTGTTCAGGGAAGAACAGGGGATGTGGGGGCTCTCTCCTGGATATTTTATAAATGTTAAACGAAATAGGGCTTTCAATATTTAAATGAACAAAAATTTAAATATTAACAGCGCAATAGTTTTACAACTTGTAGTACAAATAGATTGCTTTTGAATTCTACCCTTTTCACATGTTAAAAACGTTTTGCATATTAATCTTTGTGTTGTATTTTCGCTTAAATCTATTGCAACCAAACCAGCTATGTTGACATTTGAATTGTATGAACTTTAATCTAAATCAATCCAAAGGACGGGCAGTAAATTAATAATTGGAGCGATTTATAATGTATGGAAAGTGGGGTAATGGTGCGCACTTAAGCAAAAACTTTTTTTCATATTCTGGTCAGTTGAAAGTTTTATAATGTATGGAAAGTGGGGTAATGGTGCGCACCTAAGCAAATTTTTTTTCATATTCTGGTCAGTTGAAAATTATTAATGCATATGCTAAGGCATTCAATACTTAATATTTTTCCATAGTACAAATTACCAACTTGTAAGTCATAAAGATTGATAACATAAAAATTCTAAAGTAACACTATGCACACACGCACAATTACCCTAAATGTGGGGTAATTGCACGCATTTGGTTGGGTAATGGTGCGCAGAAGTGATTGATTTTAAGGATAAGAAAAAAATGTATATAACTGATTTTTCATTTAATCATATCATAACATGTTTGGTTATGACAAAACAAATGTTACCTAATTAACAGGTATAAAGAGTCAATTGGAAAAATATATTACAATTACTCAAAAGACAATTTTCCTACGTTATCAACAGGATTAAAGTTAGTTCAAACAAAAATAAACATATGTAATTTTCTGCTGAGTCAGCTCCAGAACAATCAGCATGACCCCATGATGAGCAATTAACACACCTAAACCACAGCTTACGATCTTTTCCAATATCATAACAGATATTTCACCATTATTACGTCCTTTGAGTTCTTTTCAATGGACGATGGAAATAATTCCATGTTCAAACATCATCATCTTGACAAAACTCCTTTTCGTCGACATCCTGATATTCGGATGAGTCTGAATCCTCTCCTTTAATAGAGTTATTGAGTTGCTTTGGTTGTTTTGTTTTTATAAGCCTGGAAATATTCGTTTTAATCTGGAAGCTCAAAATACTCGTACATGCAGCTTTATTTTTTTCTCTTTTCATTTTCTTTTCTTCATTGACTTGTTTTCTTTCCTGAGCCTTTTCTAATTTTACTTTTATTGGTGTGCTGGTTAAAATCTCTGAATGCTGCTTGGCTCGTGGTTTGACGACTGATTTCTTTACTTGTTTCTTGGGGAGGGTTTCAAATTCTAAAAATGAGTTGTCCTTTGATGTAGAGGGAACAGAGTTATCATATAAAGTTCGGTCAACTATCCTAGGGTTTTCTACATTTGTTGTCTTGTTGGTGGTTCGAGATTTATCGTGAGGTGTTTCACACTCATCTGAGTTGTTAGTTGCGTTAAGGTTGTTAAGATCACCAGATTCATCCAACATCTCAACAGAAATCTCGTTGTCGTTCATTTGCGTAGCTGAAGCTGCAAAGTCATCATCTGAAAATTTACCAGGGTTGAATAGTCAAATACCTGCAGATTTAAACCCCGACATAGCATTGCTTATTTTTAATAATTTTACAAATGCTTTGTTGAAGAGATCCGCTACATCAGACTCAGTAATCTTTGCATATCTAGTTGATGTGAGGCAATAATCTCATTCTCTGTAAAAAGCTGTGTTCAGAGGACTGAAAAAGGTGAGATCCAGGGGTTGAAGTGTGGGGAGGAAGTAACGCCATGTGAATAAAGTTGCCTTTACAAAAATCGTATGATTCTACTGACACATGACTGCTGGAGACCCAAGATAATTAACCCACTTACTGTCTGCAGTTCTAACATGGTTATATATGTCACTATAAATAAGTCCAAAACAATTTAATCAAGCACCAATAAAACTGGATCATTTTCACGAGGATGGATATGGCTCTTGAAATGAGTGAGCTACTATTGAAATATTGCATTGTTGTTCCATCCATTTGAGGAGTTGAAGTACAGTGCTCTAACGGGCCCATTTTTCCCAAGAAGGGGTATGATTCTTTGACGAGGGTACACAAAAACTGGAGGAATAAAGTGTCCGGAAGCAATTGCTGCAGCAAGAACAGTTATTGTTCTGCCACGTTCCCCAGAAGTCGCAGCTCCTATTTGTTTCACCCCCTTTGGTCCATACACCTTAGCACATTTATTTTGGACCGTGGTAATACCAGTTTCATCTTCGTTGTAGATTCTGTGGGCTGGAAAATTGTGCTTTTGCATAACTACTTCGAGATTATTGTAAAACATGTTCACTTCTTCTCGATTAAATCCAGCAATCCAGTTAAGGTTGACGAAGTGATATGTTGGGATTTCTTTTCAAAAAACCATATAGCCAGTCTTTGCTAGGTAGACCATTTTCACTATTAAAATTATTGGGGATATAATTTTCTTGTGCATATTTAAAGACCAAGAGGTGCAAGTCTTTCTGGCATATCCCATAGAATATCTTACAGAGCTTTATAATGTAGTCGACTAACTATTGTTCAATCTCTGGTGAAAATACTGTTTTGCGTACACAACGTGGAAGCTGAGGATGGTCGATATCAAGTTTCAAATGTTTTCTTAGGGTTGAATCCGGAATACCTAAAGCCCATCCGACTTCACGTATTTTCCTTTCATCATTACGAATTGCTTGAAGGGCATTTGTTAACATTTCCTGATAGTAAAACGGCTTCTCTGTTTTTCTAATATAGTTTTTCGGCATCTGCAAACAACATTATAAATTATAGCTCTTTTACTATTTAACTGCTTGTAGGTGAATAGTGCACACCGCCGCGCACCATTACCCGATCGACAATGTCGAAATATATGTCAATCGATTGTTGAATCGAAAAATCAATCTTACATTCTTACATATGAGACGCCGACACAACGTTGTGCGTATTTTAAGGCGAATATGAATGGTTTTATGAGTGTAGGATTAGTGTAATCACACCATGAGATAGAGGAAGAACTACCATCTATGAATATAAATAGTACAGGCTAACACAATTACTAAACTGCGCTTACCTTGTTAATTTTTACATAACTAAACAAACATCACACACGTACTTTCCAAACTTTGATCTGACTTAACCTCACAAACCGAACTGGAGAATAAACGTGGTCGCCTAGTAGTTCAAAGACCAGCTACTAGTCCGCAGCACCTACTGGATTCATCTCACAACACCTTAGATATCAAAATAACGATGCGCACGATTACCCTCCGCGCACAATTACCATACCATACCATACCCCCAGTGCTTTTGCGTTTTGGAACAAAGGAACAAAAATTTTTCCTTTTTTTTTTGGAAAAATAGAGTACATAGAGTAATACATAGCGGCAGTATTACTCTATGTAAATCTGCCATTTTAGATTATGCGTTAGTGTAGCCACAGATAATAAATAAGCCTTGCCCTAAATATATCCCCTTGTAACGATTTTATCAAAACCACGTAACGTTTAACGTTTTAAGCAAACATCTGAAAATGAATAAATTTACTTACATCAATACAATGTTTGTGAAAGATGGCGTTGACATTTTCTTATTTATTCCCAAAATATTCCTTCTTGAGACCGGTTAGTGCAAAAACGGCGAGTGATAGTTAAGTTTAGACAGTTGATATCAGAGAGGAATTTAATTTCCTTCCATTTTATAAGTTACTAGTTTCATAAAGCTTAGGACTTCAATAACACTGTATGCGAGGAAGGAATAATATGAAGTGTAAAGTTATAGATAAAATATTATTGTAAATTTATTCATTTTGAATTTTTTTATAAAAGTGTTAAGAGCTTATTCCGAACGCTCCCATGATTCAGAAGTCACGTTAAGCCGTTGGTCCCCAGGTTAAGTGTTAGAAAGGGCTTCTTAGCCCTAACTTTGCCGTTGAAATAAGACGAGCTTTAACTTTAACTTTTTTTTAAGAGTACAAAAGGTAACGCAAACTCTTCAAAAAAAGGTTATGTTTTAAATTTCCGTTGTTTGGATTTTCAGCGGATGTCATCGTAACTAAGAGAGCTTTTCGTTAGACTTGATCACTGAATACTGAAACAGTACTCTTTAGGAAATTGGTTTCCATGAACGCACTTCCAATCACACTAACAGTCTTTATAAAACTGTACACTAATTAGTAAAGACGTACACACACCCAGCTTTTACTCACAGGGTGACAGTAATTTGTAAAAAAAATGTTTTTGTTCACGCATGTCGTTAATTACTTTGTCTTATGCCAATTTACATTTGTATTTTTATTGTTTCAAACCACGTTTTAGCACTAGCAGAACACAGTACACAGTATGGTAACATACCTGTACCGTAATTTTAAAAATTGTAGAGTTCATTTATCTTGGGTCGACTGACTTAATTATAACAGGATTTTTGTTAGCGATGTGTAGCCTTCATCTGACCAACTGATAAACAAATGTTAGACACTGTAGGCACAGAAATTATGTGATCCCGAGTTTTATGGTTGTTCATTTAAAATTATTTTTATTTCTTGTTGCATGGGAATGTATATCACCTAAGTATTTTATGCACATTAGTTTTTACATGAATTAAAACTGTGTATATATATACAAATTTATGAATGTAAAAATTCTTAATTTGATAAATAAAGGACTGCAACGATCTAATGCACCTGATCCAGAAATTGTCTGTATAGCCTTTTTCTGTAATAATAATAATAATACACTATTTACATAACAACTACTACCCAAAAATAAGATACCATGAAAAATTACAATTTGAAAAAAGGGAAGTATGATGACCTTGTATAGCTTTCAGGAACATTATTTTCAATATTTTTTAATTAATAAATGACTGCCATGATAACTTATTATCTACATAAACACTTAGCACTACTTAACATATTTACTGCTGGTATATCTCTTAAGCTAAAAATGATTTGTTAGGATTTACTATCATTTAATAGGAAACAATTTGCTAAACCAAGTTGCAGCTTCAGCTAACGTGTGTTGTTTGGAGGTTGAGAGTGTTTGGAAATCTATGTTTGTATCAAGAAAGGTGGTGTCATCTGCGTACAATATTGACTGAACTCTATTATAGATGGAAGATCATTAATCATTAAAGTAAACAGGACTGGTCCAAGGACTGAACCCTGTGGAACACCAAATTTAACTAATTCTACTTCAGACTTATTTTTATCGATACAAACTATTTGTTTGCGATTGGATAGATATGACTTTACTAACTAACTTGCTGCCATTCTTCTACACAACAAAGCTGCATGTTCTAGAAAACCCTATAAGTCTACCTGAGGGTAATTTCAACACAGTGATCAAGATGAAAATACTTAGGTTTTCCCATTTTGCAAAAAAAAAAAAAAAATTTGTATCAAATTTCAGCTCTGTAGGATAACAGGAAGTGGGAGAATTAGTGATGAGTGAGTGAGGCTTTTCTTTTAGATATAGAAATTACCCTATTTCTTCGAATATCATCTTAGTATTTTTTTCCTTACAACAGTATCCTGCTCTTGATTTCCTTCGCATGATGGCTACAGCAGGAATAACACATATTTCCATCACTTCATGTTATTCTCTAAAGATGTGAAAAGGCGTGCATATACACAATGAAATGAAAAACATGAAAGCACATTGTCTGAGTACCTGAGGCTGTTTGGACGTTGTATGGCCGCTGTTTTGTACCAGTGAAAAACTGATTGATTTGGATTATGAGTTCCAGACATGTGGAACCGCTTACCCTTTCCACTTGATCCAAATTCCAGGTGGAATATTTTGTTCCGAGGTTTCAACTGGATGCACTCTAAATCTTGAAGCTCATTCACCTATGGGGAAAGTTGTGCATATACTGGTTTCTTTTTATACTCACCACACCGAAGATTAGTGGATATAAAACTATTAAACGAAAACAGTGTCGTCTTTCACTATTTTGCACGAGTGTTCTAATGAAGTCACATTTTCGTAGATGTATAAACATTTCAGTTTCAATTTACTGTATAAAAATTGCACATACAATTTCTTAGGTTATGCCGTTGGTACATATCCATTGATCCACAGTCCCTGTAAAAAATGAAAAAAACAAAGCTTTCTTGGTTTGAGAAAAAAATAATTATATTAATGGAAAATACCGAGGTAAGTTCTTTTGCCAGCTGTATAATTATGGCTAAAATTTCCGACGAGAGTCGATCTCAACCGAATGTTAATCAAAAGCCGATGGAGAAGACGAAGACTAGGGAAACAAAACCTTGTATCGTGAAATGATAGATCATGATATCTCATTAACAAATGAACCAATTTAGGTCATCGACCTGTCAATCGATTCCTTATAGGCGTATTGTGTCATCAAAGTGGCCTTGAATTGTCAAAATATTTTATGCATTTCAAGATATTGAAGAAATAAGTTTTGGCTGACGTCATAATCGCTGGTTTTCCTTTAAATGGTATGCGGCATCACCTTTTTAATGTACTTATTTGAGCAGCTGTTTTTGGTTATTGTTGTGCCTAATTTGTTGTATGTACTTGGCACAAGACTCTGCCACGTCTCTTGATATATCAATGAAACGATTAAAATTTTATTCACAGTCAGCTGAGTATGATAATACAATTAACCAGTATATACAGAGAATCCTTAAACTGTTAAATCTTATTTTCTGTTATTAGTCTGGTAGTTAGAATCAGAAAAATTAGCAATTCACTCTCATCTTCAGCTATTAAGTATTTTCACTCGTGTGAGTTCTGGATGAACCTGGAAGGAGATCTAAAACCCTTTTATTGATCTCATCGCAGTGCTACTTCTTATGCATGCCATATTCAAACATTCTCCAAGCAACTTTGCTTGGTCCAACTTATCGAGTGTTTAAGAATACAGTGATTTCATCATGATTGAGCATGTAATTTTCAGCAACTACTTCTATATTACAGCAAACATGACCTTTATATACATACTTGTGAATATAATTGATAAAGCGAACACTAGATCAGATCTCCACATTAATATGAGAGCGGAAATATAGCAAGAGGAATGGATTAGTAACATCAACGAACTCTCCATTAATGCGTTTAGTTATGGTCGTGCCTTTATTTCTTCGTCTATAAATTGGATAGCCATTTACATTTTCTTTTTTTCCTCATTGACAGTTTTTGGAAAATCTTTCTTACATTTTCCTTCTTGCATGCAAACACAGGAAGGATTGAGAAGACCACAGGGTCCATGGCATATGAATTTTTACTAATTCATACCGTAGAGTTCTTTATGTGAAGGGTTGGGAATTTCAGCAGATACAACTTTGTCAATGTCCTCTGTGTTCCTAAACTTGAAATTATCTTCCAATGTTAAAAGCACATAAATATGGGGCAGTTCACGTTTTTGGAATTCCACAGTGTACAAAAACGCTTTTACTGTTCCAAATATCTACACTTTACAAATTAGTCATATCAATTCTTCCACTTTAGCATGAAAAGCTTGTACCACAATGTCTGGCCTATTATTTGTTGTCTCCCAAGAATGAATACTATCAGTTATTTCAGACCATGTAGGATTCCAAGTAAATGTTATGAAGAGGTCTGGCTTGTCAAACTTTCTCACTAATGCCATAGCATCTTGGTAATTCTGCATCATATTTCTTGTACACCCAATAAAAGATGAAGGCAGAACTACAATACGACCTACTCTCAACTTTTCATGCTCAGCCCTCACACAAAAAGCATCTTTAAGCCTATGTATGTTTCTACACGCAACTTAATCGGATGTGCTTCAGTCCTTCAATTCGGCAGTTATAATCCACAAAAAGTTGCTGAGTAAGTTTTCCAGCATTTATTAGTGGATTGAAGTCACCTGCAGGACCATTTTCTCTTACTGAAATTCTTATTAACAGTCTTTCGTATTTTAGTTTGACACACACCTTGAATTGGCATATCTATGTGACAACCAGTTTCACCACGTGGCCAAATCAAAGCGTAGCAAATAGGATCACAATGAATACTATCATTTTCTATCTTTTGTAAAACACCTGCTCTTTCATAGTTATGTGTCTATGAGAAGGAGGTGCTCCATCAGCTGCTTTAAACACTGCAGCACTGTCAGAAGTAGTAGGATAATTATATTGCTGCTGATCTGCAGATGGTTCATGGTAGAATCGTATAACAAAATTTATTGGTCAACGATTTTCTTTAAGTGCAAGGGCTTTTTCCTCTTCAAGTTTCTGATGCATGGTTTTATATGAATGGACATAAGGATCGAATTTACTACCTTTGTTAACATCATGTGACATTCTCATTTCGTTAGCTTTGGCAAATTCAAGAATATATAACTGACCATATGAAGTACTTTGGGAATCATCAGGATATAATGGAGAAATTCGGTGATGAACTATGCCATGGATTCTAAAGGAATAAGGACCATCAATAGTTAGGTGGTACATCAACTTTTGCGCCAAATTAAACAAATGACATTGCATTATTGTATTGGTGAATGTTGTCTCTGAAATATTTAGATGTTTCATTATTACCAGAGACCAGCTCTTTCACTTCTTCAAGTGTAATAGAAGGTGGACATTTGACTTTTCCATCATAGTAAAAGAGAGTGAACTTTCCATCTGTATTCTTCTCAGTTTTGAAATACAATGTTGAGTAATACTGACAAACTCCCTCAAGATCACCTAAGAGTAAGGACTGACATCTGGAGAAGAATCAGAAACTGCACACCTTGAAGCAAATCTAAACTTCTTACTACTCCTAGATACTCTACTCTCTTGATCTTTTTGGGCTTTGGCCTTTGCCACGGTGGCCAGTCAGAGTGGCATTGCCTTTAGCCCTCTTAATGTTAGGCTCAACAACTATAGAAATTAAATTAAGTGTTTCCCTCATAGATTTTCTAGAACTATCCTTCAGGGCACCGTAATGCCCATTATCTAGGTTTCCAGAGACTAGCAAGTCATGAACCATAATTAGCAATTATGTCACCTTTTTCTGAACTCTAAACAAACCATTTGGAAATAGCTCACTCACACTCTCAAGTTCAGCATGTCCTGCATACTGGCCATTGGCACTCATTACATGCTTATAATCAGTAGCATTTTTAATACCTTGCCCATATGAAAAGGTTGAGTGGAAGAGAGGACTTCGTAGTCCTAACTCCGCCTTTAAATAAAGACATTCATTCATTCATATTAAAGAGGTAAAGAGCTGGCTGGCACAGGGGTTGCAGGGCTGATGGTGGTGCAGGCTGCATGCGTGGTGGGCGAACTGAGTGAATGATGAAAATAAGTAATTTCCTCTCGTGTTCATTTTTCTTTTGTTATTTTTCTTTTCCTCAGAATTGAGTCTTTATTTTTCTTTAAAATCTTTATACTTTCTTCTCAGTTTAATCGTTTTTGCTAAAAATGTTTTATTTATATTACATTTTTATTTAGTAAACAATTTAATTTTATTAGCTATACATTTTTTATTCTATCAATCTAGTAATTTAGTAAACCATTTTATTACTAAACTTTTAGATTATTTAGATTATAACTTGTGATACCTATTTTGTATTGTTAAATATGAATTGAAAATGTTTATTGTTATATGTTCACGTGGTTAAGTGGAAGAGAGGACTGTATAGTCCTAACTTTGCCACTAAATAAAGGTTTTTTTCATTCATATGTTTCATTCCCAACAATAAAATTTTCAAATGCACGCCACTTCTTAGCAATGTGGTCAATAGCAGTCAAAAGCATCTCATGGTGTCTATCTTCAGTTCCAAATAAGCAATGTGAGATTGCACGAAATAAACAGTTCTCATCACCCATAATGAGAATCACTTCAACATTGTTGATGGTTGAAGAACCACACATCATTAAATTAAGATTCGCTGGTGGAGGTATTAGCCGTCTTCTTTTAGAGGAAGAAGGATCAGATTTCATCAAATCAGCATCACCAGGGCCTTGTCTTTTTCTTGTGATTAAAGGACTACATGTCATCAAATTAGATCCTTCACTCTCCAATTTCTGTTTCACTATTCCTGCGAGTGTATTTTGTTTTCCTTCCAAGACCCATAATTTAAAGTAAAAAATACAAAACTTGTAAAGTAACTAAATAGATGTAAAAATATTTAGACAAACTTGTCAACAGTTCAAATTGATATGATGTTTTATTTTCGCACAACATGTTTCAGTATAAAAATATCATCTTCAGGTGAACACAAAAAACATTTTGATAACCATACAAAACTGAACACAAAAAATATAATGTTTTCATATATGTTGAATCAAATCAAAAATCAAAAAAAATGTTGAAAATCAAAAGAACAACCAATATGTTCTGTTGAGTTAGTAAATAAATATTGAATGTTTCCATGGTGACTGAATGTAGGATGGAGGGAGATATTAAGTCACTGCATTTTGAATTTTATCAGCTGGTTTTCTGTAATTATCAATTATGGAATTAAAAATACAATGCGAGCTAAATTGTAGTTTCTCATTTAAAACAGTTTTATTACTACCTATCCATTTTTATATGTTTATAAATTTAGAATTTTGCAAATGTGTCCAATTTGTTACTTTTGTGGCATATATTGTTTTATTTATTATGGATTCTTACTAAAGAAATGTATAAAGTGGCGAAACCAACAGCTATATTAATACTATTCTTCAAGCTCTTTTCTTACGGTACTAGATTTATTTAATGTTACAGATAAAACAAACACTTTGTTAGGCCTTAACAAAGTTACTGAAAGGCCTATCAAAATTAAAAACTATTTACTAAAGCTACATTAAACTTACATGAATAAATGGCATATAGAGAACAAAACAGGTTAAAATTATCTGAATGTAAACAAACCTTTATTGAGATGCCTAATGCACAGCTGACCATGGCTTGTTTATTTACGTTCACGCCATGAAAAATCCTTTTAAAAAAACAAAATTTAGGTCGAATGTCCTCGTTTAAGTCTCCTAAGTCTTAACAAATTTGAGTGATCAGTAGCTCAAAATAAAGCACACATTTCACTGAGTGTTCTTAAATCAAAACGAAGTATGTAGGTTAATTATCACCGGAGAAACTGAATAAAAGAATTGGTAGTTACTTTCAGATCCCCATAAGAAATGTATAGAAGGAGAAATTTTTGAGTAAAACGTGAAAAATACCGTAGCTAAGTAACTTATAATATTTTATGGCTGATCTGTTAACAAATACGTTTCATTTAAAATCAAAATGAGGTAATCGGCCGAATAGAACGTTGTGCTGACTGCTGTTAGATTTTTCATACATTTTTTAATATATATGTGACTTAATAGTACAACGTACAGGACAATATTGCCTAACTACAATATCTGGGCTATTATAACAATAAATACAACAACAGATACGACAGAATCATAATTACATTATTAATTAATTAACAACAACTAACCACGATGTAAAACAAACTATAAGAATAATAATCGGAAGCGGAGAGAAGTTATCCCTCAATTCTCCACCACTGATCGCAGAAATGGTCCCATACCACTGTGACCTGTACAGTAAGACGCTTATGTGTATATTCCAACAAAATCATTCAAACACATTTAGATGGCCCCAATATTAATTTGAAGTGTTCACAAGAAAGTTTCAAAAAAAAAAATCCAATCGTTGGCAGCCTGAATTTTTAGCGGTTTAGTAATATAAACTCAATCAATCAATTTGGAAACCCCCATTAATTGTATAGTGTTATTTTTTACCGTTTAAAGCATAGTTCCAACTTCCTACCATCCGTAAGGCCTTGTCTGCCGTCTACCAGATAACAGGTCGTTGGAACAGATTGCCTGTGTACGCCTGACGGATCCGACCACATACCATCCGGGGCTGCCTGAACAGGTCCCGTACAACATGGGGAAAGAGTCGGCACTACAAAGGCCTGTGGTCGGAGATGAAGTTTTAAGACAGCCTTCTCGTAGGAGGATGAATATCTCGCAGTGCGCATGTGCGAGGAAGCTGTTCCTTAGATCTGTAACGAGCAGAATGTTACACTTTATACAGCGGTTACAAGGAATTAAACCGTTTAATCACTATTCACCATTCTCTCAATCTCTCGGAAACCTGAACCAACCAACAACACATTCAAAATATAAGATTAGATTCCTGTTCCGGCATATTTTGTTCTTATACCGAACCAATTAATTGATCTAATATTAACCTCACGACATACACCTTCTTTTTCTGGTTGCTTGCTACGTGAATTCTACTGTGCCTCAAAACGAACAAAATACAGTAGCCTAGGACACGTTTATTTTAATTTGTTAATTGATTACTTAATCTAAATTATGTTTACTGTAGGAGACACAACTGGATAGGCTATATTTAGGAAAAAATTTTAATATGTAGTAATGGATTTAGTGTTGAAATAGTTTGAACATTTTTCAAATCAAACCTTATGAAAGGAAAATTTAATTTAACGATATATCTATTAGCAATACTTAAAAGTCTTCTGTAGGCCTTTCTTTACAATAGGCTTGCACAGCCTATAGTAAGTTTGTGAAGTGTTTATGGATGAAAATATGAAAACGATAACAATATACCTCCAAAACTAAGGAGTCAAACTACCCCACCACTTTACGGCGCTGCCGTTGTGACTGTAATTAAAGTAACTATTACGAAAATTTGCAAAGGACTGTTTACTCTCAAGACCCTAAGGTTGCGCAGTAACGTTATTTTTCAAGTCACAGTTATATGGAACATGTTCCCCGCGCATGCGCATTGCGAGAATGTTCATCCTCCTCCTACGAGAAGGCCGTGTATTTTAGTGCTTATTAAGAGATCTATATTTTTTATATCCTACTTGAATTCGAAACTGAAAATTTAATAGCTCGGATAGTGTTTAAATTTGTTTAAACTATAAGCAAGAATATGAACTATTATATTTTCTGTTTTTCTTCAAACAATTATCAAATTTTATGCAGTAAAAAAAACTAGTGATGTATATCACAATAATTAAACTGTTTCCAAACATATAAATTGGAAAAATTGTATTTTCACCTAATAATAAAATGTTTTATTGCCTATAACTGTACACTTTCAAATTTACTAACAAATTTGTTTACCAAATAATAGCTTTTAATCTTGTAATATTGTTTAAAAAATTACAAGACTTGAACATTAGTATCAGTTGCAATTGGTACATAATAACTTGATATAGTTACATATAATCAGGTACAATATGAAACATTTAGTAAAATAACTCTTCATCTGTTCAATGACATATATTCAAAAGTTCATTATTGAAGCACTGTTAGTTTTAATCAACTCCAATTTCAATATCTATTAACTCCTAGTTAGTTATATATTTTACCATTAATTCAGTGAACATAACATCAGGTTTTGATTAATTACTTTGTTTGTACCATCTAAGTAGAGTAAAATAATAACCATTCATATTACATGATGTACGGAAAAATGCATACTGTTCATGATAAAAAAATTCTGATAGCTATATTAAATTTTTTAAAGGATTTTATGAATAAACTAGCATAATAGCAAAGAAATGAAAACAAAGTATTACTATATACTAAATGTAATGAGTGCTATAAGAACACCAATGTCCTACTGCTTGGTGAATGGAGGGTTCTGACAAAAACTACGAACATGTACTAATAAATCTGTACTTTTGAATAACTTATACTAATTTAAACAACACATGTTATATACCATTTTAAAGAGGAGATTTAAAGCTACAAAAATCCTTAAATAGGAAAAATAATATTTTTGAGTGAAGTGCTCCCCTTAATATGAATTTTAAAAAATTGATATAAGTAAACTGAAAATATTACTTTATGATTCATTAGGTACTTTAGAAAGGGACTTCGCTTGAAAAAATAAATGGCAATATTTTATAATTTCTAATCAATCTATATCATCATTAATTCATTATTAAACATCTCAACGGCTAACAGCCAATACAAACTAACATATTATGTAACAAATGACAATGCTAACCATCTAGTTTAATATAAGTTACTAATTTAGTTAGAAGTAAGTGTCAAACCGACCATTATTCATATACACGTTACATTGGAATTATGGAGAGAACAATGATTGATTTATCAAGCACAATTTTGTTGTACCATCTAGTAAAAAAATCACATAAAAGATCAGGGAAATACGAGTACGGTAACTGAGCTTGTTGTCTGTCATAAGGCGTCAAATGGTTACATAGATCGCCAATGTCCTACGACAGATCGTACTCAAATTTCTTTTACTGTAGAATCACTTTAACAAAAATCGCCTCGCGCAGGTTGCGTGGCGGAGGTAGTGTCTGGGGTGGGGAGTGAGGAGCAGAGCGAACAACAACAACGCGCTACTAGCCTGGCTGCGTATTTTCGGCTGGTCAATGCTGGTGCAGTGACACGGAGCAATAAAACAATAGGTGTGATTGGACTTTTCTTAGGTCTATTTTTCCTTGGCGTTACGAACTTCTTTTCTTGTCCGGGTGACTGGGCAGCTTCCTTGATGATTTTATATGCAGAACTTTGGGATATTCCACATGCTTCTGCCACTTCTGAGAGCAACTTCTTCTGCGATAAATCTTCATTTTTCTTCTTTAAATAACTATATACAATGTAAATAATACTTCGCGTATGACTATGAATAACAGGTCTTTTTTTATTTGATTTACTAGTACTACTTCCAGGCTGCACATTCATTAAGCTCCAAAAACTATATTCACTATGCACTAAACGATTACGACACTAAAAACTCATTTACAAGACTAAAAAACTAAAACTAAAATAAATTTCGTGACACTAAACGTTAAAACTAATGTTTTTAGAACCGCGCGTAGTAGTCTGTCAGCTAGCGAACCTTACGAGAAACTGCAGGGAATGACTGAGCTGTCACGTGCCAGCGCATGCGCATTGGCGACGTCGTCCACTGCGCACACATCGGAACGATTTTTCACAAGATGATTTACCTGTAATAACAGTATTTCCAAAAATACGAACTTCTGTCCAGAAAAACTAAGACCTAAGATTCAATATTTTCACAAACTAACTATGGTATTTATATAATTGCTATTGAATCAAGAAATGCGGTAGAGTGTCGCGACAAGTACATAAAAAAATAGGCTACAAAATAATAAAAAATAGCTGTTCAATTAAGTACATTAAAAGGCGATGCCACATTTACAGGAAAACCAGCAATTATGGCGTCATCCAAAACCTACTTCTTCAATATTTTGAAATGTATAAAATATTTCAACAATTCAAGACCACTTTGATGACACAATACGCCTATAAGGAATCGAATGATAGGTCGATGACAAAAATCGGTTCATTAGATAATGAGGTATCCTGATCTGTTATTTCAGGATACGAGGTTTCCTAGTCTTCGTCTTCTCCATCGGATTCTTCTACTGATTGAACAATTAGTCCGTGTGCACTGCAGTGTTGCTACTAACCATTGTTAATAACAAATATCACAATAATAAACATCAGCTGGCAGTAATAATAGACATTTAACACTTCTTCAAGACAACTGTTTGAGTAGGTTAATCAATTCAATCAAAATAAATACCACTCACTCACTGATCACTGTTTCTCGAAAACCACTAAACCTTCGAGGCTGAAATTTTGTAGGATGATTGGTCTTATATTGTAGGCGTGCAATAAGAAGGGACTTTGACAAATTCGTCATAGTTCCGTAATGGTAGCCTTTTTTTTACCCCAAAACCGCCCCAATGTATTTCTTATGGGAAAATCATAAAAAAAGTAGTATTTCTGACATAACTTGTGGAAAATAATAAATGAATATTATCTTATGAATAAATAAATAAAAATCTCGAGTAACATTTTCAAATATTCACACTTCTACACACCGAAGAAACGTACACCTTATCCATGAATTTCAGCTTAAAATTTAAAATTTAGGGTATCGGGGCTCAAAAACTGAAATTTTTGGAAATATAAAATATTAAAAAACTGAACTTATCTACTCAAGTGGGATATCAAATCTGATCAAAGTTTTTCTTCTGATTCCAAATATACCATCAAATTTTGAAAAGGTTAATTAATAAGAGAAGTATGCAAAAAAATAAATAAAATTTAAAAAAACGGGTAATAGTAAAATAAAACATCCAAGTGGGGTTTCAAACTGTAGGTATTTTCTCCCAAATAATGTCATATCATTGTATTTTGGAAGAGACAACATTTAAGGGCTTCGCCCCTCCCCTAATAATATGCTCAAAAACAGAAATTTTTGAAATATAACATTTTTAAACACTGAACTTATCTACTCAAGTGGGATATCACATTTAATCTAATTTTTCTTCTGAAACCAAATATACTATCAGAATTTAAAAAGTTCAATTAATAAGAGGTGCATGAAAAAAAATACCCGAAAACAAAAAAAACTGGTAATACTAAAATAAAACGCCCAAGGGTTTTGATACAGAATGGGTATCAAACTGTAGGTATTTGTCTCCCAAATAACATAATATCATTGTGATCTAGAAGAGACAAAGTTTAAGGACTTTGTCCCCTTCCCTAAAAATATGCTCAAAAACTCAAGATTGGGTAATGTTAAACTAATAACCGAGTGTGGTATCAAATTAAAGGTATTTTTCTCTTAAATACTAATTTAACATCAGTCTTTTGAAAGCCCTATGTTTAAAGGCTCCACTTATCCAGAAACCAAAATTCTTGGTCAAACTGGTTAACAGTCCTGGCGATAAGTAAGCCGGTCTTCCTCACCAGGCTACATGCCGAGATCCATAAAGGAATCTGTAGCAGAGTGCCTTGGTGAGGCCGCAGGCCTAGTTCCACAAAGGGCCTAAAAATAGAGTTCCCAGGCGAGGCCGAAGGCCAAGTTTACCTCATGAGCGTAGTGAGTGATCACGGGGTTGGCACGCGAAGTGTGCAGGGGTGTCCCCTAGTGTTTTCATAAAAGAGCCTCTTCACTACTCTACCTTTGTTCAGCTGTCGCTGGCCGTGCGTTCAGACTAATTGTTCAGTCAGTACATCGATTTTTGTTCAACATTCGGTTGAGATCGGCTCTCGTCGGAAATCTCAGCCAAAATTATACAGCTAGCAAACATTTAATAATGATAATAATATCAACAACAACAAGTTATATGGCACCAACATAACCTACTATGAACACAAAGGTAAGTATTTTCTAACATCATTTTTTTTCTCAAAACAAGATAGCTTTATTTTTTATTTTTTACTGGGACTGTGGATCCATGGATATGTTCCAACGGCATAACCTAAAAAATTGTATGTGCAGTTTTTATACAGTAAATTGAAATCTAAATATCTGAAAATGTGACGTCATTGGAATACGCGTGCGAAATAGAGAAAGATGCTACTGTTTTCATTTGATAGTTTTATATACACTAAGTTAATCTACGGTGAGGTGAGTATAAAAAGAAACCAGTTTATGCACGACAACCCCAATAGGGAATGAGCTTTAAGATTTGGAATGCATCCAGTTGAAACCTCGGAACAAAATATTCCACCTGGAATTTGGATCAAGTAGAAAGTATAAGTGGTTCCATATGTCTGAAACTCATAATCCAAATCAATCAGTATTTCACTGGTGAATATAAAGAGTACAAAATAGCGGCCATACAACGTGCCAACAGCCTCAGGTACTCAGATAGTGTGCTAGCATGTTTTTCATTTCATTGTTTATATGTACGCCTTTTCACATCTTTTGAGAATAACAAGAAGTGATGGAAATATGAGTTATTCCTGCTGTAGCCGTCGGATAGCATGCGAATTGAAATCAAAAGCAAGATATTATAGTATCATGGGGGAGAAAAATACTATGATGATGATATCCGAAGAAATAAACGGATAATCTCTATGTATAAAAAAAGAAAGCCTTCACTCACTCATCACTTATTCTTCCACTTCCCGTCATCCTACAGAGCTGAAATTTGGTAAAAATGCTTGTTTTAAATGGCCTACTTACGGACCGACATGACTGCCCTCCCGACAAGTCGGCCTTAGCCGTCGTGTCGGGGTGTTCCATACACACGCTCCAACTACAAGGGCCGACCAAACCAGTCTAGAAGAAGTGTTTTCCATATTTTCCAGTCTCTTTTTAACTACACACAGTGTAGCCTCAGGAATCAAGTGCACTTTTTAGTTAGAACAAAGTGCAGCCTTTTTATAAATATAAAATAATGCCTAATAGCACTAATTCATTCGGTCCCGGTTAGAGTAATTTTTATCTTCTAAATCCCACAAACACAGGAATTCCTTCTACAACTCAATTAACTCTATTATGACAACTTTTTTTTGTTTGGCTAGCCAAAGACATTGTAAGACAGCAGTAAAAAATCACTTCCAAAATCAAACCGAATGGTTTGGTCAGGGAAGTCGTACTGACAGCGCTACACACGTACCAATTTGTCGGGGTAGGGAGTGGGGCGGTCTTCGGTCGGATGGTTCACCCGACCCGACCGCCCTTAGGTCCTGATCGGTCTTTACGGTTGGGCCGACAAATCGGGACGTGTGTAGGGCCCGTAAGGCTAAATAGGAAACTAAAGTATTTTTATCTAGATAAAATACTCCTTAGGAGTAAAACTCGCCCCTAAAAAAATTGTTCCATAAAGGCCTCTCACACTAAACGTATTAATATTTCGACGACGTCGCTGTAAGACATCATAAACGTATCTTGTATTGATATTCAATGGGTGCTGTTCATACCGACAATTATTACGTTTGTGACGTCCCTGTAGTGTTAATTCGGATTGGGAAAATACCTCGTCTAGCTACGCGTCACTCACGTATTACAACTGGCCCATGCGCAAAATCCGATCTCACCACGTTGTTTATTCTCACGCCTTCATATTATCCAAAATTATTGGCTACAGATTTTAGTAAACTAATAACAACTGTATTGTAAATAAATAAACATGTTTAAATTGTATGTTTGATATGTTATTATATTGATGCAATAATTACAGTTTACAATTAATTCAGTACAAGTAAACGGCACACAACACAAATTTATAACAATACAAGCACAAAATGCACAAATATATTACAATACAAGTACAAAATGCACAAATATTATGGTGAGTGTGGTTCAACGTAATCGATCACCATAATATTTGTGCATTTCGTACTTGTATTGTAATATATTTGTGCATTTTGTGCTGATATTGTAATAAATTTGTGTTGTGTGACGTTTACTTGTACTGTATATGTACCAACACGTATTGCACTATTTAAACAACTATTTACAGTTAATTACACACTTTCTATATATTTGTTTGCTATACAATTATGTGTAAAATCTATTTGGGAAATTTACAATATTGAGATAACCGTATTGAAATTCCCCTAAAGCAGCCTTTGTTGTTTAGAAGAATGGCAGCAGGCTGAGCGTTTATATTGACGTGATGGTTTAGAGGGAACCACATGGGTAGGTTAAGAAGCGCAGAGAATAATAGCTTTTGGCTAGTCGTACATAAAGACATTAAGCTGCTAGGGAAATAGCATCTGGAGGAGAATAAAAGGCAATATCTGATAGTGTTCGAAGGGACAAAAATATTTGTGCTTTAAGAGCAACAAAAGGAGCAACATTTTCTAACACTTTTGTATTCTAAAAGACAAAAATGCCAAAGTGAATGCATTCGAAAGAATTTGAAGAATAAAGGTAATCGTATACAAGAAGTTGAGGAAATAGCATATAAATTAAACGGAAATAGCATCTAAAGAAAAATGATTATAATTCAAGTGGGGAAAATGCCAGGTTGAATGTATTCAAAATAATTTAAGGAATAAGGTAATTGTATTAGGGATGGAGGAGGCCGAAAAGAATTACAATTCAACTGTTTGTCCTGGGTTGTGACACACGTAACTTTGAAAAAGTAATACAATGACGCAGAGAACATTAAAAGTTATATATATATATATATATATATATATATATATATATATATATATATATATATATATATATATATATATATATATATAAACAAAAAAGGGATGAAATCAAATAACAAAACCTTCAAAAAAGTAAAAAAAGGATGCCAAGCACATTAAAAAAGCTATTGATAAATAAACCAAACAAGATGTGAAATCAAAATGGGATGGCCAAGCACATTCCGTAATCCAATGAAACAAACAATCCAACCATACAAACAAATTGGAATAAATATGGACATGGATGAAAATTAAAATCTTTTCGGTGCCTTTTTTCTCCTCACTCCAACGCCAACGCCAAGAATTTTAATTTTAATACATGTCAAAATTTGTTCCAATTTGTATGGTTTGTTTGTTTGAGTCAGTGAGTAAATGTGCTTGGCGGTCTTTTTTTACTTTTTAGTTGTTTGTTATTATAAGTTACTTCAACACCAAATTATTTTTAATATTCAGATCTTCGGTTGGTATGGTATGCAAAATAAAATGAAAAGTAAATCTAAGCTTTACTCATTTTATTTTCAATTGGTTGAAGTAAAATAAAATAATTACAACAATAATTTGAATAGTTGTATTATATTAGTATTTTGTAGTATACTATTGTTTAGTATACAAAGCATTAGTGCATCAAAGTAATACAAGCATTACAACAGTAATATTTATACTACAACATATAATATTGTTTATAGTATGAGTTCTTTAAGAAATTTGAACAGATGTTGGTAAAGTCGCATGATGACGATGAATCTCCTACCCCTTCCCATGATGCAATGAGTTTCATTGGCATGTGCCTTGTGAGTCGTCCATTTTGCTAGTTTCTGTGAGAAATATTGTTGAATTTTGGAAGATATTACAGCGGTAAGAATATTAAACGTTTATATTGTGATCAATAATATACTCTATTATACCGGCTATGTATTCGTCTTCTTTATATACAGAAAATTGTCGTAATGTAGTTGTACTGATATTATTTTTATAACTGTGTTTTCTGCTTTGCACATTTGGTCAGTCTACATTAACTAAAAAATTAGAATGCACATGGACTGTGAATTTATATAATCAATAAATGATTTAATAAAGTTACTAGAACTACTTTTAATTTTTAATTATGTTGCATAAATTATTTTAAAGTATATTACATACACATTTGTTTTAATTTTAATCTTGCATAAGGATAATCATTTTCAAAGTTGATTGAAGAGCAATATTGTCATTAGGCCCTAATTATTTCTCAATAGCTCTCTAAGACTCAGATATGTGTTAGCTATGTAACTTAAGTAGATATATATTTACCTACATTATTATTGTAGCTCAATTATATTTTGAATATTGTAATAATTTTGTTCTTAGGAAAGCCATTAAATAATGTAGCCTTTGGGGTTTTAAGCCTTGGACTTAAGTGAAGCATTCATTATTGCCCAATTTGTATTGTTGTACATTCATTATTTAGATAGTATACTCGATAATTTGATAATTTTTATGGAAGGCGTGACCTATTTTTAATCGGTAAGATAATTGTAGATACTGTGCCTCAAGTATAAATATTTGCATTACTATTATTTAGTGTCATAAATACTCAATTGCATATTTAATTAAGCTGTGAACAGTATAGGTTTTACTGAAGGTTAGTTTTGCTCATTAGAACTTATAAGGACTATACTAACAACTAGGCCTAGGCTTAAAGTCGTTGTGGTCCCATCTCCAAAATCATTCCCATCTGGTTGTTTGTCATGGAAGCTACCTCCGATTTTGTATGTGTGTACGTGTATAATATAGGGTACTTGGTAGGCTGAACTATACAAGGCTTATATATTTAAAGATTACAGTAAAAGTGTATTTATTAAGAACAAGAGATAATATTTTTAAAATATACATCTTATAAAAAATAAAAATATAGGCCTAGTACAATCATATAGGTAGGCTATGCTAGGTCCTGTTTATAGTCTACATTAAACTAGGACCACCATTTTATATGTACATATGTACCATGCTATGGATGCTTTTATTCAAAATTTGTATTAGCCTATTCAAGTACAAAAATGAGTAAGATATATTCTTAGGCATAATGTAGGATATAAGGGATATCATTTACAAGGGTGGATATCTGATAATTAAGTTTAAAAAAAACAGTTAAATCACCTGTTAATTTACATTTAAACATACAAATCAAGAAACATACTCTAAAACATTGATATAGAGTTAAAAAGTCTTGGTACCATGACTATAATAATCGGTTTGTTTTGATATGGTGACAATAATTGAAATATTGTTTAGTTATGGTTTAATACTGGCATATTTTGTTCTACTTATTCAATTACACTTAAAATATTTGCTGCGGTGGTGCATGGAGTAGCGTAATGTGCAGTGTGTTGCTGCCTTGCCCGGCTTGTATCATGGCTGCATATTGTCATATTTCAGCATAGTGACAAGTAAAATTTATATATGTGCAATTCATGGAATATTTTTATTAGTTCATTTGTTAGGTTTTTACATATTTAATCCCCTTCAACCCACCGGTTCATTCTATTCCAGTCTATTTATTCATCATCAGAAGCTGTAATAAACAAATCTAAATCTCCCGTTTTATCTTCTAACTCTAAAATCACTGTCTAATGATTAACTGCTAGTCACATTTTGGTCAAAAACAGGTTTTCTAGATTGTTTAGACATGTTAAAAACAAAACACATATAATAAGAAACATATGTACACTAAAAACTTATTTACATAACCTATACTTCAAACATAAAACAAAAAAATGTCATGCCAAAACTGTGACACAGCAAAGTTATATGCATTGTTTGGACCACGCTATGAACGAACGACAGTCACCCGTGCATTGCTAGATACGCTGAAACAAAAGTTCAGCTTGCCTAATGGCTGCGCAAAACGTCATCAGCATATGAGCACCGACCGCCGTGACGATGTAATGCGTCACTTGAAGTGAATGTATTAACAGTTAAAACAATAGTTTTAACTACATTTGACACAAGCGATTCCCCCCTCCCCTAACGAAAGCAATGTTTAAGCTCTCTTACTTTGCCTATGTATTAAAAATATTGGCTTTTCATATTTCTAAGGTAAAATAGCTCTTAATGAACAGAAATATTGTGAATTATCTCACAATGTTAATAACCCATACAAAAACAGTAGCCAATCATTTATCTTATACATTTTTATTTTTTATTTGGACAGACTACAGGCCCAATTCTAATTTTTTAAAGATTACCAAGTAACAAGGAATATTAGACGATGTCAAGAAGCTTTCATAAATAAAATTTAGTGAAGTAAATGAAAGAACTTCTCCGATATGGTTTTTGACATAATTAGAGTGAGACAACTTTACAATTCCTAAAAAATCAAATATGTGCTCTAAAGATGGTCAGATGATTCTTACATCACTTGCTACCATATATGATCTACGATGACAGCACTGTAGCCATTGCGGAAAAAAATTAATCAATAGTAGGCCAATCATCAAGTTGAAAACCCAACAGCCAAGTTCTCATGCTATCTCCAAAGTGGAAGTGATTTGGTACCACAACACGGGCAATTGACCAAGATACTTGAAAGTGAGAATGATTGATGTTCACACACAAATCATACAATAGTATTATCGAAATTGATGTTCAAACTCAAAATCTTAATTCACCATTAAATTCAGGATTTGTTAAAATATTATAACTCAATGAGTACCAATTCTAAACATTAATTAAAATTACATATATTTTAACTAAATTACACTTTTATAAGGGGAAATATATAAGTTATAGAAGTTTTATATGGGGACATATAGTATGAGGCAGGTAAATAGTGAATGTGTGTTTTAGTGGGTTTCTGCGTCCTGCAGCACCTTGAAAGTTGTTTTTGCCCATGAAAACAAGGTAGTGCAACCCAAGTAATTTTCTGATCCCTGAAATTTGATTGCATCGTCAAGATTAACATAGGGTAGTTTATCAAAAAGATTAGTAACTAAGATTAATCACCCAAAATGTTTCTCCTGTAATAGAGGTTCAGTAAAGGGTTATACGTTATAAATAAATTAGTTTAGGTTTATTGTTAACATATACCTAAACTTAGTCATCGTCCTCAAAAATGAATTAGTGATTACGTACAATAACACAAAGCTGGCAATTGGTCAAGATACTTGAAAGTGTGAATGATCAATATTAGAATAGAATAGAATCATTTTTTATTTTGCCAATATGAGTTCTACAGAAAAGTTAGTACTATAGTAAATTTACTATCTAACCTATGTTAAGGCAAAATAAAATAGGGATTCTTTAGAATACCTGTTTTGGGATCGCCATCACATGAATTAAATTATGCAATTATACACTGGCAGCATGACCGTTGCTAACATATACAGAAAAAGAAAAGAAAATATTTATTTGATTTTTTGGTCCATATTTTCTATGAAAAAAAAAAAAAACGTTAGTAGTACATTAATAATTAATTGATCCACGCACACACAATATATACACTGTACAAGTAAACGTCATACAACAGAAATTTATTACAATATAAGCACAAAATATATTACAATACAAGTACAAAATGCACAAATATTATGGAGATCGATTTCGGTGAACCACGCTCACCTTCCTTAGATCAGAGGGATTCACAAAAGAATCAATGATGCAATAATTACAGTTTACAATTAATTCAGTACAAGTAACACACACAACACAAATTTATTACAATATAAGCACAGCATGCAGAAATATATTACAATACAAATAAAAAATGCACAAATATTATGGTGAGCGTGGTTCACCGAAATTGATCACCATAATTTTTGTGAATATATTTTAATAAATTGTGTTGTATGACATTTACTTGTACTGTGAATATATATATATCTCAATATGTATTATGCTAATTAATAAACTACACACAATATATACATACTCACATATATAGATAAATTCATATATATATATATATATATATATACACATACATATAAACACATTTACACTAATTATCTTTATATTTAAAGCCATATTTTCATCCAATTTAAATGTAAAAGAACTATTACAAAATAATAAAATAAACTATAAGGAAGCAAAACTAATAAAATTGTCCTCCTTTTAGGCATGAGAGTTAGCGTTTAACACGTTGACTGCTATACATGTTAGACCTATACCACGTCTATATCTGAAAGTTAAAAACAAAAAAACTACTCAGCATTAGTGTTTTCAGATGCTAATTTGAGATCAGGAAGTTGGTGGGATGGTTTATTGTTCATTTCCTGTCAGTAAAAATCCATGGGTCGGATCCGGGTCGTCAGCTCCTGGGGATGCGCCAAGAAGGCAAATGTATGGCAACATTTTCAAAATGCACCCAAACAATGTCACAAACACTTTATATTTCACTAAAAACTAATTGTTATATATTTACAATATTTACAACGCCATCCAATAATATTTGTTCCTGTTTCCGGTCACTTCCAAGGTCATCATCACTTTCATTACGATCAGCCATTTTTATTTAAATTAACACTATTACTTCACTAAATGATAATAAGCTATATAAAACACTAATAAAAATAAACTATATACAAATATAATATAAGCAACTACTCACTAAATACTATAAAAACAATAACGTGTATAAGAAAACTCAAAAAATCGCTAGGCGGAAACGACGAACACAAAAATATAGCACGTGTTGCACTGAAGGAGCGGGCGACATACAGTCCTCCCTCCACAAGAGCTGAGCTCACACTGCCTTGTATAAGAGAACATTGCAGCGCGACACGGATCCGGGGCACGCGCACCCGGCGCTCGGCCACGCGGGACCCGGAACCGGGTCGTCAGCACTCAACGTGTTAATATAAATAACTAAGAAGAAAAATAATAAGAGAACTTGTAAGACTCTACCTTATAATCTTTAGAATGTTATCAAGATTTTCCTGTGAGAAAACTGAAAAGCCACTTTTTTAACTTAGATAGATATTGACAAACTGTCTTGAAATCGCGTATCATAGGGTTTATGATATTAAACAGTTGTGTTGCTGTACTACTATAAAATAACTGATGAGCTGTTAAAAAGGATCTTGATATAGAAACTGTTAGACATCTTCTCAGACCATAAGTTGGTCTTTTGTAATACATGAAACCCTGTACTACTAATGAAAAACATTTTCAAGAACTTATAAATATATAAGTGACATGTAGAAGAATTCCAAATTCAAGAAAAATTGGCCATGCATGTTTAAGTTTTTAATTTGTTTTTACAACAAAATTAATTTTTTTTACAACAATATAACATTTTAATTTGTTTTTACAACAAAATAAATGTTTCTGTTTCATCCATTTTATAGCTTACTAATACAGTAAAGATATTTATCCAAGCTTCCATTTACACAGTGAGATGTCGTATGCTGGTGACATTGAGAGGTTATAACATTGTTTTAGACTGTTAATGTATGTTTATTTACTTTGATTAGTTTCTTTTGTGAAAACATACGTCATGAAGTATGAGTGTTTACGACCAGCTAAACTCAAGAGTAAATGTGCAGTAGTTCGTAGCCTTCCCTTGTTCGAAATTACCCCATGAAATGTTTTTGAAGGATTACTGGAGGGTAAAGAGTATAAGAATAGGAACCGCCCCAGCAAGATATTCGATAGCTATGCCTTAACCAACCAATGCATGATAAACATTAACTAACAATTTTTTAGGACACAAATAAAGAAGTAAATAAAATTTCCTAATGCTATTAAAAAGCTCTTTTCTTAGTTTAGCAACATGTTCCTTCCAAAACAATTTAAAGTCAATAACTAACCTTAAATACTTAATACAACCGACTTGTTCTATTTCTAAACAGTTGCAATTGATATTTCCAGATTTGCAACACCTATATTCGTTATATTTTAATGGGTTGTGAAAACTAAGCTCATTCTTTAAAATTTTATTTAAAAGTTTACAAATGCGTGGCCTTGGCAAAGCTTGTTGGCAAGAACTACAATATGGAACGTATGATTATAATATTAAAAAAGTAGTGTATAATATATAGGTGGTTTACATTATATAGTGTGGTTTAGGGCAGGCACTTATTCAGTATCTTAGATATAGGCAGCTTTACAAACATGTGACTTATTTGCCTTGGCAGCAAGCTTCAATAGCTACAATAATCTAAATAACAATGAAACAATAAACAGCAACAGTAAAAGTATGAACAAAAACAAATAACTAAACAATAACAAATAAAAAACAGAAACAAACAAATAACAGTACAAATAAATAAACAATAACAAATAAATAGTAATAACAAATAAATAAGCAATATAAACCCATGAAATACTAAAGTATGCAATAAATTATAAATATGTACATTTATAAACAGAAGATGAACAATTTGGGGAAGAACAACTGCTGTCATACAAGTCTATTAAAAAAAACATACAGTGTATTTTAGTGAAATGAGGTGATTTCAGAATTAGAACCAGGGTATATTATGCATTAGACAGGTTTTCAAATCAAATCAAAATTCCTTTATTTCATGAACATCAAGTACAGAAATTTGTCAAAATATAATAAATATCATATGGTTCTGGTGTTTGCAGATTCCAGGAACTCTTCAATGGTGTACACAGGTCTCTCTAGCAGGAACTCTCGAAGCAGGTTCTTTAGTTTGTTTCCTGTCAGGTTACAGAGGTAGTGTGGAAGAAGGTTTTTAAATTTCCGGCCAACGTATGAGGGATTTTTCTCATAGAGGGCTGTTCTGTGTTGAGGTAGGGTGAACCTTGAGGCATGGCGTGTTGGGTAATTATGGATATCCATGTGAGTCTGCAGGTGTAATTGATCTACGTGCAAGATAGCTTCATAGATGTAGAGTGCGGGTACTGTAAGTATGCCTAGGGTCCGGTAGGCATGTCGGCAGGTTTGCAGTGGCTCGAGATTTGCAAGGGTCCTAATTGCCTTTTTTTGGAGTGTCAGAATTCTCTTGAGGTTTCCTTGGGAGGTTCCCCAGACTGTAAGGCCATACCTAATGTGAGGCTCTACTAGTGCATAGTAGGCTATTTTTGCTGCTTCCAGAGTGCTAATCCATTTAATACGTTTAACAACGTAGATGCCTGTACTAATTTTTTTGCAGATTTCGTTTACGTGATCTGCCCATGTGAGTCTGCCATCGAGAGTTACTCCCAAAAATTTGGTCTGGTTAGCCACTGATATATTGCGAATGCTTGCTGGTACCACCTTCTTCCTGCTAAAGTGTACCTGTGTAGTTTTGTCAGGGTTAATTGTCAAGTCATTTAATTTACTGTAGGTTATGGCACATTGTAATGATCTGATAGAATTATTGTACAATTCTTCAGCTGAGTCATTTTTTAAAAGTAGAGTGGTGTCGTCTGCGTACATTATGCAGCTGATACTTTCATTTTGAATTAGAGCTGGAAAGTCATTAGTCAGCAGAATAAACAGGATGGGTCCCAGCACTGATCCCTGTGGTACTCCCCTAGTAATTGGTTGAGGACAAGATCTGAACGTGCTAGTGATGCCAGATGTAGTGTGCTGAATTTCCACAATGAATACATTTTCTGTTTATTTATTATTAATCCCTTATCTTTGCCCACTTTGAGAATATTTTAACCCAACAAGTGGTGACCGTCCAATATTGGATGGTCTATATCACTCTCAACAAGTGGTGACCGTCCGATATCGGACGGTCAACATCACTGTGAAAATTTGATGTTATATCGTTATGGCTACGTTTTTTGTCAAAACTAATCGATACTCTTTGAAAGTCGATTAAATTCTGAATCGATTGTTATCAGTATCGATAATACTATTCACATGACAACTAGATGGAGAGAAGAAGAATCCAATGTTTACGATTTAAAATTAGCCATTTCTTTAGTTGGCGTCTATCAGTAAACTGTTTGTTTACATTCTGGTTTGAAGTACTTTATGCAATGTTTTATTAGAATTGTTAGTGAAATAATTTAGAATTTATTAGAATATATATATAAATAATTTATGATTGATAAAATTATAATAACAGGCTAAGAAATTTATGAATACACAATTTTATAACATGTTACCATAGGAACATAAATTTTCGGTAAAATGCACTATCTTTAGTTTTATCATTATAAATTCCTATAATAAACCCTATAAACTGTACATTTTCTGAAAGTTTATAAAATTTGGAAAACTTGTATATCTTGGAATTGTGAATTGACTAGTATGTATTACATTTCCAGGTAGGGTCTCCCCCAATAATCTTTTTGGTAAACCTTTTTTTTTAATTTTATAAAAGGAAAAAGTAAATAAGTGTTTATACTTATGTTATTTATTTTATATAAAAACACAGAATCTTACAAGTAAAATGATATAAAATAATACTAAATCTAAGGATCAGAAGTATTTTTAATTGTTTTTTAAAAATATCCTTGCAAAACTAGGAAAATTGGGCTGCCAATAGAGGGTTTTTAGTTGCCAGTGGTTGGGTTAAAGTCCTCATCCATTAGTCTCTTTGCTGAGATACCAAGGCAACATCATCAGCAAAGGCAAAATTTTCGCAGTTTTTTATTTAAAATTTCATGTAAGTAAATAATGAAGAGGGCTGGACCTATCTGGCTTCCTTGAGGCACACCATAATGTGTATATTTTTCTTCACTATCTGTATCTACTTCATTTACTACAAGTTGCCTGTCCTCAAGATAGCTCTTAAACCATTCTAGGTAAGAACCCCTCACACCTATGTATGGTAAGAACCCCTCACACCTATGTTATGCAGAGAGTATTATTTGCTTGTGTTCGATAGTGTCAAGTGCTTTTGAAAAATCTATAAATAACAGATAATAACTCTACCCAAATAGCTCATTCCCATGCTAAAGAGTGTTAACAATTTTTTCGTAGTGTGTCAACTGTCCACTTTAAAGCGCATTGAGCGGCTGTCAACTGGGCGGCGTTGCCAGATTGAACTCAATCAACTAACCATATTGAAAACGAATATTACAATAATAAATATCAGCTGATAATAATAATTGAGATTTAATACTTGTTCAATGCAGCAACATCGCATTCTAAATTTACAGTTGTGTTGTGCATGTTGCATACAAACTCCTTATCTGCGCTATAAATATATATAAACTATGACATCTATTATTCATTCCATGATTCTAAAGATTTCTAAATTCTTCTAGCGCTGTTCTGTACTGCAGCCCCTTCTAAATCTATATTGTCTATTACTCAGTGTATTATTTTCTTTCAGATATTTATTCAAATAATCTAGTATACATTTTTCAACAATCTTTTCTATGTTGAATCCCATCGCAGGCAGGATAGCGATGGGGCGATAAATTTCAAACAACCTGGGAAACTATCCTACGTTATTGATTGATTAATAAGTCTAGCCAGGGGTACATTTATTTTGTCTGCAACTGCCTTTACATTTTTCATTTTTATTTTGTCTATACCTGGTGATTTGTTCAAATTTATTTTCTTAATTATATTTCTAATCTTTTCATATGTTGCTTTAGGTATATAAAGCATGCAGTTATGTCCACTACTTTAGATGTTGTTTTCAGTACAATGTGTTTCTCCTGTCAGATACTTGCAACTATGCTTGAGACTTCCTACTCCCATAATAAAGTACTGAGCAAAGCCATTAACAATTTCACTTTTATTCATAAGTTTACCCATAGCCTTATTGCAATTGCTCTGTCGACACTGTTCTTTTTTCGTCTACCTAGCAAATAGTTAACATTATCCCATACCTTTTTGGTGTTATTTTTGCTTCCTTCAAATATAGTTCTATAATAAGCATTTTTACTTTTTCTAATTGCACTATTCAATCTATTTCTTAGTTGCTTGTACAAGTCTCTATTTCTATTGTTTGTGGGGTCCCTTTTCCATAACCTAAAAATTATATTTCTTTCCCTTATTAGGTTTATTAGTTATTGGTTCATCTATTCTTTTACAGGCCATCTAATGTAGGCATTATCACTTTGCTTTTCATTTCCCTCCACCTTTCTTCTTAAATATTGTACTTAACCCTTTCAGTGCCTGCCTATTTTGGTGCGTCCTACCTCTTCCCTGCCGGGCCACTTTAGGTGTGCCTATCCCTAGATTGCCAGACCAAAATCGAATATTTTGCAAAGTTTTACTAAATAAATCCTACAAACCTTATTTATTACAGTAGAGATGTGATTTTTACATTGTTTTTTCCCTATCAACTGTAGTTTATGTTCCTTAAATAAAATTTACAAAATAAGCTCTTTATTTTTTTTATTTTAAAAAATATTTGTAAATTTTTAAAAACACTTACTTTTTTTAAGTTTGGTAACATTTATGGTAATACTATCTTTACCCAATCTGATTAATGATTAGTAATGTGATAGAGAATATTATTTTGCATCAATTAAAATATAAAAATTGAGCATAACACAAAAATAAATGTTTTTGTAGCTGTTTATACAAAACCCTACAAAACTGAAAAATTTTAAGTTTTTTGCAAATACTTGAGCGGAAGTTTTAAATAAAACACGTTGGAAAATACACACTATTATAGTTATATTATATTGTAAAAAACATTAAAATATTATTAAAATTATGTTACAGTAAGTTTTAATATAAAAATGTAAAAATATATAAATCAATACAATAAAACATGTGTTGCTTAGCACCGATGAAGGGGGTAACATTTTGTGTGTATACCTCTCTTGCACTTCACACACATGAATGAGGATGTCTTTCTCTTTCCACCACCTTTCGTACTTACTGCACTACACACACAGCAATTTCTTTGTTTTCCGTGTTCAATTTTGACGAAATATTGATTGGTGTTGACGTCACCACCCCCACGGTTGTGTATAGCGCCTCGCGGTGAAGTAATTTGTCTAGGGCCGTTCCTGTCTTCTTGCTCGTGTATCCACTCTCGTCCCATTTCCTCTACAACAGACACCAAAAAGTCTAAATGGCTTACGGGTTTAGTTGAATTGGCTTTGTACAAAATGTAAGCATTTAGCATCATTCTGCCGAACAGGTTGAGAGCAACCTGTTTTCCAAAATTTCATACATTTGCGACTGTCTTGGTATTGATACAACATTTGATCAGAGCCATCCACTCCTCCCATATGTGCATTATATGACCGTATGATAGCAGGCTTTGAACAAATATAAACTTTGTTACCTTTTTTCTTAGCTTTATGTTGGACCTCAGCTTTACCGCAAGTTGAAAGTAAAAGTATCTGTTTCTTTTGGCTCTTTCTGTCTATATCCTAATATTACCATAGCTTCTTTCCTCATATACTTTGTCTGGCCTACTGGAAATTTGGATTTCATTTCTGCCGGAATCCCTTTTCTGTTATGTCTCAGAGTTCCAGTCATAAAAGTACCTTTCATATATAAGTGCTTGGCTAATTTTACGGAAGTAAAAAAGTTATCTATACTGTTATCTATGTGATAACCCTTATCATACAAATTTGCTTTCTCGATAAGTGTATCTACCACAGCAAAACCTAGCCCCTTTTTAGTTACTAAATTTTTGTAATCACCTTCAGCACTTCTATACACAAAAAAGCATACACAGTAGTGGGTTTCAGCATCAGACAACATCCACAACTTCACACCCCAGCGGTGATGTTTTTTTGGCATATACTGTAGTAATTTTGAGTGTGACTTTGTGGCTATCATACTCTCGTCTATTGACAAATTTTGACTTGGTGTGAAGTGTCGTCTAGAAACAGAGTTCATGTGATCAACCAAGGGTTTGAATCTAGCACATGGGTTGTATCCATTTTGACCCGGCTTAGGTATATTGGTTGTGTCAACAAGATGGAAAAATTGAAGTATGGCTTGAAACCGATTTCTCGTAAACATTTGTGCAAACCAGGGAATAATTTGAATTTGACAAGTCCACCAAAATGATTCAATAGAAGGCATATTTTTGATCCCCATATTTATTAGGACAATAATAAAAGCTACCATTTCTGAAGGAGTTACTGGTTTCCACTTTTTAGCGCGGCTGTGAACTTTTAGCCTATCACGATTTGCATCTATAAATTTATTAGCATACACTTGTTAGTGTTTTCAACTAATATTTCAATAAAAAAAGGTGTAAAAAACATTTTAAAATATGAGCTTGGTTGTGAGTTTGGATTAGGACAATGTTTGGGGCCAGGCAATTCCAAAAAATTATATGGAGGATTAGGTCTATGTAGGTGATCATTTTCTTCGCTAACTTCTGTCCAATTATCATCATCATTCTCAGATTCAGAGGAACTGGATTCATTGCCAGTATTATGTGGTGTCTGTGACGTATGTAAATTGGCGTTGTTTGACGGTGGCCTAGCTTGAGTGTGATCTGTACGAACTCTTACTCTAGTTGGCGGGTCACCATAATCACTATCAGAATCTGGATCAGATATAGATGCATTGAAATGATGAGTTAAATGTAATCCACGATTACCTGTTGACGTCCTAGGTTCATTCGGATCAAAATCGGGAACATTATCAGTGTCTTCAGCAATACTGGAATCACTTAGGCTATCCTTTTCAGAAATGTCACTTACAAAGCTGTCTGATAGATAATTTTCATGTATTATATTTCTTATCGTATTTTCACTAATAGGTGACCTAGCCCTCTTCATAATTATTAAAAACTAAACTAAAATTAAACTTAAAATTAAAACTAAAGACAATCACATTAGAACTACAACGCGGAACAGGTTATACCAGTCACTGAGCTTACACTGCACATCACGACAGGGCATGACAAGTACCAACTTCGTAGGCTGAAATTACTCACGTATTTACTTTTATTATAATACAAACAACTTATCTGAATACAGAATTTAGTTACCAATTGGAATATATAAATCATATTTATATAACAATTTGGTAAATCTTTTAAAAAAATATTTTTCGTAACGTCATATTAATATGACGCTGGCAGTTTGGGCTTGGACCCGCCACGTCATATTAATATGACGCTGGCAGTCTAGGGTTTGTTCATCAACGTCATATTAATATGACGCTGGCAGGGAAAGGGTTAACAAATAGTTAAAAAACCTGTGGACGGCAGGTAATCAAATGAATGTCTTATTACTGGAAAGCATTAAATCTGGGTTTTGTTTGTCCCCTTTTCTGTATAATTAATGAGTTCATCACAAATATCTGAATAAGCCAACCTCAGTTATTACAAAAAAATCTTCACTGGTTACCTAGCTCTTTTTTTATAATTTTACATAAATAGAAATTTAAATAAAATATAAATCTACCATACAAAATTAGAGTTATGAGTTATAATATGAATATAGATATAATAAGTATGTATGGCAACATAACCTGGACTATGACTATGGAAACTGACAGCTTCATGGATGGAAACAAAACAAGTTTGTGGGTAGTAAGCACCTCTAAAGTACAAAACGACTGTGAGCGTATAAATGAAATGAAAAATAACTATTTTTAGTCAGGCGGAGCTGGGACTAGCAAGTCCCTTCTCTAACTTAACCTGATAATACGTAAGAAAAATGAAATTTGGTATTGAACAATAGTTCTGTTTCTTGCCTATCTTAGGGATTGATTTATATATAAACATAAGGCAGTTATAAGAACGACAAGTAATATTGTCAGAGCTGACAACCTACCTATTAGGTTTATGAAGGATACACTGTCTAACACTCTTAATAATTACTGCAATTTTTAACAGATCTCTTATGTCGTCTACCTTTCCATTTAATGAAAAACTCAATGAAGCACATCCAGTTTTATACTCTGCGCTGACTGATTTTCAGAAAGAGCAAGTAGATTCGGAAAGAATGATAGCTGAATTGAGTGTTGGAAAAAGGGTGAGAGCTGTACCACAACAAAAGTGGGTGGACATGCAAAGACGTTTGTGAAGAATCGTGGAGACATATGAAAAACACGTGGAAGATAGAACAGAACTGGAGTACCTTAGAAACCTTGCCTATAATATTTACTTGTAAAAATTATAAAAATAAATTTGTAACTTGTAAAAATTATAAAAATAAACACTCATAATTTTTAACTTGTTATGCGAAACATTGTCCTTGCAAAAAAATTTCCAGTAAAAAATGGATGCGAAAAAAGTTTGTGTACCGAAAAACTGCTATTATTTGAATTAAATTTCAGGTCTGTAAGCATTCTCTTTGCATTAACTAAATCTCTAGAAAAAGTAATCCACGAACAGCTATCTCAATTTATAACAAGTAATCCCCAAAGCAGAATAACGTGCGACAGGGCGACATTGTCACAGAGCGAAAGAGATGGCTGCAGAAAGAAATCGTTTAATTAAGAAACTATTTTTCGACTTCTGTACCCCAAAATTACAACATTGCTTTCTGCAGAATGATATTTGGTTTTGTGAATAAACAATTAATTATAACCGTATTTGTAGTGCAACTTAATAACAAACTATGTACTAACTGATTCAGAATGACAGATGGTATTTGCGATTTTAACAACAGCTAGCTGCGGTGTTACGAAAGTCAGGTGCCGGTCACCTTCAACGCATGCGCAAGTTCGTATAAACCTTAACGACACTATGCCATTCTAGAGATAGGTAAATATAGTTCATTTGCAGGACAAGTAAACGACCAAATCATTCACTGTAATTATCTAAGTTAATGAACTAGTTGAAAATGAAGCAACAGATGACAACTTGTCTACAAGCGGCAGTTGCAGTGATATATAGTTTTGTTTCATAGACACGTTTTTATTATTATTTATACTTGTAAATTTGTTCTACCAACCTTTTTCAAATTTCAGTTTTTATTACTAATATTGATAAGAAATAAATAATTACATTTAATGAAGTTATCAGTGGTCCTTCCTAGCTCTGATGTTCACTTTGAAAACTAGTTCAAATCATAATGAATGAACTTGTTCACTCGATCACTAAACTGACTAGTTAATTTCACTTGATCGTTTGTGGAATACCTATCTTTCCACTCCTGCTTCCCAGTTACGATTGTATCGTTATATTGTGTTGAGTAATGATAACTTCAGTTCAGTTATGTTATCATTGATTGATAATGGCTGCCTCTGGAGAGCGTATTGTTTTTAGTAACGGAAGAGAAAATACTTCTTAAAAATCTTAAAACACATTATTTAGGACCTAATCCAGGACGTTCTGTGATGTATACTTACATCTGCAACGAACAGAAATATTGATTATTTTTTTCAGTCAAGTACAGTCCGACAGCTTCTGCTAACAAGTCAGGCAAGTTATTGGAATTTGGTCATGTTAGATGTGGGCCACCGGTGGCCCTCTCGTCTTTTATAAATTAAACACAAATTGTAGCGCCATTTTTAGTATTACATAATTTTGAATGATATATTCTGAAAGCTCATAAAATGTGCTACAAAACAGTCCTCTGGTTTTTAAATAAAGCAACCCTAAATACGTTTTTATATATTTGAACTAGTTTTTACGACATTTAGACAGACTAATTTCTGTCAGAAAAAGAATCAATGCCACTTACTAAACACCTAACCTCAAAAGCTGATCAGTGCGCGGGAAGAAAATATAAAAATCATAACAAAACAGCTGAAACGTAATATCATATGGCATATGTAAAGTTTTGCCCCCACGCCATGAGGGCCACCGGTGTACCTCATCAATAACTTCACAAAATTGGAGCAAAAGACCGGATGTCGGCAATTTCTATACTCGGGGGGTCATTTCCAGTTGCATGAAACACAGAATTCGGAACAATGAATTTTGAACTTTACCGTAGAAACAGCTGTGGCATAATAAAGAACTTAAAAGTAAAAGTATATACTAAAATTTACATTTGCATCTGTCATCAATGTAGTGTTTATCATTAGTGGTTATCATTACAATCTTGGTCAAATAAATCTGGATTAAACATAAATAAACCTAGTTTGTATCCTTAAATCTAATATTGTACTTCTACTGTAAATTAAACATTCAGAACAATTCTTGGAACAAATAGTGAAATGAAATGTTTTAATAACAAATTTATAATTGTAAAAACTAAGTAATAAATAATTATGTTATATTTTACTCATGGCTTTATAATTTTTTTAATTAATACATTTGGTCTGAGATTTAGGAAGATGAAATTTGTAAGCATAGTAGAAGAGAGCATGCTTGGATAGACCTGGAGCAGGAATCTCTATGGTGTGAGGGATATGGATAAGGTCAGTAATGGCAATTGTGCTTTACTGTATTAACTTGGACTAAAAATATCTGTATTAAGTCTGTCATACCAGGCCACATTATGAGGAAGAGTTTCTTCAAAAACTGAAAGAAAGCCTAAATTTGGTGCCCACTAACAGACAGCAACAAGAACATTTACTCCTCTTGTATTAAAATAAAAAAACTAACCGAATTGAATTATCTGAAGAAAATTTAATTTTTCATAGGAGATGAGATTTGAGACTTCAATGCCACCTTTGTGAAGGTGGTCATTTCTAAAATGATAGTGGCTGAAAAGTTTAGTTTGTAGCCAAGTCTCAGAAATTATTATTAAATCAAAAAAGGAAGTTTGAAAAAATGGACTTGAATTTATTAATATGACTGAAGAGGAGGGACTGAGCATGAAGAACTTGAAAAGGCCGAACAGTTGTATCAAGGTGGATTCATTTGAATATGGCCCAGTGTGGGCGAGTAGCCGTGAGACTGCACAGGCACTGTGGGAGCCACCTCAACATTATGGGTTAACCACACATATAGCAATCATAGCCAAATTCATACCTAAATAAAGTAAAAAGTAGCAAAAATAAGTACCTCTTGGGGATACCAGCCAAATATATGTAATTCACGTATTTACCCACTTGTTCAGCAAAATGTACATAAGAAAAAAGGTTTATAACAATAATTTAAGAATTAACATGTGATGGGGTTTCTGTGACGTGAATAAATAAACATGGGCTAAGTAATAAATCTTTTTCACTGACTCCACCATTGTTTTGAAAGACATTGACAACTAGTATTGGAGTCAAGAAATTATGACAATGTACTATATAATTTTGCATATTAAATTAGGACAAGTACAAAAAATACTAATTGAACAGATGTGGTAAAATATCATGAAGATTGGATATACAGTGTTTTAATAAATAATGAGGAAAAGACAAAGCAATTAGTAATTTTACCATCGGCTACATTTTTTATTTTTCAATTAAATTGAACTGGTAGTTTTAATGCTTTATTTAATATATTTAAAGTCATAATACATTCACACAATTCTTCAATAGTAAATTGTAATCATAACTTACCTTTTATTCACACCAACATAAGTTGTAACTAAAAAATGCTACTGTGTAACGTAATATTGTTTATTCATACTGCATTGTCAAAGCTATTGAGCAGTATTGAGCTACAGAAAATTGTAATAATTGGAAATAGCTGTTGCCAAATTAAATTAACTATGTTGGTGATGAAATAATGTTTATTTAAGATTACTTTTTTAAAAATATAGCAATAATTACCTAGGTCAGTAAATTGGTTATTAATTCTGGTTCAAATTTGGTTTGTTGCAGGGTACGTGTACATGAATGGGGACATCGGAAAGATCCCTTCAGGGGCAGTGTACACTGTTTCCCCTGAACCCCAAACATCCTCATCAGCTAGTGTAAATGACTTCAGGTATATAATTAATGATTGATAAAAAAGCTTTTTAAAAGGGAGCTGTACATTATAGTTTAGGAAGCAACTATTTTTAACTTGTACCTTTCATAATCCTACATAATGTGGGTTATCACTTGTAAATGAAGGATAGCTTTTTTCTTTTATCAGTTTTTCAATTACTTACTTTTTGACTCTTATTTACATATCACTAAGAACTCAAATAGCCACTTCAAAGAGTTTTAGTGTTTAAAGAAGTATTACCAGTGACAGTTTTCACCCATGGCTGGGATGACATATAACAATTACTTAGTAATTTGATTCATAGGGGTTTTCGTTCTGAGATATCATTTTTTAACACACTTATTCAGTATAAAAAAAGTCCTTTTTACCAGATGACACAGAGCCAATTTCCTGCATAAGGAAAAATTACCACTCTAAATATTTTCAATATTTCAGGTCTTTTAATAGAATCTGTAATAATCACAGTGTCTACCAGTTTAACATGGGTGGTTCAATACCACCCACTACTGTACGTATATGGGTGGACAAGTGGAGCGTAAGCCGAAGGAATGCTACTTGTACAAAGTAGAAATGTTGTTTAGAGTTTCTTCCTTTAAATGATGGAAAATGTCCCAAAAATCTTTGTTCTACCCTATCAAATACTACATTATAATTTAACTTTAAAAAATATAGATGTATTTTAGTAGGAAAAATAATTAAATGTTTGTAATTTTTTATAATAAACGTTTGTCAAAATTGAATTATTTCTTTTTACATAAACAAAATTTATGTTTTATTTTACTAGCTCATCGGTTATATAAGGTATTGTCAAAAAGTTCCCGGAATTGGTTAAAGTATGTTTATTGGACAAAGATAAAATCTTACAAACCTATATTCCTTCAAAATACTCTTCTCCCTACAGCAATAGACTTGTCTCTACGATCATACAGAGGGTCAAAACACTTTTGACACTTTATTTTTTTAAATGTATTTCAAAATTTTTATCGAATTTTTACTGACAGCTTTAGCACCTGCAAATCCATTTCCTTTTATTGATGTTTTTACTGTGTGAACAGTAAGAAATTGGCCGGCATGAGGTCAAGCGAAAATGGAGCACGTTCTAACGTGGTAATGCGGTGCTTGACTAGGTAATTATGTACTAACAAGAATCGATGTGCAGGAGCATCGTCATTCAGCAAAATCCAATTGTTTTCTGCTCATTTTTTAGACTGTTTCCTCCTAATGGCATCTCGTAAGCGCCCAAGAACTTTTGTGTGGATAAATTTACCATATATGCGATATCATCAATTGTTATTCTTTAGTTTGCATGAACAGTTTGCAGAATTTGCTCAATGTTGTGTCATCTGTGGTTGCAGTCGTAGGGCGTCCACTACGAGAGTCGTCTTCAATGTTTATGCGACCTTCACGAAAACGTTTGTGCCTTTCTTAAAATTGGCTTTTCTTCATCGCATTAATTCTGTATGTTTGAATAGACATTTTAAGTGTCCCAGAAGATGACTTTTGAAGTAAAAAACCAAATTTAATGTTTTTTAGCTGTTCATTAAATAAATTTTCAAAACGTGACAATTAAAACACGCAAATACACGAAAAGTGCTTTCCACGGAGGAACAATGGCGGCTGGGCGATAATCACACTACCTATATCCCTTCTCCAGGAGTAGTAACTAACTGATATACGATGAAATTCCTACCGGCAACCATGCTGTATGTCTCTGGACATGGATTCAGGGAACTTTTTGACTGTACCTCGTATACAATTAACACTTTAACCGCCATGTTAGTCAAATATGACTGACAGTGCCTTACCCCCTCAGGCCAGCTCAATATTTGCTATCCCCCCACACATGCCATGCTATTTAACCTCTCAACTGCTGGGTTTTCAGTAGGATGCCAACCCCCTGTGCTGGGTTTTTTACAGATAGAGTAACCCCTGAACCCATGCTTAGATGCTTGGCTTACATCATAAACTGGATCATTATAATCATCATCAGAATGTAAATCACTAAAATCTTCGTCAACACACAGTAAATTATCAATTTACGACTCCGTAACAAGACGCGAATCGCGTTATGTAGACGCCATTACAAAACACTAAACAGCCACTTTCAGTTGCCAGGGCCAACAGTCAGCTGTATACAACATAATGAACTAATGAACAACTATTCTCTGTTTAGTAAAGAGCTTGCTAGTAGTTCAACAAAGTATCCATAGATGTCGTGGGCATGTTGAAGTGGAGAAATAATCAATACCGACTTGATACGTGTACAGCACACTGAGCGCGTTCGGCGGAACGACTTCAGTCGTGCGTAGCACAGCGGGACAGACGGCGGCGCACGACTTAACTCGTTTACAGCAGTTGAGAGGTTAAGCAGAGTGCACAAACTTTCATTTTGTCAGTCATATTTGACTGACAGTAAGGATTTTAAATTGCCCTTTTTGAAGTTTAAAAGAATACATTTAAACGCTTTTTGAAAGAAAAGTAACTATATTTTGATATAGAACTATGAAAACTATAAAAAATGTAAGAAATAATGATTTGGAAAAAAAATGCTCAAAGTCAAACAAAAACGAGTAATAATAGTTTTGACACTTCCATTTAAGCTTGGTCATGAGCCATCAGATAACAAGAATGGCACATAGTAGGCTACTCAGGACACAACAACACACTAATTCAAATGCAAGTGCAATGACTTAGCAGATAGGTGACTGTTTAGTGTGAGTCGAAAAAGACTGACATGGCATCACAGAGGAACGAATTAACCTTCTGACGCCGTGTCAGTGAAATACGACTAATATCAGCTGGATAGTATATTCTTTTTTTAAATATTTAGACGAGCCAATCAGTATACATTTCGTCACAGTCAGGTTAGTATAACCTCCGTAGGTGGTGCGGTGTGAGCGGGAAATTGTCGTCTACTCGCCTGGCGTAAGCTGGCACATCACTGTCAATCTTATAAGACTGACAAGGAGCCAATGGAATGTTAATAGTCAGTAAAAAAATGACTGACACGGCGATTATGGAAACTATTAAAAAATTAACTGGTGGTTAAAGTGGTAAATTCAATCCAAATCCTAGTGGCTATCTCTGCATTAACACGTTGAGTGCTGACGACCCGGTTCCGGGTCCCACGTGGCAGAGCGCCGGGTGCGCGTGCCCCGGATCCGTGTCGCGCTGCAATGTTCTCTTATACTAGGCAGTGTGAGCTCAGCTTTTGTGGAGGGAGGACCGTATGTCGCCCGCTCCTTCAGTGCAACACGTGCTATATTTTTGTGTTCGTCGTTTCCGCCTAGCGATTTTTTGAGTTTTCTTATACACGTTATTGTTTTTATAGTATTTAGTGAGTAGTTGCTTATATTATATTTGTATATAGTTTATTTTTATTAGTGTTTTATATAGCTTATTATCATTTAGTGAAGTAATAGTGTTAATTTAAATAAAAATGGCTGATCGTAATGAAAGTGATGATGACCTTGGAAGTGACCGGAAACAGGAACAAATATTATTGGATGGCGTTGTAAATATTGTAAATATATAACAATTAGTTTTTAGTGAAATATAAAGTGTTTGTGACATTGTTTGGGTGCATTTTGAAAATGTTGCCATACATTTGCCTTCTTGGCGCATCCCCAGGAGCTGACAACCCGGATCCGACCCATGGATTTTTACTGACAGGAAATGAACAATAAACCATCCCACCGACTTCCTGATCTCAAATTAGCATCTGAAAACACTAATGCTGAGTAGTTTTTTTGTTTTTATTTTTCAGATATAGACGTGGTATAGGTCTAACATGTATAGCAGTCAACGTGTTAAGAGAAATTTTCAATTTTTTTCGTAAAATGTTCCAAAAAATATCCCATCTCCAAAAAAAGTGTCAGTCTTTTTCAGTAGTTGTTCAGGTTTCATATTAATTATTTAAAAAATATTGTTCTCAATAATTTAAAAACTTAAGGGGATACGCCTCCTTCTAAGACTTTTTTTTAATTTTTTTATTTTAAATGACTTTTGTGGGGTTTTCTGTTAATACTTGACCAAATTAGAGGATTTATATAAAAAAATATGTTATAAAAATATATTTTGGGTCACTTTGAGGCAATTTTTAAAATTTTAAGAATATTTTTTAATATTTTCAATTTTGAATAACTTTTTTGTTTATCAACATAATGTAAAAAAGTAAATATATTTTACTTTCCCACATAACAATGAACATTTCTGTGTATTGAAACTATTGTAACTCAACAAATACAGTGTTGGTAGACTTTTTTACAATAATATGAAAAATTTTACGAAAAAAACAGATATTCAATGTAAAACATTTAAATTTATAAGAATAAATAATTGCACAATGTTCTCTATACACACAAACACTTTAAATACTATCAAGAATATCTGGTTAAAATTTCATTAAAAAATAATAAGTAGTTTCAAAGTTATTCAAACTTACGTAAATGCAGTTGATGAAAAACATAGTTTTGAGAAAACGCCGTTTAAGTTTTCGATTCACTTCACACACACTAAAAGTCACCTGCTCCATATGATACACCCTCTTTTTATTTTTTCTTCTCTTCCTCTGCCATCTGGGCACTTTTCAATAGCTTTCTGTATTTCTTGTATTTATCAGTGTCCCTTTGTTTCCTCAACTTTAGCCGATGAACGTCCTTCTTCATGGCGAGAGAAACCGTGTTCCCACCAGGTGAAACTTCACTCATTGCAAAGAGATTCATCATTGTTATGAAATGTCCCTCATTATACAAGCACACACCCTCAGCTACTAAAGCCTCAACCTTTTTTTACCAGTAAAAATAATCCTAGGGCACTTACTCCATATAACCGCATGCAGAGACTCATTTGCATTTTGAGTCGTACCGGAGGAGCAACGTTCCAATAACTCATAATACTTATATGTAACAAATAAAATTATAACAAAATAATTTAGTAAGCCTTATGGTTAATTTGTTATTATTAAATGGTAATTTTGAATAAAATATGCAAGAAAAACTAAATTATAGACAGAAAGAGTAATTTTATATTGAAATAGTCAAATGTCACTCAAAATTTCTAAGCGCAATGTTTTTAATTTTATTAAAAAAATTCCTGAAAAAATTTTCTAAATCAAATAAAACTTTGCATACATGTTCAGTACTAAATTTGGAATAAAAAAATGTCACTTTTGAAAAAAGCCAAAAAATTTAAAAAATTTACCTATAGATGGAGGCATATCCCCTTAATAGTCTAAAAAAGATTCCAAGGTTAATTCTTCTTTTTCATGTAAGAGATCAGTTGTACCAGTTTTAGAAGTCCTCAAGTAAAATAGTCTCAGAAGTTATGCACATGCTTTATTTGGAAAATTTTAAGTCAATAAATATTCAATACGTTATTCCTCTTCTTTTATTTTTTTAAATAACTCCTGCAAAGTAATTTTGAAACACTCCTTTAGTAAAATATTTATTTATAAGCACTTACACAGCAGTCTTTAGGTTATCTATCTTATTATCTAAAACAAGCCATGTCTGGACAAACTTTTTTTGGCTCCAAGGATTTTTAATTTTTACATTTTTGTTTGGGTTTTCGGCCACGAGAAATTGATTTTTTGGCACAGGTTTCAATTTTGGGAAAATTCTGATTTCTGCTCCAGAGACTTCCCGTGTATCACGACAAGGCTGCGCAGTAGTCTGTCGTGACTAATAATTGACTAGTAATAATAATAATTCTTTAGTTGACAAAATAAGCTGATTTGTTAATCCTATTAAATACTGGTAACAATCTAATTGCATAGACATATTCAGCTAAATAGTAAGCAAGTTATTTATCACTTATTAGCTGGAATTGTAATTACAGGAATTAGAACAGTATTTTTGTGTTCATTTTAGCCATTTAGTACATGTGACGTCATGGGAGATGCGTGTGATGCCACAGTATAAAATACCCAGTAATAGTTGGAAGAAAGAAAGGCAAATACTACAGTCAACATTAAAACAGGAATGGGTATCAGGTAGAGAAATCAATAATACTATTGGGAAACAGCTAAAGAGGAAACAACAAGAAAATAGGATAAGTACAAGCCAAGATAAAGATATCTCAAAAAAGGCATATCTACCTTACATAAAGGGAACAACAGAAAAGATTGGCAGAATATTAAATAATGAAAATATAAAAAACATTTACAAGCCACCAAACAAATGGAAGAATTTTCTGAGACCAGTAAAAGATAAAGCTATGCCAGGAGTATATGAAATACCTTGTAGTTGCGGGTCAGTCTACATAGGAGACACCAAGAGGTTAATTACAAGGATTAAAGAACATGTAAGGCATACTAAGAAAGGAGCTACGGAAAAGTCTCCAGTTGCGGAACATAGCACAAAAACTAATCATGGAATTTTATTTGACCAAACTAAAGTCCTTGCCAACATCCTGCATTACTTCCCAAGAATCGTAAGGGAAGCTATAGAAATATACAAAAGAAGAAATAATTTTAATTAGGTTGAAAGTATATGGCTTCCGAAGACATGGAAACCCATTTTAAGTAAATTAAAATAAAATGGCTGAGTGAGCCATGTTGACTTTCTTCGGCCAATGGCCATAGGTAACACGTGAGTCTTGTCTCCGCCCCTCTCCAGCGTACCTGCCAAATCAATCCCCACCCCACCACCAGTTCATTCACCAATTCAGTCTCAGAGATACCACTGAGGATGCCACATCACAATATGGGCAAAACGTCTGGTTACTTTGTAAATAATGTACATATGCCTTGATGCGGTTGTCACTGGAAAATATAGATTCTAGTTAGAACATTTGATTTTCTAATGTCAAATAGTTCTCTAAAATGTTATTCAACAATAAAGAGCATTTAACTTAACATGCAAATATTTAAAGTTTTAAAAAGTTATGTACTGGTTTTTCAGAACAGAGGTGATTGGTATCTGCAGGAGATAATAAAAACATAATTTTCAGTAGACAGACATGGAATAATACTAAGTGATGACTGAGGGCAATGACATTGTTAATCAAGTAAGAAGGTGACGAATGAAAATTTTGTAAATCATTATTTTGTGTACTGACAGATTTTTACAAGTCTTAAGTAAATAAATTGTTGTCAAGTTTAATAAATATATGATAACTAGTTCAGTAACATAATTAAAACACAATTCTAAATAAAAGCAAATCATATCTTTAATCCTAGTTCATAAAATATCTATTGTGAGTAATGCAACCAGTTTTTGCTCTCTTGTCAACCTAATATCTGATAAATTCCTCAAACTAATTAGTCAAACATTTTATATACAGTGTAAACCCTATTTTCCGTCAGGGGTCGGGACCGCGGCCATGACGGATTGGAGAGTAGACGGATTATAGAGAATTCACCCACTTACACTTATATCGCTGGAACTTTCACAATTACACTTTTTCACAAAACACTAGACCTAGTTTTAATGTAAAATATAAGCTTTTACATAATATAATAAGCACATACGTTAATTTTCAACATTCTTAAAATTAAACTGCAGTAACATACAAGTTGACAGTCACTCTGTAATGTATTATGGTTTCTTATAATAGTCTGTCATCTTACTTTGGCGTAATGCTTGATGCGCCTTCTTTTAAGCAATGTTGCGTATCTTTCGTAACAGCAAAAGAGTTGTAGAGTCTGCTTCCTCCTGCACTTCATACCAGTTAATAACTTTTAATAACATTGTGTCTGCTTCATTATGACTAATTATATTAGAAGTTTCCTCAGGATCGACTTCTTCATCTCCATTACTCGTATCGTCCTTCATAACAGTATCCACTAATTCAACGTTATTTAAGATTTCAAATACGACATCTGCTTTGTCCACTTCTAGCCTCTCGTTAATTTCTTGAACTGACAGTTGTTCATTACCGGGGGTGTTAGAACAAAGCTGTTGAATGTCAACATCTTCTTGAATGGCATTTTCTCGCTCACTTTCCGATTCAGCTTCTAGCTCAGGCCACAGCCTTATCAATCCGTTTTTTTAGAGTTTGAACGGGAAGATCATTCCAAGCATCTGCAATATTGAAATTGCATCTTTAATGCTGTATGACTTCCAGAGCTCTTTTACACCTGTGCAATCTTCTGACAAAACAAGTTTCTGAATAAATGCTCTTTGATATCGCTGTTTCATGCTTTCTATGATTCCTTGGTCTATAGGCTGGATCAGGGAAGTTGTGTTTGTTTCAGTAAAAAGACAAGTAATTTTCCCATCATCAGTTTTTAGATCACTTACAGGGCGAGTAGTCTCGTTGTCTACTAACAACATTGCCTCTTTCGGCAAGCCTACTTCCTCCAAATGTAATCTTACACTGGGTACAAATTTATTTTGAAACCAGTCCTTGAATATGTCCTGGCTCATCCACACATTTTTTTGAGCATAATAGTTTGCATGCAATGCGTTCTAATTTAGATTTTTAAATGAGCGAGACTTTTCTGATTTTCCTACAATAAGTAAAGGAAATCTATGAATCCCTCTTACTTTAGTGTAAATCATAGCTGTAATGCGATCTTTTTGCATTTTAAATCCTGGATCAGATTTTTCTGTAATTGTAGCCAATGTTTTTTCAGGAAGTGCCTTCCAGTAAAGACCAGTCTCATCACAATTGTACACCTGCTCTCTGACTAAATTTCACTCACTTATTTATTCCAACAATTGTTCTCTGTACTCAGCAACAACTGCGCTATTAGCACTTAGCTTTTCCCCTGTAATGTCTAATTGTCGAATATCATGTCGACTCTTAAATTTGTGAAGCCAGCCTATGCTAGCTTTAAAAGATGTATCTCCTTCAACACCAAGCTTCTGGTTCATATCCATAGCTTTTGACATTATTATAGGTCCCGAAATGGAATCCCTTGACTGCGAGCTTGAATAAACCACTGGTACATTACAGTATCCAACTTATCAAGTTTTGATGGTTTTATTGTTTTTCGGTCGTTTACATTACCATCTGTGGTTTGCATTTTTGAAACAAACGCTTCAATTTTTTCTGCATCACATTTAATATCATTTACAGTTGTTTGTCCAACGCCATAAACTTTTACAATGCTGCTAGCGCTTTCACCTTTACGTAATCGTTTTATTACTTCAATTTTTTTAGAAAGTTCTAAAACAATATGCTTCCGTTGTTGAGACATTTTAAACAATAATAAAATAAACTGTACAATACAATATCATGAAATAAACTATACAACACAATAACAACATTGATTAAGTAAAGGACCAGCGCAAACGGTACAGTAGAAGACTATGATAAGTGTACAATAAGTGTACATACACTGTATATAGAGTCTATACTTGTAGTGTGTTCAATACAGTAGAGCGCCGATCATCCGAACTAATTGGGGACAAGGGGTGTTCGGATAACTGAATATTCGGATAATCGAACATGAAAAGACAAAATTTTTAAATTATATATGTAACAAAATTCTTAGTAGTTAAAAGGCTAAAAAATTATCAAACTAAAATTATTCATGTAATTCTATTATGAAATCAATCAGAATGCATGGATATAACTTTTAAAGAACAATTTATTATACATAGATACAGTACAATGCATACTTTTTATTTAGAGATAAAGTCCAAAATTTGTTTTTGCTTTAGCCCTGACACTCTTTTTTTCCTGCTAAATCTCGTAAGCGTTTCAAATTGAGCAGTTGGAGAGCATCGCTTTCATCTTGTCTTTCCAACCACTTCATTGCCGTCTCCAAGCAGTTGAAAGCCTCCTCATGTGATGGTCCTTTATTTTCTTCAACGTGATCTTCGTCGTCATCAGGCTCCTCGTTGTCATCCTCATTAAGCCTTTGAACACTGGGAATTATTTCATCATCTGTTTGAACCTCATATCCAGGGTCATCCTCGTCACATTCTAGCCATTCATGAATGTTTTCCTGGTCACATTCCTCAAAACCAGGTGACTGGTTTATAAGCTCAGCTACCTCCGAAACAAACTGGCTGTTTGGAACCTCTTGAGTAGAAGATGGATTTTCCTCCAATTGTTCATTGGCCTCGTCTGCTTTATAAAGCTTACCCCAAGCTCTCTCAGAGTGGTTTCTTTGACAATAATCCAGGCTTCTGCTGCCATGTACACAGCATCCTTCAGATTAATGTCTTTGTAGAGTTGGAAGATAGGTTTGTCTTCTTCTTGGCCAATAAGAACCATACGCAATAATGCCTTACGGTAGAAACGTTTGAACGACTCTATAACTCCCTGGTCCATTGGTTGGAGTATGGATGTAACGTTGGGAGGCAAAAAAATTACCTTAAATTTTCCATTTTCTCTTTCAAGAGAAAGAGTTGAGGGATGACATGTAGCATTGTCAATCAATAAAAGCACATTTCCTTGGTTTCCAGTTTCACGCTGATGTTTTTTTACCTCTGGGATGAATACCTTTTCATACCATTCAACAAAAATATCAGAAGACATCCATGAATTGGTTTGATTTTTGTAAGTGACAGGCAAAGTCTTTATTCCCTTGAAACAACGTGGATTTTTGGACTTCCCTATAATAAGCAATGGAAGCTTATGGCTTCCCGTTATATTTACACACACCATTGCAGTTATGCGGGATTTGCTAGCTTTGAATCCAGGTGCTGACATTTCATTTTTAGAAACTAGAGATTTCGTCGGCATCTTTTTCCAGTAAAGGCCAGTTTCATCTGCGTTATACACATTGTCAGGGTTAAAAGCCTCTTTTTCTATCAAATTTTTAAATGAAATTTTAAAACTTTCAGCTGCTGCAACATCAGCAGACAATTTTTCCCCTTGAATATCTATTTCTCGTATTCCATGGCGGGATTTAAAACGCTTCAGCCACCCAGTAGAAGCTTTAAAATCAGCATCACCACCGAGCTTATTGTTCATTTCAAGCGCTTTTTCGCATATCAAAGGGCCACTTATAGGCTGTCCTTGACCACGTACCTGCATGAACCATGTATAAACTGCTGTGTCCAAATCTTGGTTTTTGGCAGTTTTTATTGTTTTTCTGTTCAAGCTTTCATCAGCACTGTCAAGCACACACGCAAATTTCAAGATAGAATCGCTCTTCTTTTTTATTTCTGAAATTGTTGCTTTACCAACACCGTATTATTGAGCTAAACTTGCTCCACTAGAACCACTTTTCAATCGCTTTATTATAGTAAGTTTATCCGACACACTTAGAACAACGCGTTTCCTTTTTGAAGACATTGCAACAGAACTGTCTCGAACCAAATGTCACAACAAACAGCACAACAGCACTACGATCCGTTCCCGGCAAAGGCTCACAAGCCACTGGCACTGACTAGTGACTATACTACGAGCGCCGAGTCACGTAGGCCGTAGGCGGCAGACGTATTTAAGCGCTGCATACAGTGACGATACCGGTGCAGCGGGAGTTTCGGTTGGCGCGCGAATTTGAATTACGTACTTGAGAATCACGTTCAAAATATGAATTACAGTACATACATATTAGGGCGTTCGGATAACCGACGGTTCGGATGACCGACGTTCGGATAATCGGCGCTCTACTGTATGTATAGTGGTCTTGAACATAGTTTATTTCAAACAGAACACAATGACACTCTCTCTCATAATACAAAACTAGGACTGCACTGTTACCAGTAATGTCTGCCGTAAAGGAAGTGGGCTTGGGATAGACGGCTGGAGAGGGAGTTGTGGTCATCCCAGACGAAGGAGTCATACGGCGACTGTCATATCGTGGCGCGACGAACCCAGACACTGACGGATAACAGAACCTGGCGGAAAATAGGGTGACGGACAATCAGGTTTTCACTGTATGCCTTTCTTTCTTTGAATAACAGAGAGAAACATTAAATCATCCAATGAGTTCAATTTACGATATAATTTTGTGTCATAATTCTTTTGTTAAAGCTTTAGTAAGTGGACGATAATGTTTTAAGAGTCTGTAGAGGCTGTCAGCCATGTTGGTTTTAATTAGGGGTGTGCGAGTAGCTCGAAATTTGAGTTTTTTTTCCGAGTTAAAAAAAAACTAACTTGAATTGAGATTTTAAAAAAT
>JAQJVL010000439.1:685000-750020 GCA_035578905.1 Stictocephala bisonia
GAAACAATTTATATATTTCTGAAATTCCTGGATTGTTGAAAGATTTAATTTCTTTGTTACAAAATGAACAAACTTGACATTTATTATCATTTGAAAATCCTTAAATAACAGCCCACAACTTTTTTATATTCATTATCTAAAATTCTAATGCTTGATTTCTTATCATTCCCGATTACTTTATTTTGTGTACAGATTCGAATAATAATGTTGACTAGAAACAAGAAGACTATCACTCATATGGGTGACATGAAGCAAGTTTTCCTGTTTGGTAATATTAATTATTGTTCTGTTTTCACTGGTAGCACCAGCAGTCTCCCTCTCTCCATCTCTCTTCATCCCTCTCTCTGTCTCTCTCTAGTGCATGCTGAACTGACTTACAGTATGCCAAATAGTCAACAGTCGTCCGAGCGCTTAGTTGAGATGAATCACCATTAGATAGCAGTAAAGGTGTGCGTCTACAGCAAATAGATTGGCTTGGACGTCTATTTGTTACTATGGTCAATGATAATAACAAAGAATATAACTGTATTGTCAGAATTGTTTAATAAATTAACGTTAAAAATTTATAATTTTGATTTATTCTTTAAAGATGCTAATTTAATTAGACTCACACTTCTGAAGAAATATGCTTCACATTCTATAATCCGTAATTTCCTTGGTTTACTAAACAGATTTGATTATTTAATGAGTGAGTCTGAATAAAGTTAGTAGCCACAAAAGGAAATCGGCACATTATTTCGGACTCTGTTGGACCATAACAATACAATGATGAAAATTCCCTCTAAACAAGTTTTTCTCATTAAAAGATATTATGACAAATAAAAGTAATTTTAGAGATTAGTACTCATGGACCGGTGCGGGACCTCTTACTCCCTGCGGTAAATAAATAACTTTTTTTGTACAGTACTTGGTAATCCTTAAAATTTTTATATTGTTATTGAGTTTCAAAATACTCCTAATAGGCTCTTATGTATTTCTCTAATGTTTCATTATATTATTATTATTCATTAATCTTAAAAAAATCAAAATTAATATTACTATGCATTTTGTTCTTAAAGATTTCTTAGTATATGATTGGAAATAGAGTATATAAATTTACTGATAGTTTTTACTTCATTAACATATATCTTAATCAACATTACAAATATTATAAAGTTGATTAGTTCTTCCAAAACTATTGCAAAATATTTACCCATAGTATTCTGCAGTTTTCAATCCCCTCATATATTGAATTAAACTACGTTTTATTAGCTTGTTTAGTAAAATACTTTTTTAACGCAATTAACGTCAGAAGAGTTAAATTGTACTTATTTCAGTATGGAAATAAAATTGCTGGGATGAAAGATTGAAATAGGATTGAATAAACAGTATTGAGAAAGAAGCTCTAAATGATGTTGGTGGAAAAACTTCAATAGTATGATTTTATTTTGAAATCTTGATTGAACTACAAACAAAAATATAAAGGAGTTCTCACATGTGAAATTGTTATTACATTTCTTACTTATCTAGGGAATTAAATATAGCAGCCTAATCAATATTGGATGCCAATTTGTTCAGAGTTAAGTGACTGTGTCAGGTCGATTCTAAGGAACTTATTTTGTCGTTAAAAACTGTTCTACGCTATGGCCCAGCTAGTTTTGAGCGAGAAATTTGATCTACTCAACGGAAGTAGGATATAGAGGAGGGTTTCGAGATTTTAATCGACCGTTCCGACGTGGGAGATCCTGGGAAATGGGGAGGTGCGAAGCATTCAAGATCTTATTAAATTCTTTAAGTAGTGCTTCCTGATTACTCAACTCTAAAGGAGCTAAATTGCATTGCACTAGGAGTGATGGAAGTGAAGTTGCCACGTGAGTGCCAGGTATGGCCCTATTAAGCAGGACATCGATCACTTTAGTATGTGTGCTATTAAGCCATATGGGAGCACTGTATTCAGCAGCCGAATAAACCAGTTGGCTCCTCAAGTTGTTCCAGCAATATGATATAGTAGTACACTTGCCTTAGTTTTAATTTTAGCTGCTGTTTTTCGAAGATGTCTTTTAAACGTCAGCAATCGATCTAATATTACCTCTAAGTACTGTGGGTTATCATTGTGAAAGAGTTTTACTCCCCATGAGGATGCTACAATAGTAGCAAAACCGGTTGGTTAAATGACCAATAAAGGATCGCTAGACGAAGGTATTTAATAAATAAAATAGTCAAAGCACGATCCTTGGGCAAAGATGAATTTATTTAATACAAGTTTTTCTCCATTACAAAAGATGTTCAATTTACTGTTGGCTAGAACTTAGGTGGAAGCAGGCAACCTCAATTTTCGATGGGTTAGGATTTAGCTTACAGGTTCTAAAATATTCTTCGAGGGCTGCAAGGTCACTTGTGAGTGTTTCTTCAGTAGCTCTGAAGTCCTTTTGTTGATAAGCCAAAGCAATATCATCTGCACCAATAAATTTTCTAGACCTTGTGATTGGTATGTTAGCAGTATACACTTTAAACAAAATTGGAGCAAGTACAGACCCCTGTGGCAGACCATCCTTTAGCTGTCTAAAAGAGCTTTCTTCATGACCGAGATAAACTTTTATTAGTATGACATGGTGCATTGTCTAAGAGTCACAAAAGAAAGGGACAGGGAAAGAGGCTGTGGAACTTTAACAACAAAATATACTTTGTCATAAGCCGCTGTAAGATCAACAAAAGCTGCAAATATGTTCAAACCCATTCTTGATAAATGATGTTTTAAATTATGTGTGAAAATTAGTCATTAAAACAATACTCGAACTGTATGTGGACTTCAAGCAAATATTCAATCAACTGATTATGACTGTGTTCCTTTGATTTTTACTTAATCCTTGAAAATGTTAAATAATGTAAATAAAAACTAGGAAAGTTTATTTAAATTTAAAAATTGCCCCTATTTAAGAAATCAAGGAAAATTCTGTTTTAAGGCCTAATTTAAAAGTATCTAAATGTGAATATTTGCAAAAAGTTATGTGATTTCTGATAATACCTTTTCTCGGATGTCATTGCGGAGGTTGGTCATCTGTTCTAGTGCCAAGTCTACCACTTGTTCCAGTGTTGATGCCTCCATATCCAGGAGGACAGATCCATTGAGTAGAAAACTGCGCAGCTCAAACAATGCATGTAGACTTAAAGTGGCCACATGGGGCTTGGACCACCTATTCCCTCCTTCTTCCACATCCTCTTCAAACTTTATCCACCTGCATAGACAGTATATTTATTAATGACTTTCATTCTGTAAATCACAATACATTTACAAACTGAGTTGTAAATTAAATTAAAAACAATATTATAATTAAAACTCCCTTTATTTATGTAATGGAGTTGTTATTTTCTCCTACTACAGAAAGGTAGAATCAACAGACTCGCCTAGTGGCGAGGATCATTGGGTGCTTGTGATATTGTACATATTATCTATACTGGATTCAACCAATCCAAATCCCTAACATTGTAATTATAAATCAATGGATTCACACAAGAATACAATATGTTATAATATCAATAATACAGAACTGGCTCTATCATCCTTCTGACCTATGGAAGATGATCAATCTCATAAACTATAAACTTGAAAACCACTTGTAATGTTTTTACTTTTTAAAATAAGTGAACCCGAAACTGGCCTAGACTTCCCAGTGGGTAGAGGTCACTTTAAACTGGTCTAAACTCCTAATGGGCAGAGGGTCCTCTAACACAAGGTGGTTCTGAGGTGGAACCCAAACGTTTACGGACTACTTTAACCATCCACCTCGACCAAGTAGAAGCCTTCCCATATGTGCGCAAAACTGGCCTCGAATGTAAAGAGCAGTTCAAGGGTTTTCAACCTTCTGGCCACAAACTTAGTTTTGCGATCTATCTACATCTAAACATATCATTAGATTATATCCTATAACCAAATTTACAATCCTTGGGTCAAAATAAGAAAAATGTTCTATGGATATTTATCCTAAAATGTTTTGTTGTCCGTCTGTCTGACTATTAGAGTATTTTAAATAAATTGTTGTAAATTGAGAACTGTTGTGTTTAAACAAGTCAAATTTGGTCTAGACATTAATAATATTATAACCTTACATTAGGTAATAATAATTTTAAAATATGTTTAAATTTAACAAAATGGTGACCCATTAAATATGTTAACTGAAAATTACTCAGAACCTTGTGAAGTATGACACAAAATCAACAAAATTTAAAAAAGCATTATGTACCAATTAAATTAAAAATCCAACGAGGCCTTGTTTGTCAAAATCCAATCAGAGATACACGACTTTGATCATTGTAAGTGGCTGTGATGAACGGCTCCCTGGCTGAAGCATATACCTTACGTAACGAGCTTTCACCTTAATAACTTTCCTGGGGCTGTTATTTTAACTTAATAATTCATTTCTCAGGAAAGGCGAGCTAAATTTAATTTTTTGCATATTTCTTTATCCCTATGGTACTCAATTTTTAAAAATAAATGACATATGTATATATATAAAATTGTATATATAAATTATAATCTAACAGTTGTATGTTATTTTTAATAATAAGTTCTCTATTTAAACTGAAAGTTGCCATCGAAGTTAGATTGAAGCTAATATCATTAACTGCTTCCAAAACATTCTTAACTTGCTCCTTCATTAAATTAGAAAAGTTTTATACGTATATTTTATAAATATATGGAATACCAAATAATTAAACACTAGTGAATTTACAGAATGTAGGTTACGTTAGTAAACAAGTACTGTTCAAGTTTTTATTGTAAGCAGCCCGTAATTTCATTGCATATTAAGAAATACATACTTGTAAATAACTTTGCGAACAATATTAAATTTAATCTCTTTAAAGATATACAGCTGTTCTAATTTAATTAATATTTAAATTAATTATAACATCTGTGGCTAAGTTATTAAATACACAACAACAAATAATATAAACAAAATTATTGCACTTAATACGTTCAATAACAAACGCTTTCAATACAAAAAGAAGGCAGCGATACTCCACTCTCCAATCAACTGATCAGCAGTGGTAGCCAACGTCTGCATGTCAGGTTTCCCCTCCTCTCCGCTAACCACCAAGCATTTTAAAAGTAACAGTTTCGACAGCTCAAGATATTCCGTGGCTACTGTAGATAGATTTAAACTGTTAGTAAGTTACATTGAAGTTAATAACATCAGCTGTTTCCAGCAGTTAGCATTGTAATTAACTTCAGCTAGTTGTTTGTTAATTTTAAATCTCTACTTTGTTCTCTGAGCCACAATAAAGGCAAAGAAAGGCTATGCAACATGAAGTCTTAATTTTTGCAGTATATATGTAAATAATTGAATGAATGAAAAATTATATTTATTTCCAGCACAGAATGAAAATAAAAATGAAGCACAATTCATTAGACTAAAATATAATTTGAGAAACAATTCAATATAAACAAACAAAAATAAGACTAATAAGGTTTACAACAAAAAAGAGTGCTAATAACTATGAAAATTAGTATAAATTAATACTATAAATTAATTTATAGAATATACAAATATAAATATAATATATAGAAAGACAAACTATAAATTAGTGCTATAATTAAGAAAATAGCCTACATGGGCATGGTGTCGTGTGCCTAGGTCTGAGCTGTTCAAGTCAACCAGTAATTTATGAATTAAAATCAACCGCAAATTTATAGAAATAAATGTTTTTCATGTATAAATCAACATAAATAGTAATTACAAATGAAAATAAGGAATTCAAATAGAAATATAACTAAAAAGCTTTAAAAACAAAAATAATTGAGAAGAGAAATAAAAAATAAATTAAAAAATAAGTGTGATGAACTTGAATGTTGAAAAATTACCTTGAAAAATATTTGACAAATTGAATTGATGGTGATAAAAAACATAAATCAGGAGGGTTACAAGAGGCATTTATATCTCATATATCATAGATTCATTGGAACATTACTACAAATAAAAAATAATTAACTATGGTGTAACCTCAAAATTGACGAAAAAGCAGTCTAAGTTTCATATTGGATATAATATAGAATAATAATGAATAAAATATAAGTAAAGCATTTTGAAATGAAGATAGAATAAGTTTTTCAAGCAACATGTGGCTGGTGAAGGCAAGAGGGAGGGTTGTTCAAGCGGGGGGGGGGGGGGGTCAGTTAGGTCTGCTGGAAGTCCACTGAGATGATGCCTCAGGATGTGATATTCCCAACTGCATAATCCAACTCTTAACTCGGTTTTTAAAAACCATTAGAGAAGGAGATACAAACAAATCTGAGTTATGAAAATATTTGTAAAATGTCTGTATATGTAAATGTTAGATATGAAATATGAGTTAGTCGAAGAAAATGATCTATATTATTGCACAGAAGCTATTCCTGTGTTACGGATTTGCACAAAAGAACAAACCACACAAAAGAACCCTGAATTGACCCAACAAGACAAAGAACCTAACAAAACTGGTAATATTTGTAAGTAACAAAGTTCACCAATATTTTAAGTTCCTGTTGGTTTCAGGTAGTATAGTAAAAAAATTAAAAATACTTTTCTTTAATTAGGATGTTAAAGAAATTAGTAAGTGACTGAAACAAATGATTGTGTGTTAATTGACTTAAAATGCTCTTTATGAAATATAAACTGTAATAGAGGTAAATGAATTTGCACTATTGTAGATTGGATTAAAACGATTGTAAAAATCACTCATTAACATGAAAATATTTCTTTAAGACAATCATTACAATAGCCATATTTGTCTTTGTTAATGTTTTCTCTATACAAGATCCGCTTGTGCTAAATTATTTCATCTTCTATATGATTGAGAGGCTAATAAATTATTGTACAAAGCCTGTAACATTTTTTACAAATAGACTAAATGTTCTTTTAATTTTATTTTTGATAGGACTTTGATAATGGATTATTATTGAGTGAATGGAAGGATGGTGTTTATACTGTATAACTTGTTATTGGATTTAAAATTGAAGTTTTATTTGCAATTGTTCTGCCTTGCTAATGGAAAACACAAAAATTCAGGTAACACTAAATCAGTATTCAACACCAAGCAAGGCTGGATTAGACTTGTTAATTTCCTAGATTACGCAATTTATAATTATGTATCCCACGTTATATAACTCATTAGATTTTACTACCAACGCAGTTTAGTAGACAGATAAATTTACTTTATTGTTATTATGTATTGCTAAATTAATTTCTTTGGTTGGTAGTTTTATTTAAAAATATATTGATTTACGATTAACAACAGAATCATGGACAGGTTTCTTTTTGACAAAACTATAATCAATCAGAGAAACCATACGGAATCATTCATTACCATTCACCCTTAAAAGCAGTAACATAAAATAAATCATTGTTATCTGAATAATCTTTCAAAACTAGAGGACACCCCTGCACGTTTCGTGTGCCAACTCTGTCATTCAGTGTGCTCATATAAGCTCGGCCTTTGGTCTCGGTGACTTTTGCCTTCAAATTTTTAGGTAAACTAATTTAAAATTATAATTTACATGTAAATTTATTTACAGTGAGGGCCGGATTTCCCAATAGGCCTGGTAGGCCGGGACATAAGCTCCCAGGGGACGCACGGTAGATATACAAAAAATTAAAAAATATCTAGAAATAAAAATAAATAGCTATAACTGGACATATTTTTTAAATTGATTTAAAAAATCAGGATAATAAAGCATTCTGATTTTGAAGTTCATTTGAACAAATAATTGTTGGTAAAGTTAAACATTTTTCACCATTATGCATCAACTTTGTCTCAACATTGATCTCAAACACGTAAAACTGGCTGTAGAGATGTCGTTGAGCGATACGCATCGTACTGCAACTGCCAGCCCTATGCAACTCCCATGTTCCTCGTATAGAGGAGAGTGACCATCTTAGTGATGCCAAATAACTACAGTTTGCTCCGTGATTCCTCGTGGCACTGGATGTCCTCATTCTTTAGATTTTTCCAATTCATTCTCTCCGTACTGCTGACATAACTTCAAATTTATTCGCGGAACAGAAGGTCTATCGTTCATCCCTCAATAATAAAAATATCAATATAAATGACTTTTTCCAGTGTTTCCTTTTTTAGAGGTATTAAAAGGACTGGCACCCTCAGAAATCACAAAACAAGCGGGAGAATTATTGAGTGTGTACTCCGAAGATCTTGAGCCTGCCGTAGTACACGAGTGTTTACATTTAAAACCATTTGTTATGCAAAACACTGAACATCTTCTAATTGCGCTAGTATTAGGCTAAACTTATAAAGACACTTAATGTAAGTCACTGGATGTTTAGTATTAATAGGGGTTACCTATTTTCCTTAATTTCAATTTGTCGTAAGTACGATTTTTATTTCTATTATTTATTTTCATAGCTTTTACATACTTGTTTGTACTATTTGTACTATTACATACTATACTACAGAGTTTTTTTGTTTATTTCCCCACATGACTAAATTGAAAAAATCGATTTAGTCAAAATCAAAGTTATTAACCAATCTTTTGTTAATACATTAACGGTATTTCGTTAAGCCCGAACCAAGTAAATTCTTCAGAAAACTTGCAATTGTAAAATTCCATCGTGGAGTGGTGGTTAAGCAATTAACATATAGACCTAATATAAATTTTTAAGAAAGTAACTGTAATCAGACTAGGGGGGCAGAAAAACTATTGGGCCTAGGGGTGCCAAAATGCTAAGTCAGGCCCTGTTTACAATATCTCATTCAATAAACTTAACCTTATTTCAAAATTTTTCATTTAATTTGTTTTTTCTTTAGTAACTGATGATCGAATGAATAAATAAAATAACTATATTAGATTACCATTGAAACTTTAAAGGCCAGTGGGGCAGAGTACCTACAGTCGAATGGGAATAAAACTATATTAAAACCTTCCCCGGGGGGGGAGAATACATAACTTTCCAAAGTTTCATTACGGTCGGATGAATGGTGTAGAGCATAAAGGACATAGGGAGACAAAAACAGACATGCATTCAGTTTTTATAGTATATCTACATATTATATGAATCAAACAAAACTTCCACTGAATACAATCAACACTAAATAAAATTTATAGCTTCCTCAATGTTATAAACACCATTACTTACATTCAAACAGCTGTTAGAATTTAATAAACATTATTATTTACATTAGAACAGCTGATACTTTTCGAATAATTTAAATCTCCCTCCATGTTATTCTTATGGCCGATAAGCGTACTTTGAGGGCTTCCTGTGCCCTTCAGGGTGCAAGTATTAAACAATAAAGACCTTATTACACAACTACAAACAGGAAAAATTTTATTGACACCTAAATTATTAAAATTTATCAAGAAATAGGGGAGGAATTTTGTTAAGAAAAAATAGCTTCAGATATTATATATAAGGATTTCCAACAAAAACATTTGGCACTCTTCCCAGCCCTCTTTACACAGAAACTATTCTTATCAACTACACTCCCCCACCAACCACCTTGTTGCAGACACCGCTCATGACAGATATCAGCTTATGAATTTTTGTCAGGGATTAAAAGAAATTCTTAAGTATACGTGGTATAACTGAAATTATCTTCAAGGGTGAAATTGCAGCCCTACCTGGCTGTCTCTCTCCACTCCAGACAATCCTCCTCCCTGAACAACTCCTCCATCTCGGAGAAGAGAGGGTGGACCTGGTGCGTATTGTCATCCGCATCCTCCCCCAGGATGAACTGAACTCGTTGTGCAGGAGGAGTGACTGCAACAATAAAATAGTACTAAGCCATAAATTGGTAGTATGTAAATAATTAAGTCATACTTTTCCATATTTAAGAGCATAAATATAATAGTAAGAACAATAAAAAGCAAAGTGACTTTTGCTTGATCTCGGAGAAAATAATTCAAAGTATTGCCCCTTAAGCTAGATAACTTGAAGCAATAACATTAGATAAGGTAAAAATTTAGAATGATAGTGTGTGTGTCACAAAAAGTCTCACACTTTGAGAATGATACAATAATGACCTCACCTGAAATGATTTCTTTATTGAAGAAGGCTTGCCACTTTAATAAATCATACCATTTAAGAGTTAAGTTTTATTTAATATATAAATTCTATTTACTAAATAACTTTTTTTACTATTTTCAAATAATTTTTTGTTAACTTGTACATTAAACCAATGTTACTATTTTCAGCTAATTATTTTTTGGACTTATACAATAAACTAATGTTTAGTGATTATCAATTAAGATTAAATTGATGTCTTATTACTAATTGTTTATGGTCACTATATTGCATAGAACAATGACAGAAATATTTGTAATAACTCTTACATGGATAAAGATGTGATAAAATTGTAATAAATGAAAACTAGGTTAATTTTTTTAATTTTTCTGGTCATATATTTCATCACTGGAATCATAGCATATTCTTTTCTGACGAAGATCGATGAATGGCTTTTGTGAAGAATCAAGAATAGAACAAAAGAGGTTACAAATAGCTTTGCAAAGTAATCTTGAGGAGAAAATAAAAAAATCATACGAATTACTTTATTTTTAGGTTAAAGCGCAGAGGAAAACTACAGCTTGTCATGCCACCCCCGACTTACTTTGTTCTGGTTCTAATTTTATTACAGTCTACTTTTTATTGATTCTGACAAGATATTATAACAGCTGTTTTTACGAGTTGAACGATCGTCAAAAACACTGTAACATTGTTGTTTGTTACAAAACCAATTATAACAAAACAAGTTGGTCATTTATTCAAAAATAACTAGTGTAGCGCAAAAAGTTTACTCTTTATTCTTTAACGACAACTGCCAATATTTAAAAAATGTTAATACTAGTTATGTTATTCATTTCCAATAAATGAAGCATATTTTGAAAAAGATTGTTTCTTTTTTAAAACGTCATAATTAACATTTGTCTTTTAAGTGAATATTAAACAAATAATTCACAGATTAATCTCTCTGTACAAATATATGTAATAATTTTTTTGTTTTTTAACCATCAAGTAGGATAAAAATGTATGCTCATTCAAATTAGGATTATTATTATTACAAAAGGTAGATTCAATATTTTTAGGAAAACAAATTTAATTCACACTATATTTTTAAGTATAACTTATTTTATTTTATATAATTATGTAGATATTTTCCTAATCAGCATATTTCGTGTTTGTACAAATTCAGTACAATACAAGTGAATGTCCCATAGTACAAATTTATTACAATATAATTGAAAAACAATAATGACAAACTTATCATTACAATCCTGCTAGGGTAACGATTCTTTTGTAAACCTCTCTCGTCTGGGCAATGTAAAGTGGTTTACCAAAATATGTTTACCGTACATATGTCTTGTGTGACGTTCACTTGTATGGTTGTATATTTATGTGGTTGTCTGTAAAAAATAAATTATTAAGAAAGGACATTTTCATATTTTAAATCAATGTTCTAACAGTACACTTATTTAAACATATTTTAGTATTTCAGGAGGGGATGTATACCTTTATTTCCCTGCAAAGTTTTCCCCTGAGAATAGCAGAATTTTGTAGAATGACAAGTTTAGCATGTGTCAAACTTGTTGACATCTTACAAAATGATTCTGAAATGTTGGAAGTCAATGTTGACATACAATTTTCACTGGGTCTATCGTGATAAGTTAGTTATACGTGTAACTGTTTCAAGATTGTAACTTTTGAATCATATTGCTTTATGTATCTTTGATTTAAAAAAGAATTTCATAGAAATTATACCTGTGTGAACTATTTTAAATTTTAATTAGATTTTTAAAGTTTAGAATAATAAAAACTGCTTATCATTACAAAACTATTTTGGTAAAAAATGTATTAAATTAATAGAATATAGTAAAAGAAAATAAATTTAGATTAGAGTAATATATTATAACTTTTAATATTTAAATTTGTTTGTTTTTATTTCTAAATTGTCAAAGTCACTTCTATGATGACAAACATAACGAAATTCATCTTTTTGACTGTCCAAATTGTGAGTTGTGTACAATTTCATTTTACAATGTACAATTTTAATACAAGCACTATCAAGGGTGGCTGAGCTGTAGTAAGTTGCTCGCCTCGTAGATTAAGGTCCTAGGCTGTCCAGCTTGCATGATCCTTGCAGGTCCATTATGGGTTTATTATTATTAAATACTGTCAAGAAAAACATGCACATTAGCACTTCCAAGCAATAAAAAAGAAAAAGAATCTATTCTCGCATAGTAACAAACTGAAATAGTTTTATTTTCTGAGATGTTGATTAAAATTTATCTAATCAACTTTTCCAATAGCGTGCTCAATCATTACAGCATAACAAACATAAGGAAAAAACACTCAATGAACAAAGAACAACAATAATCATACAATACACATAAATGGAAATTGCTCACACTATAACAATAGCATGTAACATTTATTCAGTTTTTTTTTTTCAGTAAGAATTAAATATGAAAAAGGTATAAGACATAGAAATCATGCGATTGTCTGCTTACAGGTCTCGCCATCATCACAGATGCTGGCTAATCGGCCACGACGTCGGAAGGAGAATTGTCCTGTAATTGATACCACATTTTGTGCTATAAATTATTTTATTTAATTAATAAAGTTTGTGTAACAAACTTAATTTGATGAAATGACAAATTTATTTACTAGCTCGGTGAAAGATTAAACAAGGGACATGATATTAGCAAAGTAAATGCAAATTCTGAGTTAGTTTTTACTTAGCAGCGTAGTTGGTTAAAGCCCAGCTTGATAAGCTAAATGTCCTTAGTTAATTCCAATCAGAGTCAGCAAATTTTGAAAGGGATCAGCTGATAACTACCAGCTTTCTATTTGTATTTTGGCTATTATTTAATGACACTTTCTAAGGAATAGTTGGCCTTAGTTTGTAACAATTTCTGCACACGCTCATCTACTCATCTACCCATCACACTCAATGGAAATCCATATTCAGCCATATCTTGGCTACCAGTGTCTTAGGACTAGATAAAAAAATTAAAAATTATTTTTATAAATGCACCTCATAGGTTTTTTAAAACAGTTATCAATTTCATAAATGAACATACACCATTTAACCTCCTGAGTCCCTGTGATCTTTTCAAAGGACACTAAAATAACTAGAGTTGAGTCCTGATGAAAGATTACTTAAAGTAGTCTTAGAGTCCTGATGTCCTTTTTAAAAACATATATATTTGTTTCTAAAGACCCAGCAGATTTTACCCATAACGTCAATTAAATCCTGATGTTCTTTTAAAAGGACTTCAATTTTGGGAATATTTATCAGGGAAAAAAGAATGTTTGTTCGGAAAGGTTGGCAGTCCTGTTTTTCTAGCAGACTTACAGTACTGAAAGCACATGCAGTTAAACTTGTTGCTACATAACCTACAAATTACTGGAGGGTTATATGTGAAGATGTCAAAAAAGCCGAAAAGACTGCTTCAAAACCAATTTTGTAAGTATAAAACAGATACTTTTTTAGCTGGATCTTATACATTTATACTAAATATAGTATAGTTGCTATAATATAACAGTATTATTATGTTAAAAAATTATTATCAGTTTTCATGGAGAAATGTACTAAGTTTGATGTCCTTTTAAAAGGACACTGGGTCTCACTTAAGTAAATTATGATTTTTCACATGTCCGGTTAAATGGACAGTGCGTCTCAACATAGTAAAATAATCATTCCTCTTTTTATCTAGTATAGTTATTATAATTTATATCTGAGGTCTAGACTTAATTTATATGATATTTATTTAGGAATAAATTTTTTCTAGTTTTTTCATCAAGTCCTGGATGAAATGGATGGTAGAGATTTGGATGGCATGTCTGATGGAGACAATGACGTTTACACTATTGGGATGTTTGGCCAACACGACTTTAGCGATGATACAGATGATGACCCAACTTTTGATCCAATGACTGACCCATTATTTGGAAAAATCAATACTTATCCAGACACTAACAGCGTTAATTCAATAACTACAATCTCTCTCAAAGTAAAAAAAAAAAGGTAACAAGACAAAAATAACTACGGTAGATAGGGCTAGCTATATAATAATTCACCTTATTTCAATGTATTATACGCAACCTACCACAGTACGTACTTTATTGTAATGTGTAAATCTAAAGAAAATGTGTCTATTCCAGATTGCCCAAGGACCTCACAAGAAAAAGCTAGCTACTTTTTCTAATAAGTAATACTCACCACAACAAGAAACTGTTTATAAAATGTCCACTCTTAAATGTGAAGTTGTGATGTAAACTTCTATAAGTATTTTTACTCACAGTTTTTATATAACTTTTAGGAGCCAGCAACTTTATATGTAAAATAAAACATTTTATTACATTTTAAATAATGTTTTATCACTCATAGTAACTTGTAATTAACAAACCTATGTTTCAAACATACCTAGTTGAGTCCTCGTGTCCTTTTAGGTACTAAAATGAATAAATTAAATTCTTTTAGTATTTTCTTTAGCAATAAAATTGAGTTACAAATAAAATTTCAACATATGACTTTATCATGCCAATTTTTTTTACTCCGGGACTCAACTAAATATGGTTTTAAGTCCTTTTAAAAGGACACTAGGTCTCAAGCACTACTTTGTCTATTACTTTCCAGGACTCAAATGTATTAATTTTAGTGTACTTTTAAAAGGACATGGGGTCTTTAGAACTACTATAATACAATTACACGCAGGACTTACGAGGTTAAGTACACCAACAGGAAAAAGACTATTATGGAAGTTCGTGTCCAGTGTAGAGAGAAAGATCTTTCACTTAACATAAATCTATGTATTAGTCTTTCTCGTTTGCTTATTACTGGACATGAATACTTCCCTTTGACCTTTCCAGATAGAGTAGTACAGGTGAATTGGTGTTTGGAGTTCTACCTCTGTTTAGTAGTCTTTGATTACTCGATAAGCAGCACAGGATGATCGCTCTGACACTCCCTTATTAGGCTTCAGATGTTATAAACGACTCACCTAAAGGGATGGAGGTCCATTGACCAATGCTGTTAATTCCAGCCGATTCCCTTCCAGTTGAGTAGCAATGCATGTGTTTTCTATAATTCAACGGATTATTTTGGTCAGAAATAAAGCATATTTGACAGATTGAGTTTATTATCCAAAACTAGGCGATCTCCCTGCACGCTTCATGTGCAAATACCATCACCCCATATGCTTGTGCCACCTCGTCCTTCAGACTCGGTTTGCGACTTGTGACTTCATTAACAACAAGAAGACCATCATTAAAATAACAGAACTAATACTTAACAGCTGTTTTTTTTTATAAAATATGAGACAAATTTAAATCTACACTAAAAGATGTAATTTTTACACCAATTACAGTGAAGAAAGTAATAGAAGTTGCATTCAATAGTGCGCAAAATGTGTGTCGAGTTAGTGTGTTGAGTAGTTATTTGTTCAGTTTTCCATGAGGATGGTTGAGCCAGCACCTTGACAGCTCTTATTTTTACTCCCCAAATCCTCCTGAATAAAAATATAGTAATTATTTCTATAGATGCACATTAGTTGTAATCTATGTGTAACTACCTCTTAAGCATTTTATGTGGCCATATAAAAGCAACGTTTCTTGATTTTTTTCTCTGTACATCAGCATAAACATCATAAATATAAACAGTTGTGTATTTAAAAAAATACTATGAAGATAAAAAATCATCTTATCAATTAGGGTCCACCACTGGGGTGAAATCTTGGTTATTTTTTTTACATCCCTAATGTTTCGCTGTTCATGCTTCGCCCTTAAATTTTCAAATGAATTTAATCAAGGTATCTTATCTTCTTCTTAACTCGATAATTTTCATGGGAATGATTTTATTGTGGAATTGAATATTTATGCTTAAAATTTCCAGTTTGATACCTAGTTATACAATAAAGAAATGTATAACTTTCTTTATTGTATAATTAGGTATAGTATATAAATGATAAATTTATAATTTATTTATTATTCAATTAGTTAATATAAATTAGTTAAAATACCCAAAAATTAAAATTGATAGTTTCCCAAAGCATATGCATATATGAATTCTTAATTTCATTTAAGGTAGTTTTTAAAGCATAATAACTGATGTTTATATTATTACTGTCAGTATTCAACTTATTATTTAAAAAAAGTTAAAGGTACATATTTTAATTCCAAAATCAATTTTTTTTCTCTAAAAAAATAACTTTATTAAAAAATGAACTGCTAAAATAAAAATCCACAGTCCTTAGTTCATAGTAAGTTATTTGTTTCAGACCAAACAAACCCTCTTGACATAGTTTCTTTGCAAACTGACTCTGATCTAATATTTATAAATCAAACAAGTAGTTGGCTGACATCCAGCCACTTGTAGCTCATTACCTAGCTAGGGGTAATGGAACTGTCAAGTTACTAACCACCACCCCTCACTCCTACCCTCGATGTCACATTCCCTGTACATTACCTCCATGAAGTATAATCAAACAAGTAGTTGGCTGACATCCAGCCACTTAAAGTTCATTACCTAGCTAAGGGTAATGAAACTATCAAGTTACTAACCACCACCCCTCACTCCATCCCTCGATGTCACAGCAGATGACAGATGATCACATCCCCTGTACAATAACTCCTTGAAGTATAATAAACACAAGTATTAGGGTAATCGAACTGTCAAGACACTAACCACCACCCCTCACTCCTACCCTCGAGGTCACAACAGATGACAGATGATCACATCCCCTGTACATTACCTCCTTGAAGTATAATCAAATAAGTAGTTGGCCAACATCCAGCTACTTGTAGCTCACTACCTAGCTAGGGGTAATGGAACTGTCAAGACACTAACCACCACCCCTCACTCCTACCCTCGAGGTCACAACAGATGACAGATGATCACATCCCCTGTACATTACCTCCTTGAAGTATAATCAAACAAGTAGTTGGCCAACATCCAGCTACTTGTAGCTCACTACCTAGCTAGGGGTAATGGAACTGTCAAGACACTAACCACCACCCCTCACTCCTACCCTCGAGTAATCTTGGGATCACAACAGATGACAGATGATCACATCCCCTGTACATTACCTCCTTAAAGTATAATCAAACAAGTAGTTGGCCAACATCCAGCTACTTGTAGCTCACTACTCAGCTAGGGGTAATGGAACTGTCAAGACACTAACCACCACCCCTCACTCCTACCCTAAAAATCACAACAGATGACAGATGATCACATCCCGTGTACATTACCTCCTTGAAGTATAATCAAACAAGTAGTTGGCCAACATCCAGCTACTTTTAGCTCACTACCTAGCCAGGGGTAATCGAACTGTCAAGACACTAACCACCATCCCTCACTCCTACCCTCTAGGTCACAACAGATGAGAGATGATCACATCTCCTGTATATTACCTCCATGAATTATAATCAAACAAGTAGTTGGCTAACATCCAGCTACTTGAAGCTCATTACCTAGCTAGGGGTAATGGAACTATCAAGTTACTAACCACCATCCCTCACTCCTTCCCTCGATGTCACAGCAGATGACAGATGATAACATCTCCTGTACAATAACTCCTTGAAGAATAATAAACACAAGTAGTAGGGTAATCGAACTGTCAAGACACTAAACACCACCCCTCACTCCTACCCTCGAGATCACAACAGATGACAGATGATCACATCCCCTGTACATTACCTCCTTGAAGTATAATCAAACAAGTAGTTGGCCAACATCCAGCTACTTGTAGCTCACTACCTAGCTAGGGGTAATCGAACTGTCAAGACACTAACCACCACCCCTCACTCCTACCCTCAAGGTCACAACAGATGACAGATGATCACATCCCCTGTACATTACCTCCTTGAAGTATAATCAAACAAGTAGTTGGCCAACATCCAGCTACTTGTAGCTCACTACCTAGCTAGGGGTAATCGAACTGTCAAGACACTAACCACCACCCCTCACTCCTACCCTCGATGTCACAACAGATGACAGATGATCAAATCTCCTGTACATTACCTCCATGAATTATAATCAAACAAGTAGTTGGCCAACATCCAGCTACTTGTAGCTCACTAGCTAGCTAGGAGTAATCGAACTGTCAAGACACTAACCACCACCCCTCACTCCTACCCTCGAGGTCACAACAGATGACAGATGATCACATCCCCTGTACATTACCTCCTTGAAGTATAATCAAACAAGTAGTTGGCTGACATCCAGCCACTTGTAGCTCATTACCTAGCCAGAGTAATGGAACTGTCAAGACGCTAACCACCACCCCTCATTCCTACCCTCAATGTCACTGCAGATGACAGATGATCATATCCCCTGTACATTACCTCCTTGAAGTATAATCAAACAAGTAGTTTGCTGACATCCAGCCACTTGTAGCTCACCACCTAGCTAGGAATAATGGAACTATTCAGACACTATCCACCACCCCTCACTCCTACCCTCATCGTCACTGCAGATGACAGATGATCACATCCCCTTTACCTTACCTCCATGAATTATAATCAAACAAGCAGTTGGCCAACGTCCAGCTACTTGTAGCTCACTACCTAGCTAGGGGTAATGGAACTGTCAAGTTACTAACCACCACCCCTCACTCCTTCCCTCGATGTCACTGCAGATGACAGATGATCACATCCCCTTTACCTTACCTCCATGAATTATAATCAAACAAGCAGTTGGCCAACGTCCAGCTACTTGTAGCTCACAACCTAGCCAGGGGTAATGGAACTGTCAAGACACTAACCACTACCTCTCACTCCTACCCTCAATGTCACTGCAGATGATCACATCCCCTGTATATTACGTCTTTAAGTATAATCAAACAAGTAGTTGGCTTACATCCAGCGACTTGTAGCTCACTACCTAGCCAGAGTAATGGAACTGTCAAGTTACTAACCACTACCCCTCTGTCCTACCCTCAATGTCACTGCAGATGGCAGATGATCACATCCCCTGTACATTACCTCCTTGAAGTATACTCAAACAAGTAGTTGGCTGACATCCAGCTACTTGTAGTTCACAACCTAGCCAGGGGTAATGGAACTGTCAAGACACTAACCACTACCTCTCACTCCTACCCTCAATGTCACTGCAGATGATCACATCCCCTGTACATTAAGTCTTTGAAGTATAATCAAACAAGTAGTTGGCTGACATCCAGCTACGTGTAGCTCACTACCTAGCCAGAATAATGGAACTGTCAAGTTACAAACCACCACCCCTCACTCCTACCCTCAATATCACAGCAGATGACAGATGATCACATCGCCTGTACATTACCTCCATTAAGTATAATCAAACAAGTTGTTGGCCGACATCCAGCCACTTGTAGCTCACTACCTAGCCAGGGGTAATGGAACTGTTAAGTTACTAACCACCAGCCCTCACTCCTTCCCTCGATGTCACTGCAGATGACAAATGATCACATCTCCTGTACATTACCTCCATTAAGTATAATCAAACAAGTTGTTGGCTGACATCCTGCCACTTGTAGCTCACTACCTAGCGAGGGTTAATGGAACTGTTTAATTACTAACCACCACCCCCACTTCTACCCATGATGTCACAGCAGATGACAGATGATCACATCCCCTGTACATTACGTCTTTGAAGTATAATCAAACAAGTAGTTGGCTGTCATCCAGCTACTTGTAGCTCACTACCTAACCAGAGTAATGGAACTGTTAAGTTACTAACCACCACCCCTCACTCTTACCCTCATTGTCACTGCAGATGACAGATGATCACATCCCTTGTACATTACCTCCTTGAAGTATAATCAAACAAGTAGTTGGCATACATCCAGCCACTTGTAGCTCACTACCTAGCCAGAGTAATGGAACTGTCAAGTTACTAACCACCACCCCTCACTCCTAAGTTCGATGTCACTGCACATGACAGATGATCACATCCCCTGTACATTACCTCCTTGAAGTATAATCAAACAAGTAGTTAGCCGACATCCAGCCACTTGTAGCTCACTACCTAGCTAGGGGTAATGGAACTGTCAAGTTACTAACCACCGCCCCTCACTCCTTCCCTCGATGTCACTGCAGATGACAGATGATCACATCCCCTGTACATTACCTCCTTGAAGTATTATCAAACAAGTAGTTGGCTGACATCCAGCCACTTGTAGCTCACTACCTAGCCAGAGTAATGGAACTGTCAAGTTACTAACCACCACCCCTCACTCTTACCCTCGATGTCACAGCAGATGACAGATGATCACATCCCCTGTACATTAACTCCTTGAAGTATAATCAAACAAGTAGTTGGCCAACATCCTGCCACTTGTAGCTCACTACCTAGCCAGGGGTAATGGAACTGTTAAGTTAATAACCACCACCCCTCACTCTTACCCTCGATGTCACAGCAGATGACAGATGATCACATCCCCTGTACATTACGTCTTTGAAGTATAATCAAATAAGTAGTTGGCTTACATCCAGCTACTTGTAGCTGACTACCTAGCCAGAGTAATGGAACTGTTAAGTTACTAACCACCCCCCCTCACTCTTACCCTCATTGTCACTGCAGATGACAGATGATCACATTTCCTGTACATTACCTACTTGAAGTATAATCAAACAAGTAGTTGGCCGACATCCAGCCACTTGTAGCTCACTACCTAGCCAGGGGTAATGGAACTGTTAAGTTACTAACTTCCACCCCTCACTCTTACCCTCATTGTCACTGCAGATGACAGATGATCACATCCCCTGTACATTACGTCTTTGAAGTATAATCAAACAAGTAGTTGGCTGACATCCAGCCACTTGTAACTCACTACCTAGCCAGAGTAATGGAACTGTCAAGTTACTAACCACCACCCCTCACTCCTAAGTTCGATGTCACTGCAGATGACAGATGATCACATCCCCTGTGCATTACGTCCTTGAAGTATAATCAAACAAGTAGTTGGCTGACATCCAGCCACTTGTAGCTCACTACCTAGCCAGAGTAATGGAACTGTTAAATTACTAACCTCCATCCATCACTCTTACCCTCATTGTCACTGCAGATGACAGATGATCACATCCCCTGTACATTACGTCTTTGAAGTATAATCAAACAAGTAGTTGGCTGACATCCAGCCACTTGTTGCTCACTACCTAGCCACAGTAATGGAACTGTTAAATTACTAACCTCCATCCCTCAATCTTACCCTCATTGTCACTGCAGATGACAGATGATCACATCCCCTGTACATTACGTCTTTGAAGTATAATCAAACAAGTAGTTGGCTGACATCCAGCCACTTGTTGCTCACTACCTAGCCAGGGGTAATGGAACTGTCAAGATACTAACCACCACCCCTCACTCCTACCTTCAATGTCACGGCAGATGACAGATGATCACAACCCCTGTACATTACCTCCTTGAAGTATAATCAAACAAGTAGTTGGCTGACATCCAGCCACTTGTTGCTCACTACCTAGCCAGAGTAATGAAACTGTTAAATTACTAACCTCCATCCCTCAATCTTACCCTCATTGTCACTGCAGATGACAGATGATCACATCCCCTGTACATTACGTCTTTGAAGTATAATCAAACAAGTAGTTGGCTGACATCCAGCCACTTGTTGCTCACTACCTAGCCAGAGTAATGGAACTGTTAAGTTACTAACCACCACCCCTCACTCTTACCCTCATTGTCACTGCAGATGACAGATGATCACATCCCCTGTACATTACCTCCTTGAAGTATAATCAAACAAGTAGTAGGCCGATATCCAGCCACTTGTAGCTCATTACCTAGCTAGGGGTAATGGAACTGTCAAGTTACTAACCACCACCCCTCACTCCTTCCCACGATGTCACAGCAGATGACAGATGATCACATCCCCTGTACATTACGTCTTTGAAGTATAATCAAACAAGTAGTTGGCTGACATCCAGCCACTTGTAGCTCACTACCTAGCCAGAGTAATGGAACTGTCAAGTTACTAACCACCACCCCTCACTACTAAGTTCGATGTCACTGCAGATGACAGATGGTCACATCCCCTGTACATTACGTCTTTGAAGTATAATCAAACAAGTAGTTGGCTGACATCCAGCCACTTGTAGCTCACTACCTAGCCAGAGTAATGGAACTGTCAAGTTACTAACCACCACCCCTCACTACTAAGTTCGATGTCACTGCAGATGACAGATGATCATATCCCCAGTACATTACCTTCTTGAAGTATAAGCAAACAAGTAGTTGGCTGACATCCAGCTACTTGTAGCTCACTATCTAGCCAGAGTAATGGAACTGTCAAGTTACTAACCACCACCCCTCACTCCTTCCCTCGATGTCACTGCAGATGACAGATGATCACATCCCCTGTACATTACCTCCTTGAAGTATAATCAAACAAGTAGTTGGCTGACATCTAGCCACTTGTAGCTCACTACCTAGCCAGCGGTAATGGAACTGTTAAGTTACTAACCACCACCCCTCACTCCTACCTTCAATGTCACGGCAGATGACAGATGATCACATCCCCTGTACATTACCTCCTTGAAGTATAATCAAACAAGTAGTTGGCTGACATCCAGCCACTTGTATCATTGGAACTATTCTTTATTAATTATGATAATATCTGTTAGTTCCTTAATTAATTATTTCATACTCTTCAATGCTATTTGTTTATTGGGACCGCCATGAAATAAATAATGGAAAAAAAGAATGGAGGCTTGAGTAGTTTTGCTGCATTTATTTTCCATAAAACATCGTTATATGGATGTTGACGGCACTGGTGGCGCAGTGCTGTAACTCAGCTACATGGGGACAAAGTGTTTGGGAGATTGTAGGCGATAGGTTGGATGCTCGGTCCTCATAATACCGACATGGCGTCTGCTTGATGGTTGCTATCGGCGTGGACACTACTAGAGAAGTCTGGGGTGTCCATGTTGGGTGGTAATCATTGTGCGGATGTTGTGTGGGGGAGATAACTGACTATCAGGCTTTAAAATCAGACCAGCACTGCGTGGTTCGGATTCCACATAAAGCTGTAGGTCCCTTAGTTGCCCTGGCTGTTGGGCTATTAATAAATTGCCCTTTCTGAGGAACAGTTGAACTCAGATAGTAACCAGACTACACTCATCCACACTCATCCTACACTCATATAACCATTCATATTCGCCTTAAAATACCAACAACGTTGTGTCGGTGTCTCATATGTAAGAATTAGAATAATCTGATATTTTTAACTATTCTTTTTGATAAATGTTATTTTGTAAGCACCGAAATGGAAACTGTAAAATACTTGGCTTTATTAGTATTATTATTATTTTTTTTAACGTTTATCACACCAGTACACATGGTTATAATAGTTCTATTTGTTTTGTTTTTTTTCAATTCATTGAACTGAAAAAAATGGATATGTAAACATTTAATCAATATTCGTTACTTAAATTTAAATCGTTAAATTTTAGATCAAATATAGATGTTTAATAATGTTTAATTGAGCCATATTTTTGCTTTATATTGGTCAAAAGAATTACTAAATATTCCAGAGTCTCTCCTTAAAGCCACTCAAAGTTTGTGTGTGTCATAATTTAATGCACACAATTTCATTGTTTTTCTTATCGTTTATCTCTTCACGATAATATACGATCGTCTCACCCAATCCTCATACAAACAGCTGTTGTAGACGATATTTTAGGAAGACAGAACGTGCCAACCACTCACCCTACCAACACGGACACTTATGGTTTTATTGAAACCTCTTCCCCCACCTATTCTACGCTTACAAATGACTCTCAATGGCAAACAATTCACAGCAACGACTTGGCGCGACTTCCACCCAAGACTTAGCGAACCGCCCAACAATCCATTGCAACAGTACTGGATTGTTAGCAATTGTTAATTGTTGTTACCAATACGAACATTGGGAGCGTGGATACTAAAATTCTAGAACTAGTTTCCAAAAGTGTATTTTGTTGAAGAGTTCATAAACGAGTAATAACGTAAGTTTGATTTTGGCGACATCTGGTAAAAAAATCTAAATCATCTTAGTCAGAAATACCAAACCAAATTAAAACTTTTAAGAACGGTCCTTTTTAACATATATGAAACTGAAATGTTATGTTTTGTATGAAAATTTAATCGCAATTCATGTTTATTCTTCTATGTACAGTACTGATACATTTTTTTAAAGCTTTTTAAAAATTATTTACGTGTAATATTTATTAGGATATATAATGAAATATATCTATATTTTTGGATCACATTTGTGTATTTACTAATTTTAGACCATTTAAAAAATAATAATTACACTAAACATTTTATTTTTTGTAATATTTGTTCACGTTTAAAATTTAACAATATCCTATCTCTTAGAGTGTAAAGGCTAGGCTAAGGCATATTTTAGATCAGCCACTTAAGGAATGGCTAGATGGTCCTTTTTACTTTTTTTCCATATGCGTTAGTAATGAGAAAGTATTGTGATCGTCTAAAGAATCTTTTTGCAAGATGGTCTAAAAATCCATTTTAGGGTTCCCTGAACAAAAAAGTGGGTTTTTCGAGAAAAAACTGTTGGCGTCTGCCTGTATGTGTCTGTCTGTGTGCAGTTCGCTGGATACCGAACAGATGGATCAATTTTTGTGAAATTTGGTATGTAGGTGCATTTAGCCAAAATCTCCTGATTATTTTTTCACTTTTTTGAAATTTTAATTTTTTTGTTTTTATGGGAAAAACATAAAAAAATTAATTTCTAAAAACAGCTCTAACGATTTTGATAAATTTGTAGGAAAGATGTGAATTACAATTTAAATTATTTTAGTAAAAACCACGTGTCTCTAACTTGACTAGTTTTTTAGTTAGGACAAAAAAAATATTTGGGAGTCAAACTGGTAGTTTTTAGTTTTGATTTTTTAGTGTTTAGTATGGGGGAAAGTTGGAATACAATTCTTTGGAACCATTTATTTTATTGTATTTTTGTTTTATCTAAAGTGTACATAATATCTAGGAATATATTCTGTTATAGAACAAATTCATGTTAAAATTATAAACCCCCATTTTGGCAGTGCACTAATCAGTTGTTTAGTAAATTAATAAAATAAATAATACAAATAATAAATAAAAATTATTTAATAATCAGTACATTCAATAAAAGGTCCTACATTTGAATTGAAATGATTACCCTTATAAAGTGATATTGGATTTATTCGATTGACTGGTATCAAATAAAACAGTATTCGCTTAGATCGATAGTCGTTTAGTCGACAGATGAGTATAATGCAGCACTTCTCTAAGTCTTCTCTCGGGAGAAAAGTAGTTCAAAGGAAAAGCTGTGCTGTAAATTTACACAGAGCTACATAGCTTTACCTGACTCGACAGAGAATCGTCGGAGAAGTTCTGACTCTATTACTTCGCTGATGGAAGTTGCTGTCATCCTTCCCAGACACAGACACTTTTTAACTGCGAATTTTTTTATAAAAACACTTTTTACTGGTACTATTAAATAAAAGTTCAAAGAAATAAACGCAACTGTTTTCGATTAAAATCACTTTAATATTTTAATAAAATATCCAAGAAAATAATATTTATAAACTAGAAATTGCATATCTGTCACGAGGTACCACTTTAACAAAAATCGGGTCAACGATAACTTCTTACAAAACTCTCGATTACCGCAAGTTTACATAGGGGGAGTGCAACTGACAGCTGGTGGGTAGACTTTAAGCGTGGGAGGGGGACTGAGAGGGGAGGGGAGTGTAGAGAGGGGGAAGTTGTGGTTCTTAAAGTAGCCGAGACATTTGCGTCAGACGGATAAACAGTTAATTGGCAGGTAAATTATTCATTCCACTTGCGAGCACTTAGAAACATCGTAAGGTACGATAGGAACTCGTAGGTCGGATAACCTAAAATGTAACCTGGTGCCGTATCAAAAGGAAAACTAATTGTAAAAATGTTTTCGCTATATTATTTTAACATATGTAATTTTAAACCCATGAACTTACTCATTACGAAATCTCTGGGACAATTGAACATATTTTGATGACATTTGGAGGAAAGTTAGCTATTATCATAGTGACTTAGTAAGAAAGGATTTCTCTAAATTCCGTTCCTAAGAGATAGAAACGCCTCCTCAACGCTTCTTTTTTTCGTTTGAGAAAGTAACATTAATTTAATTAAATAATTTATTTCAAATCGTTGATACAACAAACATAAACATGACTCAAAAGCTTGGCTAAAATTTAGTTTTAATTGTGAAATGTTTAAGGTAATTTCTATTAAGTCTGACTCGATCTCACTACTTTGCGTCCCCCTTAACTAAACTTTTAGGATTTCTAGGTTATAAACATTGTTATTTAGGAGAAAGGTGTCAGGCTTAACTTTTATTTAGGGAGAACCGCCGAGGGGAAGGTAAGCGAGCGTAGAGAACCACCCCGTAGCGAAGCAAGGGCTGTCGGCTTGTATAAAAATTAAGTTTTAACTCTCCAATAATATTTTGTACCATAAATTATTCTGCTTATGAGAACACAGAATTTAATGTGAAATCCACAATGTATTTAGAATCAATAATATTAAAATACAACTTCTTAGAAAACAGTTTAATTTTTTTAAAGAGTATGAAGGCTATTATGATATCTGTATTTGTGGGCAAATTTGTTGATATTTAATGCGTTTAAGTTCATTTATCAATAATAGAAGATTTCAAACTATGGTAATATAACAATTTTTAAAATAAATTTTTCAGAAAAATGTTCATTTACAGAAAGAAAATAATCTGCTTATATTCAATCAATTATACTTAATGATATTGTATACAATTAATGAACAATTAAGATATAAATGGTTGGGTATAAAGAGGATTTCCTCTTAGTTTTATTCGTTTAAACTAATTAAGACTACCTAATTATTTTAGTGTTGTTAAGTTATATTTTCAGAGGACCAGCTTTTCCCTACGTCGGTACATTCTGAAGTTTCCATCATGGTGACCTCTAGAATAGCTAGCTGACTGTATCCGGACACAAACCGTCTTTGACCTTTTCTAATCCGGGCCACGACGACCCAAAGACAAGTTTTCCTCAACAGCATTTTTTTGGAAATATTTACGACTATCTTTTGTCGATGATTTTTAAGTTTTAGAAGAAAATCGTGAGTGGTTGGATGAACCACTAACGAGCGAGTGTGTAAAAAATTGAGAGTGTTGAAAGTACAAGTTCTACCCACAGACAAGAAAGTAACAGAGGTCAACTTTCTTATGATCTCAGTGAACGCCTCGGTGGCATTTTTTGATATTACAGCTAATATACATATTTATACATCCGTGTTAATAATTACTGCCTTTAACCTGAACGATTTGGTGGGGATAAAGAAGGGACTCCCAGGTTGTTGGAACTGCTATCGTATGGGAAACTGGAGGAATACTGCTCGTCAAACATTTAGCGTACTATTGGTGCTCTATGTTTCTTTCTTATCTGTGGGCTATCAAAATAGTAAAATTTACACAAAGAAAACATACCGCCAAATTATTTAGATGAAGATGTACAAATATTTTATGGATCTTCACCATTTTAAATCCATCGAATTAATATAATCTCGAACGTACCAACGCTGGAGTGCGCAAACACATTCCGGTATTGATATCCGTACAACAGTTACTCCCATATATATGAGTATAGGGTGAGTATAGTTAACTGGAAAGTAAAAAACACGACAGTTTTTTGGAAAATAAAATTGTACGCTTATTATTATTATTTCTGTCTCGATATCTATGAAATAAATAAAAGCCATTGCCTGTAAACGATCAAAATAAATTAAAATATGCATAAACGTGATGCATAATAATTTTCATCCTCTTTTTATAAATGTTCACTATGTTTCTGTATGACTTGTTTGGAAGATATTGGTGTGTACATATATATTATTATTTGTGAATAATGTTTTTATTGATAGCTTTTAATTTGTATGCTATTTTTTGCAACTAGGAACAAGTTATTCACTTATTTTCAATTTGGTTTTTCTAGTTTGCTAATGGTTATGGGAGTTGCTGGCATTATACACATGGTGAAAATCGTGAAGCCACCTCTACACAGTGATTGCTCAAAGGTGGGTGGCTATCCATTTAGTTGTATAAGGAATGTATTTTTGTATTGTTTATTATTTAGCGATGTAACATATATTATTTCATGTAGCTTTGTGAAAAAAAAATATGTTAATGTTAAATACTCCATGTTAAAGTTATGGAGATAAAGAATTTACTATAACAAAATTAATCTTTTATTTCCTTAAGACTTTTAATTAGAAAAACTCTAATATCCCTTTTTCTGAAACACCCTTCTTTAGATTTAGTAAACAAGGGTTCAAAAAAGTTTTGTACTTACTAGGCCTGTCTTCCTCGTCAGAGTCCCGGCTGTTGGTTCGAGAGTGTCTGTGTCTACGGTGTCTCTTGTCGGCAGACACCGACACACCCACATACATGCTGTGAGCTCGGTGGCCTGCAACACGACAAAAACGAAACTAGAAAATAACAAACAATACAGCATACAAGTTGTAATGGTCAGCACTCAAAAGAACTTCGTTCTAGGTAAACTGCTTAGAAAGCAAACTGCTGACAGCACATGTGCGAGAGAGATGCATTGAGTGGTTGAAGTGAGATAGAGAACTACTCTTCTCCCACTGTGTGATTCCGTTTAAAAATTGGCATGTTAACTGGAAAGACGGTAGGCCGCTGGCAGGTGGTACAGTAAAAAGCCCTACCCAATAAGTCATTAGTATCAGTGATAATTGGTCGGTTTGATTAACACTAACGTATCAAGCTTATAACGATTAAATAAAATAATTATTTAGTGTTTAAATAACAGTTAATAATAACAATAACACAGTGAATAAGAGTATAAACAAAAAATATCAACAAAACCAACTTGTACAATTCATTACGAGGTTTTTTTAACTAAATACTGTTGCGGAAATTGAACACTTGAAGGCAGAAGCGGTGAAGCGATACCCTTCGCTGCTTAGACCCCTTTATTCACTAAATATAACCGCAGATCATGAAAGTTGGCTTTAGGTATCACTACTGTAAAACATAATAATATAAAAATTGCATAACAAAATAAACAACATCTCAAAAGCTACATAGGTTAAGGAGTGAAGGGGAATAGTAATCATTAATTTTGATAGTTTCCGGACAGAACGAATATATTTTCATTAAGATCAATGTTAAATTTTCTCAAATCAAACAAAAACAGCTCCACTAGTATGCCTTTAGAGCGTTTTTTAATACCTAATTTTAACGATTTTAATTTTTGACAACTTCTTGAATAAATGCTTGGTGTTAATTGCTTATTGTTTTTTTTCTTGTTTTCAATATGTTGATTTAGATTTTACTACTGACTTTTTTTATTTAATAAATTACGTACATATCACAAATGTTATACAAGTCTTTAATATTTTAAATTAAGATCACACATTTTATATTGTCTTGTATATAAATTATACTGCTCTTTTGTTTTTTTGCTATGATGTTAAAAAAAGTATTTATTTATTCTGTATTTATCATATTTAATTGTTTATTGTTATAAATATATTTATATATTATATTTGTATTTTACTTGTCAACCCTTTATATTAATATAATTATATGTTTATAATATTTATTGTATTATTATTTTGACTTTTAGTTGGTGCATATTGATGTTTGGTCTGTGTTTACATAATGTATTTCCGGTTAGAAAGTTTACTTATACAAGGTGGAAAATATATGGCCTGTACATCATAATGGTTACAAAGAGCATACTTTTTGACACCATTAGCGACATTTCATCTTATCAGGGGGACGGCCCGCGAGGAGTTGAACGAAAATCTTCAAATTAAGCCTAGGTCGAGTTTGGTATCAAAAGAAAGGTCTATACAAGAGAAATTAATTTCCGTAAACTGGACTTCGAATGGTTTATCATTTTCAGAGTAGTGATCATTTGAATTTCAAAGTTACTAGTTTATAAATCTCCACTATTTAACGGTTTCAAATAAATTATTCTGATCAAAAATAATACTTTATGGAACACATTTATTTATAAAAAATAATAAAATTATCCATTGTCTATAGAAAAATTAACGTTGTTGTGAAAGTGTTTTCATGTTTTTCCCACCCTGTATATGAAACAATACAATCAATTATGTATTTTATTAATATAGTAATAAAACTGTATCTAACAGCTGTATGTGTCAATTGTTATATAGTCAGAATACTTGTCTCAAATAGCAATATACTAAAGAGAAAGATAGCTATAATGTAAAAGACGTAAATTAGCAATTAAAACTTATAAAAAAACAATAAAATAAGCTACGCAATCAAAATTCTCCATTACAATGCCTAAAATCAAATAATAATAATAATAAATAAATCTGCTTGTCCATTTATCATTACTGATATGGACAAGATATCCAAGATGGCTGAATACCCCAACTCCGTAAATTATTCATTTTTATCTATTGGCGAGAATAAATGATGAATAGTTCACTAAAAAAGGTTCGATGGCCAAGAAGACATGCTTATTTATTTAATTAAAGGAGCCTGAAGACGGGGAAGTCCTTGATGTAGTGAGGAAGGGGGGGATAGGGGATGGAAATGAGTTCATTAAACACCCTAGGTATAGTCTAATTAATTAACTTGCCAGGCAGGTGAATTTTGTGTTAATTTTGTCCCACGTTTGACTACCAAAATAGTTTTGAGCAAGTTTCAGCAATAGTTTAATTTATGCTGACAGTAAAAACACCGTTCAGTTTTAGTTGTCTATATATAAACAAATGTATGCCTGTCTGTCTGTCTGTCATTTATGCATTACCACACTATTCATCCAATTATTACGACGCTTTGGGAAGTTATATATTTGCTCTGAGAAAAGTTTTAAGCTGTTTTTTTTTTTTTTTTCATCTTCGACTGTAGTGCTCCACTTCACAGGTCTTTAAAGTTTAAATGATTGGATATAAATATTGGAATTATTTTATTTATTTATTATCAGCTGCAAAATAAAACAAGAACTTTAAAAAATAGGAAAATAAAAATTTCTGGATTATTCAACATTTAATTTGAACTAGAAAAACACTACTGTCTATATCTTTATTTCGTAGCAAACAACTGGTAGTTTATAAAATACGTAATTGTTATCTGAAAATAGATTCTCAACGTTTTGTACGAAAAATATATCTGTTACAGTTTTTCTTAGAAACAATAGTCTGATTACTTAAAGTAAAATAATGATCAGAAAATAAAAGTGTTATGTGGAGATTATGATCGTGGAAAAAAGAAAACTCGAGTAATTGAAGATACAAACTCAATTTTAAATGTAATTCGTCGTGCAAACGTATTGTTCATTTCACAATAGGACGCAAAGTTGTTGTTTTCAGTGCGCAATCATGTTTTACGATGAAGTACAGAAATAAACTTTTGTTCCGATTGTTGAACATTATTTTTTTTATAATACCAAAAATTAAAAAAAAATAAAGAATGAAAATAAAACCATTGATTTTATACATAATCAAGGATAAAACTAATCAACAACTTAATTTATTATCTGAAGCTTACATTATAAATTTGGTTATTTTATCAGTCGTTAAAGCGCTTACATTTTTCGGCTACCCCCAGACACACTATTTTCTATCACCCTAAGTTATTGTTGCAAAAATAACTTAATAAAAAAGAAAGGATTCTATAACAATAAGTAGTGCCTAAACATAACTTAGGTTTCAATTTTTAATTAAATTATCCACATATAGGCCTATCTGTAAAAAACTTTAAATTAATTTTTAATTTTGCTAAAATAAAAATTAAAAATATTAAGTTTTAATTTTTATTAACTCTAGTACTCAGTACTACATATTTGATACTTTATATAAATATATTTTGATAGAAAATGGTTTGAATTTTTTGGGATTTGAGTTAAAGGAATTTGACCCACTTTTTTGACATGTAAATGTTGGCGTTTAAAATATGCAATGCAGTTTTTAAACTGTGAAACATCAACATTTTATTGAATACTTAGGCAGTTTTAATAAATTAAAATTTGGACCATAAAGTCCAATAAATAAATTAATATATTTCAGATTGATAACAGTGTCTTGTAAAATGTCAGTATAACATATTTTACAGTTTCAAAATATTTTATGATCCACTTCATAATAAGCTCGAGATTTTCATGGCAACGTTGCTTCGTTTTAAATGTAATCAGGCATTTCTATTACGTAATTCCGTTAAAAGTAACCGATAATATCTTGGATTGAATCTAAAACTACTTATGAGGTTAGGTTGAAAAATCAACATTAACTGAATTGATGGTTTCACTGAACCAACATAAATAAAGATGGTTTAGCTATAAATAGAATCGGTGAGGCAGGTCTTAAATGGTTTGATGGATTGGATTTAGCTTTGTGACAGGAGATAGTTTTATATTTTCATTAATATCTCATTACTTTTTGACTCTTTTCCAAATAACTTTTTATATTATAGATTATAATATACAGGGTATTCAGTAAAACTGTTTCAATAATTTTGGATGTTATTGTATACATAAAAATGATCAAAGATTTTCATATAAAGGTATGTACTAAAACCTGTTGTGTTCCGTCTATCTGTACGTGTTTTTATATTCTCCCATATGCTTTAGCACAGAGAAAGTATTGTGATCGTAAAATAAAAATTTTTTTACAAGCTGGTCTAAAAATCCATTTTTAGGGTCCCCTGAAACAAAAAAAGTGTTTTTTTCGAAAAAAGTTGGTGTCTGTCCGTATGTGTGTATGTGCAGTTCGCTGGAGACCAAATGGATGGATTAGTTTTTATGAAATTTGGTATGTAGGTGTATTTTGTCAATATCTCCAGGCCATTTTTCACTTTTTAGAAATTTTTTTATCCTTTTGGGCAAAACACATACAAAAATGGAATTTTCTCAAAAAACGGCTCTAACGATTTTGATACACTTTTAAGAAAGAAATTAATTATACAATTTAAAATGCATTAGTAAAAACCACATGTCATTAACTAGACTAGTTTTTTAACTATGGCAAAAAAACATATTTGGATTCAAACTAGTAATTTTCAAAGGTTTAATTTTTTAGTGTTTAAGAGGAAGTTTGTGCCAATTCTTTGGAATAATTTATTTACATAAAAAAATCGTAACTTCGTAATCACTGAAATTAAAACTGTGAAACTTCATTATGCACTACTCTGTAGTAGTTATATTGAAAACATATATGCATATATATAACACATAAATCTTTATCCGTTTTTAAATGGTGGACGTTTAATTTTCTCTTACCAAAATATCTCAAAACTAACTAATTTTATAAACAAAATGCAACAATAGTTTTTTAGTAAATGTTATTTTAAGACCCACAGTGTTTGTATGAACAAAAACGGATAAAAAACAGCTGAGTGTTTTACTACAAAACGTAAAACAATGTTTTTACGGCATCAAACAAATGCTAATGCTGTTCTAAAAACTAGTGTACTATGAACAGCTGATTTCAAGTCAATGTACTAATTCATGTCAACATCTGTTTATTTTCGTTATTAATATTAGATTTGGTTTCCATTGTTGGCATTATTCGTTAGTAAGAAAAGGAACACTGTCATATACACGTTTTTTGTGAGTGTTTCTGTAAAGTACTTTATCATATTGTTGGTTTTAATTAATTATTGTTTGTAATTTACGTTATTATAACATAGACCTTTTTTTTCATAGTTTCCTTTTAATAATAAATAATGGCAGATAACGTAATGTACAATTTTACCCAACCCATAATGCAAGACTGTAACAGGAACGTTTTCCAAATCGTGTGATACCTTGTCATTCACCTTTTACATATGTTCATCAACGACTTGCAGAGATAGGAAGCTTTAAACACCTAAGAAAAAATAACGCAGGCCAAACGGTTTCACTAAGAACTCCTGAATTGGACGAATCCTTATCGGATGACTAACCCAACAAATTTTCTAGAGAACTTGGTTCGCAATACAATGTTAGCAATGCAACAGTCTGGACTGTATTATATGAACTATATGAACAACTTCATCCTTTCCACGTACAACGAGACACTCACTGTTTCCTCGCGATTATCATCTCCGAATGCAGCTTTGCCGCTGGTTTATGGAAAAATCTCTTAATCCAAATTTCTTAGGTAACGTTTTTCCACGGATGAAACCAGGCTTTCGATAACAATGATTGTTAATTTTCAAAACTCTCACATTTTGTCTATTGAAAACCACATTTACACAGGATCAGTTTTCTTTAAATGTTGATAGTTAGTTTGTTGCCTAATACGATTGAACTCCAATTATCCGAACTACAACTATCCGAATTGCCGATTATACAAATCGCTTTCAGAATGTCATAAAAGAAATTTTACAATCTTCAGTTTTTATATTTTGTTCTGAATAAAATAAATAAATAAAGCATACAACAATAAATACTGTACACTGTAACACCGCCTTAAAAGAATAAAATCCAACATGAAAGATAATGCATTGTCTACTCATGCTTGTCAAGCGGATGCACGGTCTGGCTGCCCAAACATGGAGAAGACAGTAAAACGTATAGAGCTTATTTAACTAAGATGTTTGGCAAGCAATAACATTCGTTTAAAGGCTGGTCCGTAAATACACACTGTAGTACATGGTACAGTTAATTATGTAATAATCGTTAAAATATTGCTTTATATCCCATTTAAACATACATGACGTAATTAAATAAAATGGACTGCTTTTAAACAAAAATCTTACTATCCGAATATTTGATTATCCGATATTCCGATATTAGGGCTTGCATGTTTTAGTTTAAATGTTCGAACCCATTTGCATAGAATATACACCAACAAGTGGATCGGTCGATGAGACCCAGTTCTTTGGCCTGCAAGGTCCCCAAACCTCAATCCCTTAGATTTTCTTATGAGGCCACCTTGAGTCACTGGTTTATGCCACTCCTGTAGCAACATCGACGAATTACGAGCAAGGATATTAAAAAGCATTGATCCAGCAGACACCTGGTATTTTTTAAAGAGTCCGCCAGTCCAAGAGGAGGCGTCTGGATGCATGCATACTCAACAAAGGCCGCCACTTTGAGCGATTGTTATAATAACTGTACTAAAATATGACTTGTAACGTGTTATGTTATTTTATTATAAATACATGTTAAGTGATTTGTAAAATTTCACTTTCATATTTTTCAGTAATATGTTTAAATAACACTTGATATGAAATCAGCTGTTCAAAGTACAGACATTTTTAAAACAGCGCTAGCCTTTGGTTAATGCCGTAAAATACCGTTTTACGTTTTATAGCAAAAGCTGGTTTTGTCCATATTTATTACAGAAAAAAAAAAGATTTAACTAAAAAACTATTGTTGCATTTAGTTTGTAAAATTACTCAGTTTTGTGTTATTTCGGTTAAAACAAATTAAGCGTCCACCATTTTGAAACGGGTAAAGATTTATGTTTATTTTTTTTTTTTTTAATAGAACTACTATAGGGTAGTACATCCCTGAAGTTACAAAACTTTGCCTTCAGTGGTTTCAAAGTTATGAACTTGTATGTAAAAACACATAAAGACACATTGTATGGAAAAATAAAGGTCATGTGAAGTTTTGTGTTCATTTTTACTTGTAAAATAACAACCAAAATTATTGAAACAGTTTTACAGAACACCCTGTATATTACTGGGATACATATTATATATATCACAGCTTTTTTATACATATTTTAAAATTAATAAATTGAATCTTATAAAAAATCATACGCTATACATAACGTATCATTTTCAGCAATAATTAATCGTCAAACGTAGTAGAAAGTTCAATTTAGTAACATTATATTTAAATATCTTTAATCATAACCTAACAACCCATAATGGGAGTGCTTATAACCTAACCTAACCTAAAAATCAGAAAGCGCCGATTGATAATTAAAGCGATGGTGCTTATTATTTTCTTGTAGAGCAAAACCAGGTGACCAATATCAAAGTTACATTATTTGTAAGTTTAGTTTAGTTCTAGACTTAGTAGACAATCTTTACCATAAGCAGAGACATTTATGTAAATTTTATTTGAAATGCAGTGGAGGTATTTGGAATAGCGGAACAAAACCTTGTTTTTTTTTTGACGTTGGCAAGTTTCAATTGCCACAGCTGACTGGTCCCGTGCCAAGAACAGTGACCATAACCTTCATACTTCATGTTTATTTTAGTCGCCATCACTCTTATGTATATTTACTCTCGCGTGACATTTCTCAGTGAAACGCCTGTGTTTAATTAATTTTTCATGTTCAGTTAGAACTGTGCTAGGTAATATCTCATATTACAGTAGCTTTTTAGGAGGATATCAATAATTTTTGATATTTTTCATTTAGAATACTTAATTAGTCAGTATTTGTGCAGTTTCGTAGGTAAAATCGGATTTATATTTTCTGGGAAAACACTTTTTATACCACGAATATCACGTTAAAAAAATAAAATTATTGAAAATGTTATTTTTACTATATCTCAATTATTTTTTCGTGTTTTTATTCATATTTCTTTTTATTAATGTAGTTTTTTATGCTGAACACAAATTTGAAAACTATTTTGTCTATAATAATTTATCGAAATAGTGTGGAAAACTACTTTTGCAGAAAATCACCTATTATGGTCATATGCACAGTGATAATTGGAGCTATGACTAAACACAAAAAAAACAAATTCACATATAAAATTTGTGGACTGTCCCGGAAGCCAGGCATCCAAATTTAAGACAAGTTACGAATTCTTTTTGAGTAAATAGCCAATTAGGACAAGTTAGGTTATGTTTGGTTAGGTAATTAAAAAGTGTATTTTTCGAGCCAACAATTTTTTTTATTAAGAACCTAATTACATACTCGTGTTCAACATAAAACATATGAAATGAAAGCACATTTATAATTCTTGAAAAATAACGATTTTTAAATTTAAGTTAGTTTTTTTCACTGTCAGGTAAAAACTAGTTTTAAGATTTTTCGGTAAAAACGAGTTTTCCGCGGTTGAAATTAAGCTCCTCAAGAAATTCATATTTCATCACTTTTTCAACAAGAAATCATTTTCAGAGGTTTCTAGGAAGTGAATAATTACCTGTTTTGCATTATGTGTACTTAATAAGTCATTAATTTCAAATAAATCAAACTACAAGACTTTATATTGACTTTTAGGTTAGTACAACTATCAGAACGCATGTTTAAGTATGTCCACTGAAGATTATTCTCTTTCCTCAAGGATTGAATAGGTTATTACAGATTTTTAAAAGTTCATTTGGCTTATTTATACTATCACTTTAGAATGTTTTTATTACTGAGTTTAAGTTTAATATTATAGGCTACCTGTATTATAGGTTAATTTGTATACTTTAAACTTATAAAGTTTAATGATCACAATTTTTTTATCTGGGCACTTTTGATCAAGGGGCTTTGGTCTGATTCTCATTCTCAAGAGCAACAATTTGTCGAGGTGAGTTTACAAATGTATGTAGCAAATATTTACCACATGTTGGAGTTGAAAAACTATTGAAGCTCTGTATAAGTCTTGTCTCTAATAATACCTTTCCAATCTTATTTCTTTCTATTATTCATGTTAACTTTTGTTATTAACAATTACCCCAGCCCTCCCCCTCCATGGTAAACATGAAGGTAAACATTCATGAATAAACAAGCAGCCTTGATCGGACGAGGAGTTAATAACCCAGAAACACAAACAATTTCCCAACAATTACTCTCCTGGTTTATTATAGTCTATATAGAGAAGAAAGAGTTGTCCATAAAGAATTTACCATATAAGACTACTGTACTCCACAGAAAAGTGTTTTTTTTCCACTGGATACAGACGCAGCATCCAACAGGGTGCTAAATGCGTCGAGTAAGTGTGTCGGATTCTCCAGTTTGCCATGTTATGGCAGGGCTGGCACCTAATTCCTCCCTTATCCCCCCCACCCCAACCCTCAAGGGTAGACGTTATAATTCTTATTACAGATACATAAATATGTACATTAGTTGTAATCTATACTCAACTGCCACTGTGTCGTTCATTGTGGCCATAAGAAAGCGACGTCCATTTCTTTTTTCTCTGTGCCTACTAACATCCTCACAAATTTAACTAATGTATATTTAATCAATGCTTTTGAAATTACTCTGCCGTTGGTATGTTCATGACACCGCTTCATAGGGGAAATGCGTGTTCAGTCTATGGTTTTTCTTGTAAACACTTTGAACCATGGGCTAAGCTTGTTACGGCAAGAAGGAAGAACCCTAATTACATCAACCCCGTCGTCTCTCGAAGGGAAGCGTGGGAGTCGGGTGCACAGGAGTGTGCCAAGATCAAAGATGTTTAGAGAGAAATTGATAACGAAGGTGTGGGAGGAGTCAGTATCCGCTCACTGCGTAAGTAGATTTCTTCTCGCCGGAAGCACAGTACCATACGTTTTTTTAAAAGTGACTTTTTTCTATAAATACAACGTGAAACATACATTTCCCAATATTAAAGATTTTATAAGTATTGTATAGTAAAACGTATAAATGTAATGTTTTAATCAAAATATTAAGTATAAAATTAAAAGGGTTAAAATAACGAATTATATTTTTTTCTCTGTCAAAAAATGAATAGTTTTATTTGATTTTCACCGATTTCATTTAAGTGTCATTTTCATGTTTTTTATTCTTCCTTTTCCATACGATGATGCATAAAATAAAAAATCGATTTTCCGGCACAAAATATGTAACAATTCTTGAGGTTAGGACTACAAAGTCTTTTCTAATTAAAAAAGTGTGTAAATTACAGATTAAATCAATTAAAGTAGGAAATAAATTAATATACCCATTTAATACTATTTTTCACAGAGAAATGTTACAGTGTATATTTTTGTTATTCTTGGTCAGTACAAATAACTTATTATATGTGAGTGCAATTATATTTATAAATTATTATAAAATAAGAATTTTTCAAAATTGTGCATGTATTGGATACTACTATACTTCCTCTAAAAATTGTATAGGAAATTGTTTGGAATAGAAAATGTCTATTTTAATTTAGTTGTAAAACATTATTTGTCTTTACTGGCAATACTTAGTCAGTATTACCATATGAATTTAAAACAAACAAAAATCAAATAATTCGATTCGAAATAATTTAAAACAATTTGTGATTAGTTAAGTAAATTTCATCATTGTTTATCATGAAATTTCAATAATTGACATAATATGCCAAAATTCTTCAGTAGCACTTAACTTCATAATGAAGGTGTATGTACAGCAAAAACGAATTTCGGTCTGGCTGTCTGTCTGTTCATTATGCATTACTAATCAGCTGGTCGTCATAACACTTTGGGAAGTTAAATATTTTCCCCTAGGAAGGTTTTAACGTCTTGTATTTGAACACGACTGTAGGGCTCCGCCCCACTGGCCTTTCAATTTTTCAATGGTAATCTAATGGAAATATTTTATTTATTCGATTTTGCACCGGTTGGTAAATAAATACAAATGAAATGAAAACTTATGAAATAGACTAAGTAATAGCTATTGAAATTTAACATTTTTTTAATTTCAATAAAATCTAAATATTGCTATTTATGTTTATCTCTTAGCAATTCACGGGTAAAGAACTAGTTTACGATATGAATAATATCAGTGACCTTTTTGATTTTAAATCAAAGATCATCTTTGATTGATTGATTTTATATCTGCACACAGATAGATTTCTCATCCAATATTAAATGTTGACGCCATTGGCAACATTTTATCTTTTCAGGGAGACGGTCCATGAGGATTTGAACGAAAATCTTCAATGTAAGCCTAGGTTGAGCTTGGTATCAAATGAAAGGTATGTTCAAGAGAAATTAATTACCGCAAACCGGACTGCAAAAGGTTTATCCTTTCCAGAGTAACAGTCATTTGAATTTCAAAGTAACTCATTTGAACAAAATTATTTCTCAGCTATTTAACGGTTTCAAGTAAATTATTCTGATCAAAAATTATACTTGATGGTACATAATTACTAAAAAAAATTAAGTTATCTCATTATCTATGGAAAAAAATTAAGTTGTTGTGAAGGCGTTTTCATTTTTTTCCCACGCTAATTTAAATAATATAATTAAGAGTGATGCTTTTTGATACAAAATTTAATTTTAATAAAATCGAAACATTATTGTTTATGGTCTAAGCTTATACTGTAATTCTTGATACAACAAATGCATATAAATTAAGGCTAAACGTATATTTAGAAGTTTTTTTTAACTATAAAAGGAAAAAAACACAAAAACAATGCCAATACTAAAAAGTACTACTGCTACCCATAATGGCGATACCGATGAACAACGATGACGTCATTGTACAAGTCATAAGTGACGACATGTCAACAACTCAAAATGACGTCATCGTTTGAATCATTGTCTTGCCTTTATTTCTTGTTATGTAAAGCAAGTACTAAATTAAAAGGAACATTGATTGCATGAACTATCATCGAAAATCGGGCGCCTGCCAATGTTAGGATTGACTGAATGCTGAACTGAAATACAACCCTTATAATACGTACAGATTAAATAATGAGGGGTTAAAAGACTCTTCAAAAGGGTGACATTTTTGGTTATATCGTAATCTATTGAGAGACCTTTTGAAAGAATGTGTAATATTCATATTACGCGTGTTGGTATAGTTATATATATTCTCTTTCTTGTTGGATTGTTTTAATTATCAATTTTAACATTTTCTGTTTAATTAATTTTAGGTTAAAATTAGTTTATTTAGTTGTGTATAATTTTTATTCCTTTAATTTAAACACGCTTAAATAATATTAACTGGTGAACCCTTCACTGTCTTTTAGCAGTAAATCTTAAAAAGGGATTAAATAATGATATTGAATAATCTGACCAAGCTGTAAGAAAATTAAACTAAAAAAAGGAAAACATTTTTCAACTGTTTAACGTTTCAGAGCCATTGATCAAGAGTATTCAACTTCCGGACAATATACAATTGATAGGGTTGGGATGAAATTTGGCAAAAAATAAGATTGTTTTCTAAATGTTTTATTAAAAAAGATTGCGTTAATATCCAATATTGGCCAATTACCCGGAACGATTTATTGGCGATTCAGAAGCTGCGTCAATTTTAAAACAACTATTTTAAATAGTAATTTATCTTACAGTTTATGTATTTGTTTTATTCTGACACGTTTTTTAAAATAAATGTAGAACTATTCATAATTCTGTTTTCATCTTTGACAGGAAAGCAATTTATAGATTTTAATTTTTGTCTTCGAGATATTTTAGTGCAACTTTACGTTATCAATAAAATGAATACGAATTTATCGAACAGGTGGATTACGACTAATACGCTCTGTCTAAAACGCAACACATTCTACCACTTAATCAATAACCAATGTTTTAAATTCGATAACTTTTTCTATTTAATTACTATGTGGTGATTTAAAAATAAATATTCTACAAGTTTCACAAATAGGACTGGACTATTTTTAAATGTCACAAATATAAATAAAGCAGTTTACCAATGCCCCCGATACACCACTGGGCAATAATTGGCCAGGTCGGCAATTTATGAGGGGCGGAACATTTTTGGGGATTTGTTATTATTTCCAGAATATTGGTAAAAAAAAAAAAAAACGGGAACGAAACAACAAACTTGGTAACTGGCCTTGTAAGAGACCTTATTACAAGCAACTGATGTAGTGTAGCATTCGGCATATTATGGTGGAGCGCCAGCAGTGCATTGCATGACAAACCAGCCACAGCCACGTCCATGGTTCACTGAGTGAAGTCACTGCCACCGTGATATGCAAAGTACGGTAACAAGGGTAGTGGACACACTTCATATATTTCGTCTTGATTATGTAGAAATCATGGTTAACTGTGCAAGTGTGTGTGTGTGTGTGTGTGTGTGTGTGTGTGTGTGTGTGTGTGTGTGTGTGTGTGTGTGTGTGTGTGTGTGTGTGTGTGTGTGTGTGTGTGTGTGTGTGTGTGCGTGCGTGCGTGCGTGCGTGCGTGCGTGCGTGCGTGCGTGCGTGCGTGCGTGCGTGCGTGCGTGCGTGCGTGCGTGCGTGCGTGCGTGCGTGCGTGCGTGCGTGCGTGCGTGTGTGTGTGTGTGTGTGTGCGTGCGTGCGTGCGTGCGTGCGTGCGTGCGTGCGTGCGTGCGTGCGTGCGTGCGTGTGTGTGTGTGTGTGTGTGTGTGTGTGTGTGTGTGTGTGTGTGTGTGTGTGTGTGTGTGTGTGTGTGTGTGTGTGTGTGTGTGTGTGTGTGTGTGTGTGTGTGTGTGTGTGTGTGTGTGTGTTTTAGTGTGTGTTTTGTGCGCAATGAAGCAGCACATGTTGAATGACTAATCAATCTTCTTCCTGGAATATCGCATTGGTCATTTAGATTAGAAGATGCTGTAATAGCATGTTTAAAAAATGCTGACCTTAAAATCTTGAACTGTCGGGGACTGAGCTATGATGATGCAAGTAACATGTCTGGTGGCTAATCAGGCTTTAAAGCTTGAAAAAAACAGCACTGCTCTGTAGCCGAGTACGTCCTATGTATGTGCTGAACATCCCACGTTGAGTCGTTAGAAGACAAATAATTAATTCACCATTTACGAATTTTTTTCTTTTGTTCTTATTTAGTTTTAACCTAATTTAAGTCAAACAATTAATTGTTTACGAGGGTTAAATGTCATAAGAGCACAACAGGATCACTTTGAAAGTATTAATCAATGTGAATCAGATGTAGTCGGTGTAATGATGGAGCATTATACTCCGACACAATGTAACCAGTATATTCTATTCAAATTCAGTTGTACCACAAGGTTCTAGTTTGGGACCGTTATTTTTCTTTGTTATTTATTAATAACATAACTTCTTTTCTGACTCTTTAAGGGTAGTTAAATACTATCGTTAAGGGCACTCAAATATACAAAGTACTGAGAGATTACCACGTTTATTGGGTACTAATTTAAATGGAAATTTTATAAAGTAAAAAATGGCATATTAAGCTAATTTGTACTATTAACATTAAATTAATTATTTTTTAGATTAATTATTATCTATAAAACCCTCACCAAAGCTATGTTCTGGTTTAAGAACAGTGACGTCTTTAATATTTATATTTTAATGGTCCTATGTTTATAATATAATTTTGCATGTCGTAACAAAACATTCTCTATAAAAAAATATATATAAAGCTAAATACCATTGAATGGTTAATCACAGATTTTCATATTAATAAGTCTTTGGACCATGAAACGTACTGATTCTAATATTCTTTATAATCTCTAGATGGATTTTAAAATGTAAAGTACTACGCGAGGAATTGTAAATATTTTCTTTCATGAGTTATAATGAGATAGATAATAAATATTCCGCTACTCGCCAACCAGAGTCATGACACTTGTAATGCAAAACTTAAAATCAGCAAAAAGTAAAATAGTTCTAGATCAGAATTTTCAGGCAATCAAAAGGATTTTTTCTTTAATTTCTTTGGGCTTTCCGCTGTCCAAACGCCACCCCTAAAATATTTCATTTCTTACTAGCGCCTTCACCAAGTCAGAACGCAATATAGATACTGTATCTGTTTTGCCTGCCTAACACTTAACGGCGTTACTGGATTTCACTTTCTAGTTACTAGATATGTATCTTTCTCGTGCGTCTTTCTGACATAGGTCGACCGAAAAACGGTCTGAAGGAGCACCGAGACCACTTTTCATGGGTTCCCATTAAGAACCAAACTAAGGTTTAATTATACAAAGATTTTACCACAAGGTATTTGGGACCTTTGCTTTACGTTTTATTTACTATAAAGCATATTTATATATCCTACTCAAGTATTCAAAGTACACAGAGTTTACCATTATTAAAATATAAAAGGCCCTTAATATGTCCTACTCAACTTCAGTGGTACCACAAGGTTCTGTTCTGGGACCGTTATTTTTTTTTCTTATTTATTAATAGCATATTTTCTGTTCTGACTCTTTAAGGACAGTTGAATACTATCGTTAATGGCACTTAAATATACAAAGGTTTCACAATATTTTTTGAATTATTAAAGGCTAATAATGTATCCTACTTAAGTTTATTAGTTCCGCAAGGTTCTAATGTAGTACCTTAATGTTTCTTTATCCACTCTGGCACTTTTAGAGGGTTAGAAGATGTCATTTGGGGCACTCAAATATACAAAGTACCAAGAGTTGACCACGTTTAAAACATAAAAATCTAATAATATGTTACTCAAGTTCAGTTGTACCACAAGGTTTTAATTTGGGACCGTTATCTTTCTTGTTATTTATTAATAACATAACTTCTGTTGTGACACTGTAAGGCAGTAAAATTGTATAACTAAGGGAACCTGAATATACAAAGTACAAAGAGTTTACTCCGTTTAAAAATATAAAAACCAATTAATATATCCTACCCAAGATCATTAGTACCGCATGGTTCTTATTTGGGACCTTGGGGTTTCCTGTTATTTAGTAAAGACACAAAATCTGCCCTGAATCTGCGTTTTAAACTGTCTGCCTACGATATCAAAATATTCAGTATATACTACATATTGTTGATACAAGAGACCGTTTGGTTCTTCAATTATCTGTTGATTCGGTTGCAAGATGTGACAAAGATATCTACATGCCACCGAGCCTCATCAGAATAGTGGTAGTTTCTTTCCCTCGAAATAGCATTTTGTAATTTTGCTTTTATTGAATAGAAGAGGCTGTAGAATAAAAAAAGGAGTCTGCGAAAAATTAGTGTTATTATATACTACAAGTTGATACTTTCCAAACACTAAAAGTTTTACATATATACATATCGTATGGTTTGTTGTCACCTAACATTGATTGATTTTATAAGTTGTTATATACAGTATATTTGGATCAATATCCAACAATTATATTAGTAAATTAATTAATGAGAATTAAAAAAATGTAAGGTGATCTTCTGTCACAAATTTAAGTCAAATCCATCGAGCCATTTAAGACCTGTCTCACTGATTATGTGTATGCTGGCTAATCCCTCCGTAAAACAGCGCAGGGGGCACTCTGTAACTATGTGATCCATTGTTTGGAGAGACTCCCCGAAATCACACGATGAATCTAGTATAAATCCCCATTTATATTTCCAGTAGTTATATCTGCCAACGCCAGTTCGGAACCGATTCAACAGCGTCATTACCTGCGAGGAAGTTCATCCCACCTACAGGTATTGATGGACCGTTAATTAGAACTTATATCGTCTATCAAAACTGTTCCACGCTACGGCTCGGCTAATATTGGGTGAGAAATTTGATCATGGAACGTAACCGAAGAAGGAAAATATATCACTATATTTGTAGAACAAACGAAAAGAAAACCTCTTACCATCGGAGAGGGCTAAACTGAAACGTTGAGATTGTTGGCGACTTGCCGATTGGCAATCTTCATAGAAATAATAACAGTCACTTAAGATCTGAAGGCAATTGACGTCAATGCTATAGACGTTTTCAAATTCCAATTCTGCAAGATTTTGTTATAAACTTACTCTTAGTTATTTAAATATTAAACTAAAAAAAACAATCCCTAGTATGTTATGCGTACTTTCATTTTTAATAAATGGGTAAAGCTAATCACTTATAAGGAAGTAATGAGTAATAAAAGTACTAATTGTTGTAGACGTGTAATCTAAAACTGGAAGTGTAAGGAATGTTTGATGTTATAACAGTTTTACATTTGTTAACTATCAAATTACTCTAATTTAATTTTCAAACACGACAACTTTCAAGTTTTACGTATGTTAAAACTACCAAAATTTAGACGCAGTACAATGTAAAATTTATTATCATAAGTATTTCTTTACTGTCAGTCCCCCTTCAAATCTATTCAATTTAGGAAATAAGTGCCACTTAGATCCCAAAATGTGCGAAAATTTCAAATATTTTATGAAGCCAGAAGACCCTCGATGTTTTATATATATAATACCAAGCTTGATTATATGCTTAGCTCTTAGTGGAGAAAGCTTCCCAATCCAAGACACAATTCCCATCCCCTTTAAAATCGATTCGGTATAAATATATATTTTGTAGTCCCGTTGGAGCAGTGCTTTATATAATACTTATTACACTCTTACTATTATATGTGAGTTGAATTATTAAAGTATGATTTTAACAAATCTAAGAGAAAAAAATATAATCTTCTAAGTCAGCAAAAGTTTGCAGAATATGACTTTTGAAGTATTATTAACAGAATCATTACACAGAATCTTCTGAGTATTAATACAAAACAAAGTAAATCATAACAAAGTAAGGATGTTTTAATAATCTGCAAGTGAACAACAGAATTTGTAAAGCCTCCTCGGATTAAAGATGTGTCTTAAGATATTCTGTAAATATTTCAGTCATCCTGACGGGGGGGGGATTTAAAACTCCAATGTGGGCAGGATGAAGTGTGTCTAGATATTGTGACTTACAACACGTCTGTGGATACTTCTAGTTAAAGACAGTAAACTCAAAGTGAACAAAACGGAACAGTGAACAGTTAATACCTGTGATCTTGTGACTTACAGAACGTCTGTGGATACTTCTAGTTAAAGAAAGTAAACTCAAAGTGAACAAAACAGAACAGTGAACAGTTAATACCTGTGATATTGTGACTTACAAAACATCGGTGGATACTTCTAGTTAAAGACAGTAAACTCAAAGTGAACAAAACAGAACAGTGAAGAGTTAATATCTGTGATATTGTGACTTACAGAACATCGGTGGATACTTCTAGTTATAGACAGTAAACTCAAAGTGAACAAAACAGAACAGTGAAGAGTTAATATCTGTGAACTTATGACTTACGGAATGTCTGTGGATACTTATAGTTATAGACAGTAAACTCAAAGTGAACAAAACAGAACAGTGAACAGTTAATACCTGTGGTCTTGTGACTTACAAAACGTCTGTGGATACTTCTAGTTATAGACAGTAAACTCAAAGTGAACAAAACGGAACAGTGAACGGTTATTACCTGTGATCTTGTGACTTACAGAACGTCTGTGGATACTGTTAGCTATAGACAGTAAACTCAAAGTGAACAAAACGGAACAGTGAACAGTTAATACCTGTGATCTTGTGACTCTTCGCTGTTCTCTCAGTCCTGAAACTAAACACCGCCCGTATCGACCTCACAAGCTACAAGGCTTCCCTACAGCGTAAAAGGATTAATGGTAGCGCTCCCTCTGATTCCACGACGAATTCAAATGAACCAATTAGCTGAGGTCAAGGAGGCAAACGATTGGAGGAAACTAAAGTTGGCAATTGTAAGATTGCGAATATTTTGGAACAAACTTCTTTTATATTGGTTGGAATAAAAAACAGTAGAGCTCCTATTGTCTGATTTAATTGGTACCAGACCTCATTCGAATAATCAAAATTTCGAAAAGTTCGATTGTTGTCAGTAAATATTCTGTTTTATTTAATTACTGCTGTATGTTTAAATTAGATTAAAAAAAACAATATTTTAAAAGAGCATTTAATTACATTATTACAAATAACATTCCCTGGAAAAATTTGATTTTTTTAGAATAACATTTAAAAACTAAATATTTTAAGGTTTATTTCATGATACACTAAATTCGGATAATCGGTGATTCGGATAGTTGGAGTTCGGATAGTTGAAGTTCAACCGTACGCAATACTTAATGCAGTATCACAGTTAGGCCGGGGTATTATAGTATTATGTCGTACGCTTTCAGGCCGTTTGAAACTTATTTAATCCCATAAATAAGTCGGCACTAGCGGTGCAGTGCTGTAATCCAGTTACTTGGGAAGAATATTGTACGCGACAGGATATATCCTTGGCCCTCTCAATTCTGACATAGCGTTCGTTCAGTGGTTGCCATCGACGTGTACGCTACTAGAGAAGCCTGGGATGTCCGTGTTGGGTGGTAGTCAGTGTCCGGATGTTTGTAGAGAAGGTAACTGAGTATTGGGCTTGGATATTAGCTGAAAATCAGACCAATACTACGTGGTTCAGATTCCACGTAAAGCTATTGGTCCCTTAATTGTTCTGGCTACTATTAAATGGCTCTTTCGTAGCAAGTAACAATGACTACTCTACACGCATCACACTCATTCACCCCTCATATTCGCTTATGTCTGTACGACCGGTGTTTTATCGTAAGGTATCGTTCTATAGATTTGGCTATTTTATCAGTGCATTAAATCATTTATAAACCATCTTTTTAACTATTCCAAGTATGATGACAGGAGATTAAAAAATAAAAATTCATAATAAATCTAGAATAATTCTTATTTTTAGGAGAGAAACACATTGCACATACTTAAATTAGCAAGTCGTGTTTTACTACCGTAATGTTTTACACATTTAAAAGTATTTTATTTATTTTTTCATATTTTCCATTATATAAGATCCTTCAACGAAGGTAATTAAATTAAATTAAGCACTTCCACTAATTAAAAACTATATTAACTCAATAATAAATGTTGTAAAGATATTTTCTTATATTTATACTGAGAGAAACACAATACATTAAATGAATTCTAGGCTGCTCCTTGAAGTAAATTCTTCCTAAAAATAATTTAATTTTTAAAACAAACGTTCGTAATTTATTTTTCAATAATTTAAAGCAATCTATATACTAAATTCACTACAAAATAAAATATATACAGTTCGTAATAGCCTTTATTATAGAAATAATAAAAACAAGAATGGTGGATAAAGATAATAAATGAATATTGAGTAGCTCATAATTAGTTTTTACTGAAATTGTAACTTATCGATTTTAAAAAAATCCACTGAATGGGTTAGGTGGGTGGTCCAACTTAGTCAACAAGAAATGTACTTACCAATGCCCGTGGCCAGTATGTGATGGGGTAACTTGTATCTACAATAGCTCCGTCCGAGTCATCATCCTTTCCGACTTCACATCTCTGTTCGTTCAACAGGAAACATTACGCTATTAATGTTTCCTGTTGAATTAATAGTCTCGGAGGAGGTTCTCGAGGATACATGCTAAATGTGTATGAGTGTATTGTATCGACAATGGCTCGGTCCAACCACCATTCTCTCCAACTTGTTTACTTCTCACTTTACTGTTTGTTCAACGGGAAACATTACGCTATTAAGTGTGACAGTCGACTTCCTCTCGTCTCGAAGGAGGTTCTCGAGGATACATGCTAAATGTGTATGAGTGTATCGTATCGACAATGGCTCGGTCCAACCACCATTCTCTCCAACTTGTTTACTTCTCACTTTACTGTTTGTTCAACAAGAAACATTACGCTATTAAGTGTGACAGTCGACTTCCTCTCGTCTCGAAGGAGGTTCTAGAGGATACATGCTAAATGTGAATGAGTGTATTGTATCGACAATGGCTCCGTCCAGCCACCATTCTCTCCAACTTGTTTACTTCTCACTTTACTGTTTGTTCAACGGGAAACATTACGCTATTAAGTGTGACAGTCGACTTCCTTTCGTCTCGAAGGAGGTTCTAGAGGATACATGCTAAATGTGTATGAGTGTATTGTATCGACAATGGCTCGGTCCAGCCATCATTCTCTCCAACTTGTTTACATCTCACTTCATTGTTTGTTCAACATTACCCTATTAAGCGTGATAGTCGACTTTCCCTCGTCTAGGAGGAGGTCGAATGCAATGTAAATGTGTCGAAGTGGATTGTCTCGATACTGGCTCGGCCTCAGCCATCATCCCCTCCAACTTGTTTACATCTCACTTTAATGTTTGTTCAACGGGAAACATTACGCTATTAAGTGTGACAGTCGACTTCCCTCGTCTCGGAGGAAGTTCTAATGAATGCGAGCTATATCGTCTCGGAGGAGGTTCACGAGGATACAAGCTAAATGTTTCGGAGTGGATTGTCTCTACAAAAGCAAGGTCCAGCCATCATCTCCTCTAACTGTTTACTTCTCACTTCACTGTTTGTCCAACGGTGAACATTACGCTATTAAGTGTGACAGTCCACTTCACCTAATCTTAGAGGACATCGTAATGAATACAAGCTAAATGTATAGAGTTGCTTTTACCATAGAGGACATCGTAATGAATACAAGCTAAATGTATAGAGTTGCTTTTATCTTAGAGGACATCGTAATGAATACAAGCTAAATGTATAGAGTTGCTTTTATCTTAGAGGACATCGTAATGAATACAAGCTAAATGTATAGAGTTGCTTTTATCTTAGAGGACATCGTAGTGAATACAAGCTAAATGTATAGAGTTGCTTTTATCTTAGAGGACATCGTAATGAATACAAACTAAATGTATAGAGTTGCTTTTATCCACGTATGCTTGGAGTCCTCTGTCTCTAATGAAGAGGTTCTAATGCATGCAAGCTAAATATGTGTAAAAGTGTAGGTAGATGGTGAAATGGTTCGTATTTGGGTTGAGGTGTAGGTGATACGAATGCATGTGGAGACGTAATAGGGTGACCAACAGATGCGTATTTGTGTATTGATATGGATTTACGCATTTTTACATAAATGTGGTGGAGTGGCCAAGAGGTTGGTATTTGTGGGTGGGTGGCAAGAGATATATATTTTTATAGAGATTGAAGGATATGGCAAGAAATTCCAGCGAGCCAGCCAGCCATGAATTATGGTTATGTGAGAATAAATAAATATGATGAAGTATATCTGATGTTTTCTATCTCGGATTCTATTACACGTACCGTCATGGGTTAATACACTCAACCGTACAACTTGCAGTGTTTAATTATTTACTATGTTTATAAACGTCACAGTTTACATGAAAATATCCGTATTTAAACATGAAACAAAATTAATCCAAAATTACTGTCATTTAAAATCGATATCGTGCTGTACTTTATTACCATCCCTCCACCCCCTTCAACGAGCGCCTCTTTCCCTTTCAAACTACTGTCCTTTAATTAAACAAGGTATTCTGAACCTTCGACTCGTTTTACAGAATCGTTTATTTGTGATTTGTGCAGACACAGATGAATAAGCTAAGGATCATTTGTGAAGCTAATAGTTTATTTATGTTGTTGGTCTTATGTCCTTTGGCACTGCTAATTACACTTTATTTCTGAGTTAGCCATTCACAGTATGTTATTGTGTGCTTTTTCAACTAATTGGGTATTATTATGAATGATGATATTTATCGATTCAGGTTTTATAAACTTAAGATTAATTAATTATAATTAAGGCATAAGAATCTACTGTAAGTAAATATTATACCGTTAGAAACTCCCCCTAAACGTTTCGTAATGGAATGAGTCTGCCAGTTATCGAGTTTCAATGGACTATTGTATTACTCTGTTCTTTACGTTTCCTTCTAGCAATCTACAGTATCATAATGAGGATCTTTATTTGCAAAAAAATCAGTTCACCGGCAACAGTCAAGTTAAAATATGTTATACCTTGACAATGTTATATTAATTAATTGAGAACTACGAGTAATAATAACAAAGAATATCTTCGATCATTAAACTAAATGAATGTAACTAAGAAAACAATCTCATTATGATCTATCTCAATGATCATTAAAAAGTTCTGAATTTAATTCTGATGAGAGTTTATTCTTCATTATAGTAATCACGCCAGTCATCCGAAACCTGTTTTGGTCTTAAAAAAATATTATTTTACTACTCGTATATAAATGATGAATGTTAACGTACAAAAATATTATTTTGTTGATGTTGTAAACAAAATGTTACCAGTGTCGACATCAAAGGAACGTCATAAACAGTGAAACAATACTAGATTTCTTGAGATCATACATTTAAGACAGTAAAACTGTTTTGGGTATTGTTTACAAATAACTTACAATATCATCGTGTATATAACTATATTATACAATATTAAACATGAAAACCTTCATAGAAACTGTTATCGTATAGTGTGAGCACTATGTCTTAATACCACGAGAGCAGTTATATTTTTAGATTAGTCGGCACTGGTGGCGCAGTGCTGTAACCCAGCTACATGGGGACAAAGTGTTTGGGAGATTGTAGGCGATAGGTTGGATGCTCGGTCCTTTTAATTCCGACATGGCGTCCGCTTGACGGTTGCTATCGGCGTGGATACTACTAGAGAAGTCTGGGGTGTCCATTTTGGGAGGTAGTCATTGTGCGGATGTTGTGTGGGGGAGATAACTGAGTATCAGGCTTGTCAATTAGCTGAAAATCAGACCAGCACTACGTGGTTCAGATTCCACGTAAAGCTGCAGGTCCTTAGTTGCCCTGGCTGTTGGGCTATTAATAAATTGCCCTTTCTGAGGAACAGTTAAACTCAGTTAGTAACCAGACTACCCTCATCCACACTCATCCTACACTCATATAACCGTTCATATTCGCCTTAAAATACCAACAACGTTATGTCGGCGTCTCATATGTAAGAATGTAAGAATAGATTATATATCAAAATACGTAACATGACGAACAATGCAAACTTGGTAGTTACATGTCAAGTTTGGTTGTTGGGTGATTTTCCCTAGGGCATGCTTAAAATGTATTAAAAAAATTAATTTACCATTTGTACCGCTATATTTTAATATCCCTTATTACAGCTGCGTACTTTCAAGCTTTGCAATTATTCAGTCTGACAAAGTCATGCAATCTCTACAATTGTGCAATTGCAATCAGTGTGACAGTCGACTTCCTCTCGTCTCGAAGGAGGATACAGGGATGATCCTCCTAGAGGATACAATGTATCTGAGTGTATTGTATCGACAATTGCTCGGTCCAGCCATGATTCTCTCCAACTTGTTTACTTCTCACTTCACTGTTTGTTCAACGAGAAACATTACGCTATTAAGTGTGACAGTCGACTTCCTCTCGTCTCGAAGGAGGATACACGGATGATCCTCCTAGAGGATACAATGTATCTCAGTGTATTGTCTCGATAATTGCTCGGTCCAGCCATGATTTTCTCCAACTTGTTTACTTCTCACTTCACTGTTTGTTCAACGAGAAACATTACGCTATTAAGTGTGACAGTCGACTTCCTCTCGTCTCGAAGGAGGATACAGGGATGATCCTCCTAGAGGATACAATGTATCTGAGTGTATTGTCTCGACAATTGCTCGGTCCAGCCATGATTCTCTCCATCTTGTTTACTTCTCACTTCACTGTTTGTTCAACGAGAAACATTACGCTATTAAGTGTGACAGTCGACTTCCTCTCGTCTCGAAGGAGGATACAGGGATGATCCTCCTAGAGGATACAATGTGTCTGAGTGTATTGTCTCGACAATTGATCGGTCCAGCCATGATTCTCTCCAACTTGTTTACTTCTCACTTCACTGTTTGTTCAACGAGAAACATTACGCTATTAAGTGTGACAGTCGACTTCCTCTCGTCTCGAAGGAGGATACAGGGATGATCCTCCTAGAGGATACAATGTATCTGAGTGTATTGTCTCAACAATTGCTGCGTCCAGCCAACATTCTCTCCAACTTGTTTACTTCTCACTTCACTGTTTGTTCAACGAGAAACATTACGCTATTAAGTGTGACAGTCGACTTCCTCTCGTCTCGAAGGAGGATACAGGGATGATCCTCCTAGAGGATACAATGTGACTGAGTGTATTGTCTCGATAATTGCTCGGTCCAGCCAACATTCTCTCCAACTTGTTTACTTCTCACTTCACTGTTTGTTCAACGAGAAACATTACGCTATTAAGTGTGACAGTCGACTTCCTCTCGTCTCGAAGGAGGATACAGGGATGATCCTCCTAGAGGATACAATGTGTCTGAGTGTATTGTCTCGATAATTGCTCGGTCCAGCCAACATTCTCTCCAACTTGTTTACTTCTCACTTCACTGTTTGTTCAACGAGAAACATTACGCTATTAAGTGTGACAGTCGACTTCCTCTCGTCTCGAAGGAGGATACAGGGATGATCCTCCTAGAGGATACAATGTGTCTGAGTGTATTGTCTCGACAATTGCTCGGTCCAGCCAACATTCTCTCCAACTTGTTTACTTCTCACTTCACTGTTTGTTCAACGAGAAACATTACGCTATTAAGTGTGACAGTCGACTTCCTCTCGTCTCGAAGGAGGATACAGGGATGATCCTCCTAGAGGATACAATGTGTCTGAGTGTATTGTCTCGCCAATTGCTCGGTCCAGCCAACATTCTCTCCAACTTGTTTACTTCTCACTTCACTGTTTGTTCAACGGGAAACATTACGCTATTATGACAGTCGACTTCCCCTCGTCTCGAAGGAGGTTCTAGAGGATACATACTAAATTTGTATGAGTGTATTGTATCGACAATGGCTCGGTCCAACCACTATTCTCTCCAACTTATTTACTTCTCACTTCACTGTTTGTTCAACGGTAAACATTACGCTATTAAGTGTGACAGTCGACTTCCTTTCGTCTCGAAGGAGGTTCTAGAGGATACATGCTTAATGTGTCTGAGTGTATTGTATCGACAATGGCTCGGTCCAGCCACCATTCTCTCCAGCTTATTTACTTCTCACTTCACTGTTTGTTCAACGGTAAACATTACGCTATTAAGTGTGACAGTCGACTTCCTTTCGTCTCGAAGGAGGTTCTAGAGGATACATGCTTAATGTGTCTGAGTGTATTGTATCGACAATGGCTCGGTCCAGCCACCATTCTCTCCAGCTTATTTACTTCTCACTTCACTGTTTGTTCAACGGTAAACATTACGCTATTAAGTGTGACAGTCGACTTCCTTTCGTCTCGAAGGAGGTTCTAGAGGATACATGCTATGTGTCTGAGTGTATTGTATCGACAATGGCTCGGTCCAGCCACCATTCTCTCCAGCTTGTTTACTTCTCACTACACTGTTTGTTCAACATTACCCTATTAAGCGTGATAGTCGACTTTCCCTCGTCTAGGAGGAGGTCGAATGCAATCTAAATGTGTCGAAGTGGATTGTCTCGACAATGGCTCGGCCTCAGCCATCATCCCCTCCAACTTGTTTACATCTCACTTTACTGTTTGTTCAACGGGAAACATTACGCTATTAAGTGTGACAGTCGACTTCCCCTCGTCTCGGAGGAAGTTCTAATGAATGCGAGCTATATCTGTTGGAGGAGTTGTTGCTACAAAAGCTTACTGTAGTCCCAGCCTTCACCCCCTCTTAATTTGTTTACATCTCACTTCACTGTTTATTCAACCAGAGAGGCTATAAATCTACCTTATTTTATCATGTAATTAGTTCTTAAATCTACCTTATTTTATCATGTAATTAGTTCTTTTTAGTAGTTAGTTTGTATGGAGATTACGTTGATTTTTGTCTTTTGTTTATAGCTACTTATTGAGATTAAATGTTTAACTAATAATGGTTATTGATTCTTTTACATAATAATGGTTATTTATATTGGGCATGTTAATTTAAAGGATTTCTATCGAAAGAATAGAGTATCTGTTAAGCCGATAGTTTTTTCTTTTTTTTTTTTTTTTTTTTTTTTTTTTTTTTTTGCTTATGATCATCTTTTTTATTAATTGATCTACGGTTATTATTTTTTTTAAATGCCATGTTAAGAGTCTGCAGAGGCTGACAGCCATGTTGGTTTAAATCCCATAAGAACAATGTTATTTGCGAATCCATATTTTTTCGTTATTTACTGACTAAAAGTTGTGTAGATATGTCATTTTAAAGGTTATCATATTGCGCGTTGGGTTTGCTTTTCATATTTTGAATACATACGCATAGTTTTGAGAAATAGATGAAAATGAAAACTTCAAACTATATATTTTTTATATTTTGTTCCATAAACGTAATCAGGAATTTGCAAAGCAATTCCAACGTGCAATGTTATTCTTTGTCAAATGCAATTTGTTTGGAAAAAATCAGTTAAAAAATAACTGTTTAGTTTGGATACGCGTTATCGTATGTTCCGTTTGAAAAAAAAAACATTGTTCTAATGGGATTAAAACCAACATGGCCAACAGCCTCCTACAGTCTCTGTAGACCCTTAAACTCAAATATGGGAATAATTAAAACTAAGGAATATTTACAATAGACTGACAGTCAATATGGTTACTATGAACCTCACCACACAAGAAAAAAATAAATAAATAAAAGTCACAAGAATTTATGAATTGTCATATTCTGTCAGTTAAATTTTAATTATATTAATGATAACGCCTTGATGATACCCTTTTATTTAGAAAGAGCAATCTAAATACGAATTATCTAATAAATACCTCAAATAAACAAAAAATCTTTATTGATTTCATTTCCAAGTGGTGTAAAACACTAACCTAAAACCATTTAAATTAGCATTACCTAAGTACATAAGACCAAAATATAAAGAAATAAAAACTCGCTGCTTCTTTTTCAAGTGCCTGCTCAAATCACAAATTAAAAATTCTCTAAAAAGAGTCAAAGGCTCAGAAGAATTACTTATTTAACTATAGGAGTTTGAAAGGGCGAGAAGTTCTCGTTCAATGGGGGGAGGGTGGTCTTTAAGTACGCACGATATCGAATAATTGATTTAAAATTAATCACGTTTATAAACTGAGTTAATGATTGTTTTAGACGCTGCAAATTGCACATTTGAGTGTATTAAATGCACGAGGATAGAATTGTACTTTAAATAGGATCCGAGATAGAAAGCATCTTTTATGAATGCAGAAAAAAGATTAAAAATATACTTGAACACATTTATTTCATTTAAAAAATCATGACTGTCTCTCTGTTGCACACGTGTGCATTTCTTGGCATCCCGTCCACATCTCTACAAAAATACGTAACTCATCACTACCAACCCACATCTCTGCAGAAATACCGTCCTCTTGGTAACTCGACCACAGCAATACACAAATACCATCCTCTTGGTCACTCGACCACAGCAATACACAAATACCACCCTCTTGGTAACTCAACCACAGTAATACACAAATACTAACCTCTTGGTAACTCGACCACAGCAATACACAAATACCACCCTCTTGGTAACTCAACCACAGCAATACACAAATACCAACCACTTGGTCACTCAACCACAGCAGTAAACAAATACCAACCTCTTGGTAACTCGACCACAGCAATACACAAATACCAACCTCTTGGTAACTCAACCACAGCAATACACAAATACCAACCTCTTGGTCACTCGACCACAGCAATACACAAATACCAACCTCTTGGTGACTCTACCACAGCAATACACAAATACCAACCTCTTGGTGACTCGACCACAGCAATACACAAATACCAACCTCTTGGTGACTCTACCACAGCAATACACAAATACCAACCTCTTGGTGACTCAACCACAGCAATGCACAAATAGCAACCACTTGGGACACAACCACAGCAATACACAAATAGCAACCACTTGGGACACAACCACAGCAATACACAAATACCAACCGCTTGGTGACTCAACGATAGCAATAAACAAATACCAACCTCTTGCTCACTCGACTACAGCAATACACAAATACCAACCTCTTGCTCACTCGACTACAGCAATACACAAATAGCAACCACTTGGGACACAACCACAGCAATACACAAATACCAACCACTTGGTGACTCAACGATAGCAATAAACAAATACCAACCTCTTGCTCACTCGACTACAGCAATACACAAATACCAACCTCTTGCTCACTCGACTACAGCAATACACAAATACCAACCTCTTGCTCACTCGACTACAGCAATACACAAATAGCAACCACTTGGGACACAACCACAGCAATACACAAATACCAACGGCTTGGTGACTCAACGATAGCAATAAACAAATACCAACCTCTTGCTCACTCGACCACATCAATACACAAATACCAACCTCTTGCTCACTCGACTACAGCAATACACAAATACCAACCTCTTGCTCTTTCGACCACATCAATACACAAATACCAACCTCTTGCTCACTCGACCACATCAATACACAAATACCAACCTCTTGCTCACTCGACTACAGCAATACACAAATACCAACCTCTTGCTCACTCGACCACATCAATACACAAATACCAACCTCTTGCTCACTCGACCACATCAATACACAAATGACACCTCTTGCTCACTCGACTACAGCAATACACAAATACCAACCTCTTGCTCACTCGACTACAGCAATACACAAATAGCAAAAACTTGGTGACACAACCACAGCAATACACAAATACCAACCTCTTGCTTACTCGAACATAGCATTACATAAATACAAACCTCTTGATGACTCAGCCACAGCAATACACAAACACGAACTTCTGGGTGACTCAGCCACAGCAATACATAAATACAAACCTCTTTGTGAGCAACACACAAACACGAATTTCTTGGCCTCTCACCCATATTAATCTGATCTCAATACAAATCCATATCGGTTGGCCACCCAATTACATCTTCACATAAATGCCTACCTTCTGGTCATTCACCCAAAATACGTACCGTTTCGCCATCCAACCACACTCGTACATTTTGGTTACCCACTCACTCTCTGCAAAATTACTTGTCTGTTGGCCTATAAGGTACAAATTACGTGTCTAAGGTAAATGCCAACCTGTATGTATGAAGAGTGTAAACTCAAAATGGAAATCGACGATAAAGGTTATCAATATGAGAAAAGAAATTTTCTTTTTTAACTCCCCGCACCACGTCACTTGGAACTTTATCCAATGAAGTAACTCTGTTATTGAAGCGAACCTTGCTTATTGAAATGCGGAGATATAGCCACTGGGCTGGACTATGGCAAAAACGGGTATTCGACATAAAAAGGCAGGGAGGAAAAAGCGAAAATGTGTTTCCAGCATAAAATATAAAATGTAATATATCCGGACATCCCTTCATGCATGCTTAGTATGATCGTAATAATAAACGGAAAAGTTAAAAAATACTATAACATTAAACAGTTAGATAATAAGATTAAATAACCATATATTTTTGTGTAGTAATTTATTTGTTTGTTGAGAGGTTTTGAATAATGTTAACCGTCTAACAACCATCTGCCTGGTTAGAACTGAAGCCGTTTTAAGCTGTAGTTAAAATGTAAGGTAACTGGAGAGGAATCAATATAATCTGGAGAGATTTATGGACCAGGGCTGCTGAAGCGAACAACTGAAGGGTACTTCAGACTGCTGAATCTACCTCCGAACTCGTTCATCAGCACCAGTAATGGGCTTAACGCTTTTATCGAATAATGCCGGCGATTTTCGTATTTCCCAAATATTGTATTTTACGAAAAAAAACACATTTTCCCACTCTCGACAAGGTTTTAATAATTTAACAATAGTGTTATTTTATGTTATTAGTAATCCTATTAATAGTTAAATGGTAAAAGTAATATTTATATACGGATTACATAAATTACTGTATTACGTGAAATAGACAGTGTTTAAAAAATAATGATCCGATTTTAAATAGATATGTTTATTAGAAAAAGGGGTTTTACCCAAACATATTGGACATAAAATATTCATAAAAGAATGAAGTTTACGAAAGTATATCATAAATGTTCAATATGTCCTCCATTTGCAGCACGGATGACAATTAGTCGATACCTGAATTCGTCCTAAACGGTGTCTATCTGGAATTCAATTATAAATGAGATGTCGTACAAATGGAGGTTATATTTGAACATTTACGTTACGTTTTCGTAAACTCATTCTTTTGTGCATATTTTAATGCCCATTATGTTTGGATAAAGCGTTTGTTTCTCATAAATAAATATAGATATTTAAAATCGTATCATTCTAACGCATTTTTATTGAGTGTTTTCACTAAAGTTTTTTCATTTTTGTATACTTCAATTTTAGTTCACCCGTCCAAAAAGTTAAAAACAATTTTGTAAACTTAAAAACACTATTAATTATTTCAGTACATATGAGTGTAAGTTGAAGAGCCTATAAGTAGATTATTAAGACATTTTCGTACTAGTAAAAATAAAATAATACTGAAATAAATTTGTTTGTATATTTATTTAAGGCAAGTGTAAGATAAATCTAACTTTATTGTTAGGGAAGAGATCTTATAAACCGGAGTTTATGAAGAAAATCATGTACTATAAAATAGGTGATATTTTATGGAGTCTTGTATGATAGGTCATCCGAAGTGGTAAGGTATAAAATATGTGGAAGAGTGGGAGGTGAAGCGTGTTGAAAATGTAATACGGATGCAGTCGGGGAGGGGGGTGTTTATGGTAATAGACCGGGAAATCACGAGGAAATCTGAGCAGGAAGGTTTGTGTCTTAACGTTGATATGAAGTACTATGTCTATATTTAATTCCACAAGTGAAACGTCACAATTACATTTATCGAGGTAAGATAGCTTGATTACATTTTTTTTAAAGCTTGAGAGACAATGATGGAGGGAAATATTTCAGAAGTATAAAAAATTAACCTGAGCCTCGCACCACTGGTACTAAAATATCTAATGATTTTATATCACTACATTTTTATTATTGACTGATAGTGACGGTGGAACCGGGGGGGGACAAGGGGTTCAGCCGACCCCCTTAAAACTGTAATAAGGGGTCAGGAGGGTCATAGAAGGAACAGTAAATACTAATAATATCAAACAAATTTAAAAAATTCCCAAAAAATTCAAAAACCTTTTTGTTATCATATATCAATGAAAACACTTTAATTTTGAAGTGGCTCAATAATTTATCATACGTATAACCTAATTTAAACTCTCACTCAACAATTTGTATGTAACAATAGATTGATTGATGTCGTTTTAGTTTCCGGTATGATATTTTCAAAATTCCGCCTAATATCGGTAACTCATTCTACAAAATCCATTTGCTCTGCTTCGTGACTGTTCCTCATTACAGTCCCGTATACGCATATACGGGGCTGGCAAGTGAAGCGTGCAAGGGTGTCCCTTAGTATTTATTTACTTTAAGTGGGATGATCCGTCGAAGTCACATGTACGATAGATGTGTGCTGGCGCCATAAAGAATCTCTTCCTTTTTACTGCCCATAAAGCGCCATGTTCACAGATGGGTGGGCATGGCAGTGAAAATATTTATGGTAAAAGGCAGGCCATAAAATTGTAACATTTCTATAGCCGTGCCTTCAATATTCGTCTATCTTGTTGGTGACCATGTCTTTGTAGAGTAAAGTACCCTAATAAACACATTGGGACTGTCAGGAGTTTGTGTGAACAGATCAGAATGCGAATAATAAACAAGGCGTGTGAAGTGTTCGACGACAGTTAGTCGTGTGTACCGAGTTAGACATTTATGGTGAGTTTTTTATTGGAAAACACATAACATACACCTACTCAAAACTCACTCTACACTTACTCTACACCCATTCTAAACTTATCTGTAACTTGTCAATATCACTCGGCTGATAATAATTACACTACGTAAAACTAGTGTTTAGGAGATTGTAGACGATAGGTTCTATGCTCTGTCCTCGGAATACAGATATGGCGTCCGCTCAATGGTTGTCATCAATGTGAACACTGCTAGAGAAGTCTGGGGTGTCCACGAGTGTTAGTCAGGGCATTGTGTATGGAAGAAAACTGAAGTTTGATGGAAATCAGACCAATACTATGTGGTTCGGATTCCACGTGAATGTTTAGGTATTTTAGTTGCCCTGGTTATTGGGATGTTAATAAAATAGCTCTTTCTGAGGAACAGTAGATATTATATAGTAACTACATATAGCCACTATTATATAGTGGCTACACTAATTCTTCTACACTCATTTGCAACGTCATATTCGTCCATATCTCTACGATCGGTGATTTACTAATAAATAATGTCCATTTTGGCAAAATTGCAGATTTGGAACTATCTAAATAAATAGATAAAATTTATATTTTAAAAATCCTGTCATGAATTGTTATAAAGCTGTTTTCAAACTATTGGAGATATCTTGAAAAGTTGATTTTGGTCTCGAATGTTCGTGTCTTTAAAATTCTATTTTTCAATACCGGTACACTTTAGTATAAGGAAAATTATATTAATGACATGTCACTGAAGATGCCAGCTAATTACAGACATGTTTTTCTTATAAGACCTTATCCAGAAGTAGGTCTAAACAAATCTGGTTGAACATTGTGATTCCGGAAGGGGAAGAAGCTATAAGAAAGTTTGTTTATAATGGAGACAAGAAACGTTAATTTGAATTTAGGCAGTTTGAAGATAAAGTTTAGGCGTTAAAGTTGTTAGGGGCTCCCAAAGTTTGGATGAACGATTTTTACCTAGGGTGTATTAATTTCTTCAGTTAACGCCTCTAAAACAAGAGTAGTGATCATGATTTATATAAAATATCTTATTTAGTTCAGGATTACTAGCTAATAGTAATGTAGCGTAGTAATTATTGAGTTATACATTTAATACATATGTAAATTAATATAATTTATTATTTTGTTACTATGCAGATTCTTGCTACCAAACAAAATTTGAAAACTTTGCCTGAACCGGGTCAAGAATTGGCTATAATTTCACGTGATATGCTTTTTATTTTGTGGAAATCAGAAAAAAATATTTCTTATTTACTGAAAAAAATCGAAAAAAAAGACTTTGTCTCAACTTTTAGCATGTTTGACATATTTCGATTAATTTATAAGCTTTTATTCATCTTTTTTTAATTTTATGTGATATTTACGCTTAATTCGAATTTGAAAACTAAATTGGTCCATAGCAATTATTTCTCGAGATATGACGGAAACCTACTTTCGTGGCAAATCATGATTATCGGCCACTACGCGATCGTTATAAACTCCAACTATTAGCCAAAAAAACCGAACCTACATAAGTTTATATTCTTCGCCGGAGGGAGGGCAGGCAGGCTGTCCCGGAGGCCCGGCACCCTGATTTAACACAAATTACAAATTTTTGTTGAATAAATATGTATGGACAATTAGGATAGGTTAGGTTAGGTTAGGTTAGGTTAGGTTAGGTTAGGTTAGGATAGGTTAGAGAATGTTCAGTTACGTAAGTAAAAAGTGAAATTTTACGGCCGAAAAAATAATTGTACTGTATTGAAAAACCAATAACATACTCGTGTTCAGCATAAAATACATACATATTAAATGAAAAAATTGTTGAAAATGATGATATTGGTTTTCTTCACTATCTGATAAAAAGTATTTTTTCGATTTTTCGGTAAACGTGAGTTTTCTGCCGTTGTAATCAACCTCCTCACCAGATATAAACTCATATTTAACCACTTTCTGAGCAATAAATAGTATTTTCAGAAGTGGCTACAAAGTGTATAGTTACCAATGTTTCATAACAAAATTGACGATTGAGATGTACATATGTACTTTCTTCTCTAAATGGTATCTTCTCTATTGACTATCTTCAAACTGTTATAGCAGTTCAACCAATATACACTACACATTGAATTTGTTAGTTAGAACTAGCTAAACTCACCCAACTTCGCGCCCTCTAGTTGTCAGAGAAAGAAATAAAAAGTGGTTAACTCCTGAAAAAGTTTAAATGTTATTTGAGAAGTTCGCTTTTGTTTTGTTTTACTTGAGTTAAATGTGTGACTACCGGTACTGAAAGTTTAGTTCAGAACATGTTAGGTTTTTAAGAAGTGCTTGAAACACCCTGAACAACCAAATGCTTAACAAGTTAAGTGTTAGTCTTCAGTTTAAAATTGAAACATGTTTTATTGTAAGTAGAGACCAAACTCCTTAACTCTATCCATTCCTCATAGATATGTGCCCCCTTACCTATTCAGACAGAGTAATGGGGCGAACCAGTAGAACACAGTTAAAGGTGTCTTTACTGAAAAAATTCCATTAAGAGCCAGACTTATAACTTGCACTATAGTTTCAAAGTACTGACACCTCGGACTACTCGGCCACCAATGGAATTTGTTATTTATGATACGAGTCGGAAGAAATTATAACAAGTCAACATCACACAACACAAATGAGCAAACATGATGGCGATTTATATAATTTGTATACATTAAATATTATATAGAAATTATAAACATAATTTGTAGAAATGCAATAAACTTTTATAAAAGTATGATTTGGTTCTTTCGGAACAAGGTTTTCTATATAAAAAAAACCAACAAGCAGCTTTTGATAGTGAAACCATTGTTTTCGAAAGACCTCAAGCATATATTATCAATTTTTATTAGATTACAGGAGTTTTATTTCTACAAATTATAAAAAAAAAAAAAATAGTTCCAAAGAATTGGTTCAAACCATCCCCTATATTAAAATCATTATAAATATAAAAACTTTGAAAATTACCAGTTTGATTACCAAATATATTTTTTTGCCATAACTAAAAAACTAGTCAAGTTAGAGACATTCGGTTTATAGTAAAATATTTAAAATTGTAATTGACATCTTTTTTTGAAAATTTAATCAAAATCGTTAGAGCCATTTTTGTATGTTTTTGCCCATAAAAATTAAAAAAAATAAAATTTCTAAAAGTGAAAAAATGGTCTGGATATATTGGCTAAACCAAATTTCATAAAAATGTATCCATCCGTTTGGTCTCCAGCGAATTCCACATACACACAGACAGACATACATACCTATGGACAGATACCAAAATTGTTTTTTGGGTTTAGAGGATCCTAAAATGGATTTTTAAACCAACCTGTAAAAATTTTTTTTTTTTTTTTTTTGGCGATCACAATATTTTCTTTATGCTAAAGCATATGGGAGAAAGTAAAATTCAACGAGTAAGTTTTCTTCATCATTATGATGGTTGATTTCAGTAAACCACGTTCACTATCCTCAGTCCAGAGGAATTCACAAAGGAATGAGATTATGGTTTAACTAACACACTACTCAAAGTTAACTAACTAACTAACTAACTCAAACTAATTTCAATTAAACATTTAAATCTGTACTAGTTGGAATCGGTGTTCTAAAATCGATTATCATCATATTTGTACATTTTTGTACTGATACTGTTATAAACGTGTGTTGATTGACGTTAAAAGAAAATAAAAACTCATCCACAAAATATTATAGGTGTAATAATTTCTTCATACTCTTTCAAGGAAATTAATATTTTGCTTTTTAATTTCAATGACTTCTTGAGAGGTTTTACTATTTTACCATATAATTTTTCATTTAACTAACACTATAAATTTTGTCACTACAATATTTTTTGTTATTATGAAGTTTCTTGCCACATGACAACATTTGAAAACTTTACCGGAAATGGATCAAGAATT
>JAQJVL010000440.1:0-54130 GCA_035578905.1 Stictocephala bisonia
ATCCGGGGTACCCTGTAACCCTACCTTTCCTTTTCCCCGTCCCCCCAAGGTCTTCCATCCATAAGGCTCTTGTCTCTCTGGGTCAGCAAAAGGTTGATGTAGACTTTATTGTCGTTGTTGTAGCCAAGTTCTGCCGCAGAAAAGCTAATTTTCACCCTTGTCCATGCTCGCATTGCCCCCTTGTCGATGCGTCGGCAGTAGTTTAGGATGATCCCTCTTGGAGAACCGGGATCGTTCGGGCTCTGTAACAGGCTATGTACAGAGTCAATCAATTCCTATTCTCAATTCTCTTAGTATCCATAAGTTGCTTAATTTTTCTGATTTAGGTCGTTCACTATTCAGTTCACACTGGAATTTTTTTCCTTGCATTCCTTAAGTTCACTTACACAACTAACTATTTGTTCATTACAAAATTCAAGTGACTTCCTGACATCACTCTTTAGTATCAATTTTTATTTCATCTATACCCGCCCCGAATGTCTGTTGTAACTCTTCACTCCGCATTTTCAGCAATAATTAAATCAATATACCCGATTTTTACACTGATTTTCCGGAGCCGTAGCGACACGCGTTCACTCAGATGACATGATATCCACTCTCCTTATGAAGTACTTATCTACAGAGAATCATTAAGTGATAAGTTTAGTTAGCTTGCATTATGAGTAAAATTAAACTTAAAAAAACCTTTTTTATTACAGTGATATAAATTAAAAACCATAATATGGGATAGCAATGTTATGTGTAACATATCACTAAACCATAATTCATTGTGAACGATTAAACAAATATTTTATGATATAAAACAGGGCCTTCAAATTACGTATTTAGAGAATCATTGATCTTTGTGAAACATTTCCCAGAATTTCTTTTAAATATTAATACAATTCCTGTTACTAGTTAAAATACGTAAATAAATACCGGAATTAACTTGTGCTTAAAAATATTATTCTGATTCTACTTAGACCGATTAATAATGTACCACGTAGAGAATATTAAAGTAAATAGTTTAAAAGCCCACTTTAAATTCCGCTTTAGGGACAGACCGAGTTTAATTTGATAGAGGTTGTAAGAAGATACTGCTGTTCACTTTAGGACCTGAGGAGTCTGGAAAGAAACTTGTTATCAGGAAGTAACAGCATCGTTAGAATTGGTCTAATTATTGTTGTAAATAAATGACGTGAGGTTAGGAAATTCAACATGTTGAGTTGTTGCCCATCTCTATTGATATAGAATATTAGTATTGTAAACAATTATTCTCTATATAAAAGATAGTACATTCGATATCAAAATTATAGCTAAAATCTTAGCACTCCTTAATTTCGTCATAACTAACATAGACTACTGAATTGGGAAACTAAACTTCACACAAAAAGATTTTTTTTAAACCGAATTACGTTATAAACAACAGTTTGAGTAGCTTATAAATTTAATGTTTAAAATGAAACGATGGAAGTAAATTGAAAAGAGATCGTTAATTAAATTCATATCTTATACCCTCTTCATTTTAAATGCAGTCCCGTTCTATTGAATAGATAACTGAAGTTTGTTAGATTCATTTCACATCTAGATCGTTCGAGTCTAAGTAATTATTTAAATTAATTATCTCTTTCTGGAAAAATTGTGTAACGACATGTGTTAAAGCATCAAAGTGTTTATTTATTTTAAGAAGAAGCTGATTTTTATTCATTCACATAGAAAAAAATTACCTTGGATATCATTCTTATTATAACATAGTTTTAAATTAATTGCTGTTATAGTGTAATGTAGCTCACAGTGTTTTGTATAATATGTAACAATGGGTCATCAAATCCAATCGTACCTAACATTTTATGGTAAATATTACAAGTGTAATACTGTTATACAAGCCTAACGCAATTATAATTTATATGCAAGTACCAGAGGGTTTCTAAATAGAACCGTAAATCAAATGAGGCTAATATTTTTACTTTTATCTATAAAAATGTAGTATTTAAACTCATAACTTTTGAAAAAAAACCATTATTTAAGTAAGTGATATAAATGCTTAGTTAATACCTTTTATTTCAATTTAAATGGCACCGTACTTTCTTTTTAAAACAATTTCTTAGATTTTAATTAATTAACAATAATGTATACTGGTGATCGATTTATTATTATAGTTTTAACTATATAAAAATATCAAATATAAGAACAGGAGAAGATATACTTTATTATTGCTGGAAAAATGTCAATATTTTAATCTATTAAAAGCACGTACTTCAACAATGTTCTAGGTCACTGCGCAGTTGCCTAGGCAACACGTACCACAACAACCCGTGTTCACCAGAGAGAGTACAGTGATGCAAGTTTTACATCAATATATACTGTTTGATCGATTTATTATAATAGATTTAACTATATTAACATTTCAAATACAAGGACAGGTGAAGATATCCTTTGTTATTTCAGGAAAAATTTCAATAGTTAAATTTATTAAAAGCACATACTTCAACAATGTTCCAGGTCACTGCACAGTTGCCTAGGCAACACTTACCACAACAACCTCTCTTTACCAGGGATAGTACTGTGTGATCTGTTGTGTCTGAAAAATGGATGTAAATTTAGGCCAGTTTAGATATAGCTACTTATATAAAAGTATTATTGGTACAAGTACAGTGTCACTTAGGACGCTTGAAAAAAGCAATTTGAAAACTGCCTACTCAGTAGTTTTGTTACTAGTTTATGGAGTGGAACTAGTTCTATACTTTCACCATCAGCCAACCGCAGAAACAATGGAAGATACACATACTCAACTAGTAAGAATCTTTGTGATCATATTACCAGTCTATTCTTTGTTCAATGCAATTTGGGACTACAAAACCAAAATCTCCGCCACTCTGAATCTTGAAGCTATCGAAAGGAAGCTGGAATCAAACAACGTAAATGTGCCAGGAAAGAAGTTATTCAAGATAATGTCCTTTGGGTTTATGATCCTGCATATGGTACATCTGATATTGCATTTAGTCCATATTATGTTAGGTGGACTCACATCATTACCGTTTACTAGATATATAACCACTTTCCAATATTGTGGCACACAACTAAGTTGTTTATCAACTCTGATAATGCATCAAATAAAGGTTTTACTTATTCAAAATGCAATAACTAAAGGATTCTCTGAAGCCAATGAAAGTGAACTAGAAATAGGTACCTTAAGATCTTCAACATGTCGAGGGCGCCTTCGAGGGCGACGTAAGCGTAGGATTGTGAGTGTACAAACCGAAGTGGATAGGAAGAGGATGTTTCTGGCAGAACTCCAAGGCTCTTTGGCTTACACTGAAAACGAGATAAACAAGAACGTCCATGTCAAAGTCATACTGTACCGATTGATAATAGAAGTAATTATTCCTATACTACTTGTGGAAACATATTTACAAATGAAAAATACAACCCTAAGGACAACCATAAGATTAATTGAAATTATATGTTTCGTCCTCAGCATAACCGTAGTTGAAAGGGTTCGCAGAGGACAAGAAGACACCTACCATCAGCTGTCCAACTCTTGGGAAGGCTCCAAAAAACTGAAACATCAACTTCTGGCCAACATCCATCGGAGCCGAAGGTCTTTCTCATGTGACCTTTTTTGATTTCAACTACTCCCTTTTATTTGTCATGCTGGAGAACTCTGTTTTTGTCATCACTACTGTGATTGCATTGCGGTACAACAACTAGGCACAATGTCTTGGAGATACTTTTGCACATTTTATATTTATCATCATAATTATTCAAAAAATATATTTAATTAACATAGAAGAGGAGGTACTCAGCCTGTGTAGGTTTCTATGCAACTACAAATAAATTCAATTAATTTCATACTTAAAATATTTATCGTCTTAATCGCTTCTTAAATATGAGACGCCTGATGAAATATTTAAAACATGGAAAAAAAGGCACAAAGAATTTTAGACACTGTCATAAACACTATTTAGATTTATCCTGTAATTTAAAAATTTAAACAATAATATTACAACTGAAATAATTTTAGGTTAACTTATGTGATTTAAATCTCTTGGAAAAAGCTTAATTTTTATCACTTAATTGTATCAAAATCACAAAACGATCATTAATAATTTTGTTAAAAGTCCATCGTAAAATTTACAAACAAGTTATTGGAGCTGTCAAAAATATTTAAAACATGGAAAAAAGCACAAAGAAATTTCAACACTTTCAAAAATACTATTTATATTTAACCTGTCATTGAAACAGTCAAACCATAACTATGCAACTGAAATAATTTTGGAAACTTATGTGATTTAAATCCTTTAAGAAAAGCTTAATTTATATTAAAAAATTTTCTTCAAACCACAAAATGATCGTTTATAATTATCTTAAAAAATCCATCGTAAAATTTACAAACAAGTTATTTAAACTCTCAATGCCTTTTACAAAAGTAGAAGATTAAATTTTTTTTAACTGCTCGGAGTAATATTATTACTTCATCAAAGGAAATTAATATTGAATATAATGTCCAACAGAATTACTTTCTAATTTGAATACCTAATTTGAAAATTCCTCTGTTATATCAAAGTAATTCATACTAAATTTCTGAAATTTGATTATTGAATTTCTTTTAAAGACCCTTGTGGAATAACATACTTTGAGGAAACATCTGTGTTATGGTTCTGGTTCCAGTGACTGAGGCTTAGGTAGTCCACGTCATGCATTGATATTTTATGCCAGGTAAAAAAACATGAATATCATTCCTATCTTTATAAATTTATAGTTTTTTTTACTCTTTTAGTTGAAGCAATTCCGGTTATTAACTCGTACTTAAAAATCTGTAATCTATTTAACATTAATTAACTAATAAAACAAGTGTCATGTTAATGTGGTTAAAGTAAATAGTTTAAAAGACAACTTCAAGTTCCACTTTAGGGACAGACTGAGTTTAATTTGATAGAGGTTCTAAGAAGATACGGCTGTTCACTTTAGGAACAGACCAAGTTTAATTTGATAGATGGTTCTAACAAGATACAGCTGTTCACTTTAGGGACAGACCGAGTTTAATTTGATAGAGGTTCTAAGAAGATACGGCTGTTCACTTTAGGGACAGACCGAATTTAATTTGATAGATGGTTCTAACAAGATACAGCTGTTCACTTTAGGGACAGACCGAGTTTAATTTGATAGAGGTTCTAAGAAGATACGGCTGTTCACTTTAGGGACAGACCGAATTTAATTTGATAGATGGTTCTAACAAGATACAGCTGTTCACTTTAGGGACAGACCGAGTTTAATTTGATAGAGGTTCTAAGAAGATACGGCTGGTCACTTTAGAACTTCAACGTCTTACTAGTACGTGATTTCAATTTGCCTAATACAAATTGGACTGGACCACTTCGACCACTCCTATTCACGTACGGTGGTACTAACCCACCCGCCCACCCATTCACGTACGGTGATACTAACACCCGCCCACCAGTACACGTACGGTGGTACTAACCCATCCGCCCTCCCATACACGTACGGTAATACTAACGCACCCGCCCACCCATTCACGTACGGTGGTACTAACCCATCCGCCCTCCCATACACGTAGGGTGGTACTAACTCACCCGCCCTCCCATACACGTATGGTGGTACTAACCCACCCACCCACCCATACCCGTACGGTGGTACTATGGGTTAGACCAAGTTTAATTTGATAGATGGTTCTAACACGATACTGCTGTTCACTTTAGGGACAGACCTAGTTTAATTTGATAGATGGTTCTAACAATATACTGCTGTTCACTTTAGGGTCTGAGGAGTCTAAAGAGAAACTCGTTATCTCTGAGGTAGATTCCTAAAGCGTTAGCATTGTTGGATTTGGACAATAGGTTCTAGATGTTAAATAATATGTCATTACGTCACTTAAGAATGTTTTGAATGGTTTATATAATATATATTTTAAATAATTAGATATTTGTGATAGAATAAATGTTTGATGTTTATGATAAATATTATCATTTTTAAATTATATTTATGTTGCACTGATTTAGAACAAAATGTATCAAAACTTAAACAATGCTTATGGTGTACTGTGTTGACTTTTGGTCAGTTATCTAGACTAATCATTTAGGGAACTAATGTACATTTAATTATATATTTGGTTTGTGACGTTTCCCGGTAAATAAATGCAATTTGAAATGTTTTCAGCATAAATATGAACAGACTTAGGAGATTAGGAAAATAAAAGTTAAAGAGCAAATAGTTACTGTTTTTTTAGGAGGCAAAATTGTACTAATGTTGATAGAGTATTGGTTGTATATTATATATGATTTTTTGAAAGTATTACCCACATTTTTAAAAACCTCTTCGTTTGTATTGCACTGATTAGACATCAATCAAGTTATGACATTCAACGAAATATTGTATTTATGAAAAACAAAATGGTGTATAATAGTACAAAACAATACTGATATTCTTTGTATTTACATGGAAAAAGGGAAAAATAATTTTGAACAATATAATGAAAAAAGAAAAAGAAAAAACAAGTACTTTTCAATGTTAACAACGTCTGGTGTACTTGACATAATAAAATTAAATGGCTTTTAAAACAATTTTAAGGCAGTGTGATAACAACTGTTTGCAAATAATGGTCGTTGGGAAAAGTAATAAAAATGCTACAAATAATGTATACATTCTACCAATTTAACGAAAATTATCTTCTATTTTGATTTTTATACTGACAATCCACTTTTGTCTTACAAAGACACCATAGAAGAAAAATCAAGAAACTAACATTTGAAATAGAAGTTTAAAATTAAGTTTCAACTGTTTACATAATATTTTCTACCATGTTTAATTAAAGGTCATAATTTATAAGTCGACTTATAATTGTAATAAACAAGTTATTACTAAAATATACATTTTTTACGTTCCTTTTCTCCCATTAGCCACTAGTTGTATGATTATAATTTTCAAATTCCAGTACTGTCTATCCATATTTACTACTGATTTAGAACTCGTCGTGATAAGTAATTGCTATTATTGCTTAATATATATTTTAAACATAATTTTGATTAATCTAATAATAATACATTCAAATATAAAATGTAAAAGCACGTGTTTTTTTAGGTACTTGAGGGTTTAAAATCCTCACTTGAAATAAACTTAAGAGATACTACAACGAAATACTAATATCTCGTGGCAGAACTTATTTTAATTAGATTTAATTGTTTCTCCTTGAAGTAATGAACATCAATGGAGGTCTAGTTAGAGTTTATATCGCCCCTCTTCAGCCAGAATTATCGAACACTTAACTTCACTTAAGGAATGTTCAATAATTGATGTCTTGGTTACAGTTAAGAAGATTGTATAGATTTATAAAATTAACTACTTTAAAGTTATAATTACAATTGCACGAGTATATGAATTTACCTAAGACAAATTGTAGTGATAAAATGAAATATAATAAACCTGACACCTAAAAATAATATAAAAGGGCCATCCTTTATCATAAAATTATTTCAACATTTTCTAACATTTAAAAAGGGATTACGTTAATCTGTGTATCAGTTTGGGAGTCGTGGGTACAATTTGTTGCTATACAAGTTAAAAGTTAACCAGTATATTAGTTGGGTGAGTCGTAAGTACAATATGTTGTTATACTATTTACAAGTTAACCAGTGCATCAGTTGGGTGAGTCGTAGGTACAATATGTTGTTATATTAGTTAGAAGTTAACCTGTACATCAGTTGGGTAAGTCGTAAGTACAATATGTTGTTATACAAGTTAGAAGTTAACCTGTGCATTAGTTGGAGGAGTCGTAGGTACAATATGTTGTTATAGAAGTTAGAAGTTAGCCTGTGCATCAGTTGGGTGAGTTGTAGGTACAATATGTTGTTATACAAACTAGAAGTTAACCTGTGCATCAGTTGGGTGAGTCGTATGTACAATATGTTGTTATACAAACTAGAAGTTAACCTGTGCATCAGTCGGGTGAGTCGTAGGTACAATATGTTGTTGCACAAGTTAGAAGTTAGCCTGTGCATCAGTTGGGTGAGTCGTTGGTACAATATGTTCTTGTACAAGTTAGTAGTTAACCTGTGCATTAGTTGGATGAGTCATAGGTACAATATGTTGTTATACAAGCTAGAAGTTAACCAGTGCATCAGTTGGGTGAGTCGCAAGTACAATATGTTTTTATACAAGTTAGAAGTTAACCTGTGCATCAGTTGGGTGAGTCGTAGGTACAATTTGTTTTTATACAAACTAGAAGTTAACCAGTGCATCAGTTGGGTGAGTCGTAGGTACAATAAGTTGTTATACAAACTAGAAGTTAACATGTGCATCAGTTGGGTGAGTCGTAGGTACAATATGTTGTTATACACACTAGAAGTTAACCTGTGCATCAGTTGGGTAAGTCGTAGGTACAATAAGTTGTTATACAAACTAGAAGTTAACCTCTGCATCAGTTGGGTGAGTCGTAGGTACAATATGTTGTTATACAAACTAGAAGTTAACCTGTGCATCAGTTGGGTGAGTTGTAGGTACAATAAGTTGTTATACAAACTAGAAGTTAACCTCTGCATCAGTTGGATTAGGTCATTTTTGATAACATCCTAGATTTTTTCTTGTTTCGCCTGTGGTACTTCACGAATGCTCAAACAATTACTGCGACTATCTGGTCAGATGAAAATTAGTCTTTTTTAGTATCAATAAGTTGCTTAATTTTTCTGATTTAAGTCATTCAATATACAGTTCACACTAGAATTTTTTTCCTTGCATTCCTTAATTTCACTTACACAAGTAACTATATGTCCATTACAAAATTCAAGTGACTTCCTGACATCACTCTTTAATATCATTTTTTATTTCAACTATAATCTTCCAGAAAATCCTGTTGTAATTCTTCACGTCTGCGATTTCAGCAATAAGCAAATCAAGTGTTTGATCGATTGTCATGTTCTGTTGTATACACTTGATGGAAAAACGTTGGTTTTAAAGAAGAACACATTTTTAAAATTCGTAGTTATTTTAGTTCAAATAATAACCTTCGATGTCATTTAACAAAATTAAAACCCAAGACCAAAATTCAAGAATCTAAAAAAATAATTTACAAAATCGATTGTGAATGTAATAAAACTTACATTGGCCAAACCTCTAGACCTATAAGTACAAGAGTCAAAGAACATATATATAATTACAAAACACAAAATAAAGAAAAGTCAAAATTAGTAGAACACGCTATAAACGAAAATCATGACATCAAATTTGACTCATATTTAAAGTATTATATTTAAATAATCGTCATGTATCAAAAGGAATCAAATTGAAATACGTCATGTCTGTTATAAAAGAACAATGTATATCACAACCATCTATAAATTTTAGTAATATATACTTACCTTTAGTTAAAGAAGAAATCAAACATAAAATAATTAATTGTAAATCATATTTTCCAGTTTAATATTTTATTTAAATTACTTTCGACTAATCCATTTAAGTTTTAAATTCATTTTAAAATATCTATATTTTATCATATTTTAATTTGTATTGTTTTAAACATATTTTTTTCTGTTTACAAAAACTGATGATGCCTTAACCGGCGATAGCACTATTTGAATAAAAAATTTTTGAATAATTTAAAAAATGTGTTCTTCTTTAAAATTGATATACATGTCGGTGGTGCTATTGTTGTGTGTGGTCCTTGTTGGTGGCGCCATCCTTCCACTCACGGTAGATAACAGAACGACGAGTCACGTGACCTTGAAACGGAATCCGGATAACCGATTGTAGCCTGCTTATAGGTTACTAAAACAATTAATTTACGGTCTAGTAATTGTTATTTTGGCATAGTCATTACGGAAATGCACAGAACTATAATTTTCACAAGAAATATTTAGTTAACAAGCATAATATACCCGATTTTAACACTGATTTTCCGGAGCCGTGACAACACGCATTCACTCAGCTGACTCCCTCTATCCCCTCTCCTTACGGAGTACTTATCTACAGAGGATCATTAGGGGATAAAGTTTAGTTAACACGAAACGTTCCTATGGTATGCCAACATCCCTTGTATATGTTTTGTTTAATTTAGGAATAACTATCCTAAAGGAGGAGGCAATATGTTTCATTGTGTATAATTTAATACTTTTTTAACATTTCTAGTGCATAAAGAAGGATTTTTTGATTAATTTCATTAGAAGTAATGTTTGATTGACCAATTAAGTTGGTTTAGTCTTATTTACCTATCTAGATTTGGGTTGACCACGCGGATGTATGAAATTCCATTGTATACTTATCAGTTTTAATTTCTGCAATAAAATAAATCATTTAACACGATCTCACCTCATATGTTAATGTTGACCCTCCTCATGTTTAATTATTTATTAGTAAGACGCCGTTTGTAGAAATATTGTTGAATATGAGGGGGAAATGAGTGTAGAGGGGTGGTCATAAATGCAACATTAGACAGCAGAAGAGACATACAGCTTTAAATGGAATCTAAACCACATTGTTAATTGGTTTAATACAAAGATAATTGAGAAGCCTGATAATCAGCTCTCTTCCATACACATTATCCGAACACTAAATACTACCCATCCTGGAGACCCAAGGCTTGTCTAATAGTCTCCGCTCTGATGGCAATCATTGTTGATGGCCACTAGATCTGACCCTAAGTAGCTGAGTTACAACACTGCACACTGCACACTTACCATATCAGTATTAAGAATACCATATCGCGTACTATCTCCATAACAATTTGACCTCAAGTAGCTGGATTACAGCACTGCGCCACTAGTGTTATTACGAGGCCTAATAAGTTGTTCATCCTGGTGTCTGACTGCCAGTCCTTCTGAGCCCCCCATACAATAATCTCTCCACTAAGTAAGTGAATGTTGATTAGTTTAGATTTATGACCTAAATTCCTCATTTGACATTATGCATGGACTTAATATTGTCCATGTGGAATGAAGACCGAATATTTCCTAATTCAAGGAACTACTGTAATCAAGTGATCTGTTGGATTTAACCGAAGAAAAATACATATATAGTGGACATACTGTTCATAAATCAGTGTTCGTTTAACGTTTTCACCACTTTACTGCACGCTGCAAATTTTCCTCAAAATCCCTCAGCATTACAAAAAGGAATTAAACAGATGTTGTGAAAATCGTTGTAAAAAACAAAAATTTTGTTTCAACAACTTAACATTTTGAACGTATTTACTTATGGTAAAACTCTATAATAGTATACATATTAAATAAAAAAAAATATAAGTTGAGATTTATTTTTTGGGAATATTATTTATTTAAATTTTATCCTTAAACAAATAATACTTGGCTCCTGAGCTCATTTAAAATGAAGTAAGAATATATGTAATTAATGTTTAATAATATTATTTACATATATTTTATGTTTATTATAAACATATACACATAATAGTTTATGTTTACTATCTTTAATAATAAACAAAATAATTTTATGTTAAAATAAATCAAATAAAATATAACAATTAACTAAATAATTTTTTATTGAACTTTAAATTATATAATTAAAATTATATACTGGCAACATGTCAATAGTTTAATTTATTAAATGCATATACTTCAACAATGTTCTAGGTCAGTGCACAGTTGCCTAGTCAACATTTACCACAACAACCAGTCTTCACCAAGGAAAGTACAGCTTGATATGTTGTGACTGAAAAATGGATATTAATTTAGGCCAATTTAGGTATAGCTACTTATATGAAAGTATTATTGGTACAAGTACAGTGTCACTTAGGACGCTTGAAAAAAGCAATTTGAAAACTGCCTACTCAATAGTTTTGTTACTAGTTTATGGAGTGGAACTAGTTCTATACTTTCACCATCAGTTAACCGTAGAATCAACGGAAGATACATGTATTCAACTGATAAGAGTCGTTGTGATCATTTTACCAGTCTATTCTTTGTTCAGTGCAATTTGGGACCACAAAACCAAAATCTCTGCCTCTCTGAATCTTGAAGCTATCGAAAGGAAGCTGGAATCAAACAACGTAAATGTGTCAGGAAAAAAGTTATTCAAGATAATGTCCTTTGGGTTTATGATCCTTCATATGGTATATCAGGTGTTGTATTTAGTCCATAATATGATAGGTGGAAACACGCCATTACCGTTTACTAAATATATTACCACTTTCCAATTTTGTGGAACACTACTAAGTTTTTTATCAAATCTGATAATGCATCAAATAAAGGTCTTACTCATTCAAAATGCAATAACTAAAGGATTCTCTGAAGCCACTGAAAGTGAACTGGAGATAAGTGCCTTAAGACCTTCAACATGTCGAGGGCGCCTTCGAGGGCGACGAAAGCGTAGGATTGTTAGTATACAAACTGAAGTGGATAGTAAGAGAATGTTTCTGGCAGAACTGCAAGGCTCGTTGGCTTACACTGAACATGAGATAAACAAGAACGTCCAGGTGAATCTCACATTGTACCGAATGATGGTTGAAGTAGTTGTTCCCATCGTATTTATGGAAACATATTTACTAAAGGAACACATTGCCTTAAAGATAGCCTTCAACTTAATTGAAATTATTTGTTTCGTCCTCAGCATAACCGTAGTTGAAAGGGTTCACAGAGAAAAAGAATATGCTTACCACCAGCTGTCCAACTCTTGTGAAGGCTCCAAAAATCTCAAACATCAACTTCTGGCCAACATCCATCGGAGCCGAAGGTCCTTCTCATGTGTCTTTTTTGATTTCAACTACTCCCTTTTATTTATCATGCTGGAAAACTCTGTTTTTGTCATCACTACCATGATTGCTTTGTGGAGCAACAACTAGGCACAATGTCTTGGAGGTACTTTTGTACATTTTATATTTATCATTCATAATTATTCGAAGAACATCTTTAGTGAAATTATAAGAGCAGGTACTACTTGTGTAGCTTTCTGTGCACCTGAATATAGATTCAATAAATTTCATACCTAAAATATTTACCACATTAATCACCTCTTAAATACGAGAAGCCTCATGAAATATTTGAAGCATGCACAAAAAGCACAAACAGTTTTCGACACTTTTATAAATAATACTTAGATTTATCCTGTCATTGAAAAATTCAAACCATAACAATACAACTGAAATAATTTTAGAGCAACTTATGTTATTTAAATCCTTTGGGAAAAGCTTAATTTAAATTAATATATTTTCTTAAAACCGCAAAATGATTGTTTATAATTTTGTTAAAAATCCACGTAAAATTTACATCCAAGTTATTCGAGCTATTAAAGATCATTACAAAAGTAGAATATTAAAATCTTTTTCACAAAACAGGTTGGAGTAATATTATTTCGTAAAAATAATTAAAGTTGAATAAAATGTCTTAAAGAATTCACATCAAATTTGAAGACCTATTTTGAAAATTTCTCTGTTACATCAAACTAATACATAGTAAATTTCAGACATTTGATTAAAATTCGATTTGTTTTAAAGACGCTTGTGGAATAACAGATTTTGAGGAAACATCTGTGTTATGGTTCTGGTTCCAGTGACTGAGGCTTAGGTAGTCCGCGTCATGCATTGATTTTTATGCAGATTTTAAAAAAATTGTAGCATTCCTATTTTTACATACCAAATATATATCCTATACCAAATACCATCCTTTCAGCCGGTATATCAAATTAATATTAAATCTTTATGTACCATCCTTTTAATATAGCGCTGTTAAAGTATATGACTTTACTGCTTTTAATGTTATTTAAAACTGATCCTCCATGTTAGAACTAGGTGCATTTTGTTATTTGCTGTGAAAAAAGTAATGAAGGAGAATCGATGAATGTTTTACTTACAAAGCGAGTCACTTGATCTCTTCATGCTCTCGTTCCAATCTCAGTTCTTATAAAGATAAAATCTTGCCATTATTCTTCTGTAATACCTAAATATTGGTTTTACGGTAACCAACTAAGATGTAATATTTTGAGTGATCAAATAATTAAAATTTAGTGTAAGACTATTAAAATCTTACAAATTATTTGGAGATAAAAAACTTACTCCGTATCAGATAAATTATGGTTGCATATTATTTAAAAATAAATCAATAAATGGTCTATATTTTTAGTTTTCGTATTATACATTTGCAATTTTAGCGATTGAAAAATAATAAACTTGAATTTAATGTAAACTCGCCAGTAAATTGTTAAGTTGAATTATTTACATACTCTTTTAAATGTCTTATTTAAATCTTTAATGAATTATTAGTATTATTGTAATATTTTAATTAATTAGGGATTATAAAATGTTTTTGAAGAGCAATATAATAGGAAAACAGTTCTTTCGTTAGTGAGTTCAAAACCTAAAGATTTTTCAAACATGTTTAAAATCGCCTTGAATATTTAATTTTACTTGAATTGTATTTAAAAAAGTTGCTTCATTATGAAGTAAATTAATGTTATGTGTATATAGTAAATTTAAAAGTACCAATGTTTACAAAAGCAAAGTTGTAGTTTTTAAAATAAACGTGTCTACAATAAAATTTGACCTAAACATCAATTTATTTATTCTTGAACCAATTTTTACCCCACGAAAAAAAACACACATCTTAATGAAGGATGAACATATATAGAACACGATCAGTGATTGTATTTGGATTCAATCACGCATATTAATCAAATTCTCTCAGTGGTGAAGCTTCACCTTAACCCTCGTATGTATTTCATCTTCAAACATGTGTATTTCATCTTCAAACATGTGTATTTCATCAATTTGCACATGGATATTTTATCCGATTATACTGAGTATAACTAAACGGATATTATATCCTTTAAATTCAAGGGAACCTATTAATAGAATCATTACTTATAATCCGTTTGTAATTAATGTAGACATAGAATTTATCAGGCTGCCAGATTTGTAATTTGGGATTTGGTTAAAATAATACCGTTGTGGTTCTTGTTTTGGTGAAAATCTTCCTTATTAAGGTATTCCACATAGGTTATACTATAGAGATCATATTACGTTTTAAAGTTTTAATAATTTAATGTGAAAAATATTTGGAGTGAAAAAATTAAATAAAAACAAATGTTCACGAAAAAACGAATGCGAAAAAATGACCCGCAATCGTAGTTTGTAATGTGTGAACACTTGACTTTCATAACAGTAATTCGTAGTATCTAAGCATGTAGATTTTACTTTTTACTTGAATAAGTATGGGTTAAGGAGGAAAAAATTGTTTTAGATTTAGGCTAAATTAGTAAGTACAACTGAAGACGATAGGAGTTTGTTGTACCTGTCGAAACTCTGTGTTTGTTTTTGAACACTTGAAGTATTTGAAATCTCAAAATATTATCTACATATCATGAACAATACATTGCTAACAAATAACTTTCATACAACAGACTATGAATATAGCACAAATATCCCCATTGCTTAAAATACTTAAAATAAGGTGAAAATCAAAGAGGAAATTAAGTGACGTAAACCTCAACTCAGATATATCTCCAAGAACATAAAGTTAAAGGTATTTTGTCACGAAAGAGTTAAATGGTGTAGTCTTAATGAGTGATCAGTGAAAGATAGAGTTACGAAAGGAAGTTCTATGTAAAAATATTATATCAAAACATAAACAAGATTTGAAGCAACTATGACATTGTTACTACTATTGTGTTGGTTTTATTTACAATTAATAAAAAAATGTAGCGATAGTAAATAAAACAGGAGTGACGTCTTTCATAATAAAATAAGTATTTGATTATTGAAGATAAATGTGTGAATAAAAAGTGAAAATTAGCTATCATAGGCAATTACGTTATCCATACTTTTTACTTCAAAACAAAGAAATACAATTTTAACAGAAACAACAAACACTATCACACCCCACTGAAATTAGCTTTAGATATTAGATAACTTTGTACTTAGTTAACTACAAAATCCTAACTAAAACTTAGTCTAACCTACCAAGGATATAACGTGTATGCGTTTGCAATCTCTCTGTTATCATTTTGAAAAGTAGCAATTAAAAACCGATTAAACAAACGATCTAATCCATCTATCATTTAGTCTTGCTTATCCTTATTACAAATGATAATCGCCTCCATAAATTTACAAACAATCAAGTCTAAAAATCACTGCAAGGTATCACTGTGCACTATCACTGTGCGAGTATGGGTGGGCGGTGGGCATCTCAGACAACGGTGTCATAAGATAACTCTAATGTATGGCGATTGTATTGATATATTTACTGCCACGCATTCGACTGGTCGCTTTTTATATTATTTAATATATATATATATTAAGTATTCATATATTTATATATTAAATGAAATGTTGTACTAGAGTACACAATGTGAATAATGTGCGTACTCTATTACAACATTTCATTGATAAAAAAAAAAATCATAGTGTCTTTTAATTAACAATACATTCTCATTGCTTTCTACCTGTCTATATGATACGTGTGTGTGTGTGTGTGTGTGTGTGTGTGTGTGTGTGTGTGTGTGTGTGTGTGTGTGTGTGTGTGTGTGTGTGTGTGTGTGTGTGTGTGTGTGTGTGTGTGTGTGTGTGTGTGTGTGTGTGTGTGTGTGTGTGTGTGTGTGTGTGTGTGTGTGTGTGTGTGTGTGTGTGTGTGTGTGTGTGTGTGTGTGTGTGTGTGTGTGTGTGTGTGTGTGTGTGTGTGTGTGTGTGTGTGTGTGTGTGTGTGTGTGTGTGTGTGTGTGTGTGTGTGTGTGTGTGTGTGTGTGTGTGTGTGTGTGTGTGTGTGTGTGTGTGTGTGTGTGTGTGTGTGTGTGTGTGTGTGTGTGTGTGTGTGTGTGTGTGTGTGTGTGTGTGTGTGTGTGTGTGTGTGTGTGTGTGTGTGTGTGTGTGTGTGTGTGTGTGTGTGTGTGTGTGTGTGTGTGTGTGTGTGTGTGTGTCAGTACTACCGTACGTGTATGGGTGGGTGGGTCAGTACCACCGTACGTGTATGGGTGGGTGGGTAGGTAGGTAAGTACAATCATACGTGCATGGTAACATACTATATAACATACTATATAAAAATCTTAATTACTACTATTTCAATTCTTATCAAATAAATCAATAATAAAACATTATTGGAAACAATTATTTACTTACTTTCCAAAATAGGTTGACTCCTCAGGACATGGTTTTAAATCTAAGAATTTGACATCAGATTTATTACTGGAAAAACATGAATAGTTTATAAAAGATCTTTCAGTGGTCCCCTTTGAAAAATGTGTTACTAAATTTTAAAGTCTCGTTGTTTCGCAGTGATTTCTATAAACCCTAAGTAACTGTTAAAAATTAAATTTGTACCTAGTGACCATGAATTTAGTTTTTTCCAAACACTTATGAACGACACATTTGTAGAACCTGTCATAAGTTAATAAGGAATATCTTCGTTATACTTAACTCAGTTGTTTTCTTTAAAATATTCTATAACATAGATGTAAAAAAATTAAAATTACTGCGTATCTTCTTTTGACAATAACCATTGAATCAGGATAAAAACTATTTTAGCCTGTTTTAAGCCAGTGAAATGTTTTAATTAGAGTACAAAGATTTGTGAGGGATGACGTACCAAATTCCATTGGAGAATTTAAGTGGACTTCCAAAGATTCAAATCCTTGTCCCTTTGTATTGGAATTGAATGTGTTAACATATAGGCAAATTAAACATATCTTTTAATTAACAATAATAACAGTTACATTTTATTATTCAATTGATGATATTGGCGTGGACACTACCAGAGATGACTGGGGTGTTTGTGTTGGCTGGCAGTCACTGTACAGATATTGTGAGGGTAGATAAACTAATATGGGCTCGTCAATTATATGGCAATCAGACCACTACTACGTGATTCGGATTCTATGTAAAGCTGCAGGTCTCTTACTCACCCAGGATTTTTATAAATGGCTCATTCATATCTCAAACGTAGTTAGTAACCAGACTACACAAGTCTTCCACACTCATCTTACACTTATTTTATTATTCATATTACCCTTAAAATACGTACAAAGTAGTGTCGGCGTCTCGTATCTGAGAATATTCTTAAAGTGGAGCTGATACACTTATTAATAATATAACTAGCTAGATAATGAGTTGAGCAATAGTAGTTAGTGTAATTTAAATTAATACTAAGCTTTTTTCACGGTGAAATAGTTTTAAAAAATGCATGCAAATGTATTGATGCTCTGTGCATCACCAGAATACATATAAATATTTCAAGACTTCCGAGAATATTGTAGTCCAAATTTACACTAAATATAAAATGTGTCGTAGTGTTTTTGTAACTGGAAATTTTTCTATTTTATTGGTAAATAATTTGGTTGACACATTTATCATGTTAATATTTTTATAACAATACATTCTATGTACCAAACCTTAAACACACTCGTTGCTGCAATAATACGCGTTACACATTAGATACATTTGAAACTTCATCTCTTTCTTATTGTAGTGGAGATGTCTAGACGTCGTAGTCCAGTAACATTTACATTCAGGCTAATGTTAAAATAATTCGGTTAGGTAATATCCATAATGCTGGATGGACTCTTAAAACTAACCTCTCCAGGTAATGTTAATGAAATAGTGACAACGTCTTTGTACTTAAACTAATGTTATTTGTACCATGCACTATGTCTGTTATTCTTTCTTTAAGCACAAAATCCTTATCAGGTGTTCAAAGATCTTTACATTCTTAAGTTCATTAACAAATTATATGTATTTATTACAGAAAATTCAGACTTAATTTTTATCCTTCAATTATTGTTTTGGTTGGTGTTTGGGAGATCAAAGGTGACAGGTTTTGTGGTGATATTATTGAGATTGAGTGTTCCTTTGACCACGACTACGGAGGAAGGTCCAGGTTAAAAGGCAAAACGAGGAATCGTAATTTTTGTCAAACATTACATTAATATAACCTCAAGAAAATGTAATTTGATAATTAATTTTTACTCAATTTTTCTAATATAACTAAATTTGATTCGAACAGAACAAATATTATTGACAAGGACTATCTTTCTAAATTAGGACTAGCTGGAAATATAATTAGTTATTTAGTTTTTAAATAAAATTGTTTTATTCACAAGAATACGTATTACATTGTCGAAGTTATTTTAAACAACAAAATAAAATAACACTAATAAAAGTATTATTAAATTATTTTTCAAAGCTAAAAACGTTATGGCAAGTTTACTAAATGTAATTTTTAATTTAATATAAGTCTTCGTTTATTGGTACCATAATAACTGGTATATGACAGTGATAACTCTGTAATTTATTTATTTATTGGATCAACGGATAACACCATTTGCAATAAACAAAATTAGTTAACCTAGATGGCATTAAATACAAAACTAAGTGGATAGTTACAAAAATTGGACTGTTAGAGAAAAAATCCCATGTTTAAAATATAACATATAGAATAGTAATATTCACTGTAAAAATAATACTAATCATTTAATTTTTCTTGATCTTTGTTAGTCACTCTGTCCAATACTATTAGGCTTATAAAAAAATAAGAGTAAAAAAAAATTATATACATAGACTGAAGTTTTGGGCTGCATGTTGAGATTCATCTTCAAGGCTGACGTGAGCTTGGAACACAATTCTTTACATTGTTATAAAACTTTAGAAAGCTTTGTACTTTTCTAATATGAAATATTTAACTGAAATCCTTCAATTTAAAGGAGTTATTATGTTAATTATCTTATATTACATAAAACAAACGATAAGATCGAGCCTGGTATGTAAGGAGGATTGCTAGTAGAGCATTTCTAATAAAAATGCATGTTAACATGACAAGGATGTGTATTTGAAGTTGAAAATACAACGTCAACACTTATCAAAGTATAAATTCAACATAAAATTAATTAGTATTATTAAAAATTAGGAAAATTGCAAAACAATTAATGATGTGCCTGAATAATGGCTCCGGTTATTTTTAAAGCAAACACATTGATTTATATGCTGTTTATAATATTTAAAATATAACAAAATCTTTCTTATTTACTAAAAAACTTTTATATCTTAAAGTATTATTATTATTAAATTAACTATATTGTAATATTTACATGTCTATTAATTATAAATATAGCATACCTACATACAAAACAACTAATGTCTGATTAGGTAGAAATAATAATTTTTTTTATATATTTCCTTTCAATCATTATCCTCACTTAAACATGATTTTAAAATAGTAAATTAAATATGAGGCTAGAGTTTATGTTTATAGATATTATTGATTAAAGCTTCGCACACACACACACACACACACACACACACACACACACAAACACACACACACACTTATTGAATCATTATAATGGAACGAACCAAAATGTTTGTATTAAATAAATGAAATATCCTTTGTTTGTCCTGGGTTAATTAGTGTCAACACTATCATTTGTTGTGATTGATCACATTGCCTAATGGGAAATTACAGAGAGTAATGAAATGTAAACTCCACTGTCACTTAATGAATGGTCCTGCAGACTTGTGTAGAAAGGCTATGGTAAAATACTGCCATACAATAAAATCAATTGCGGTATTTTTAATTATTGTAACTAGGACATGTTCAAAGAAAATTACATAATTTAGTATTATGTACTAATACAGCTTATAAATTACTCTTTATTAGATTTATATAAACTGTAGAAAGAATTTCATACACTTACTCCTAACAAATAACACTTACAGAAATAAATGATTTAATTCCACAGAATGTATATAACTATGCGACAAAGAATTCTTTAAAATGAACAATTTCTCAATTTCGACTTCGTAAATTTGAATTTAGAAGAAATAGAGAATATATATCAATGGAATAATTTAAATCGTTTCGATGAGTAATAAAACTTAAATACCAATAAAAAAACTCAACAGGAATAATACAATTTTAATTAAAATATGTATTCATGTTATTTGTAATGCCAAGTATTAAGACACCAAATTAATAAAGTTACGATGTCTATGTGTATCAATAAACATAATCCTCATGGACACTTGTTTGAGCCTCGATTTTGATCAATAGATATATCTCTGTACTCAGCCTAATATGAAAGTTCAATTAATGACTTCGTTGGGAAGTTTATACTTGAGCCTGGCAAGAGGTTGTCAAACACCCCTCATAATGATGCTCAAGAAGCATGGACTTTAAGTTTTATTACTATAAAAGGAGCATCATTATTTAATTTCATTTCTATTTTAGCAACTTATACTCTATCGTAAATAAAGGGTAATATCTCAAAAAAAAAAAAAAAAAAAAAAAAAAAAAACAACCTTTATTATAAGTTAAGGAATAAACGTCTACTTTCTGGCCAATTTAGGAGCAAGGTAAGACATAACCAAATGACCCTGAATGACCTAGATTCACGCCATTAAGGTCAAACTATCTTGAAGAAGCTTTTATGCTTATAAAGCTAACATACTTGTGGGAAATGTCTATTTATTTTTATCTATGGTTTATGTTTAAGAAATCAGTTAAATACATCAATTTATAACCTACCTACAGTTTATCACATATAACTTTATATCTATGTAGTTAGCATGAATTTAAAAACAAAACTATACTGAAAAAGTGTTTGATATTACTGTAAAGATCACAAAAAGGCCTAATGATTTATATTAAGTTATTTCTTAAAGTGACAATACTTAAAAGCAATAAACAATAAAATCAAATAATATAGAAAGGTAATAAACATTTCGTTACTGAGATAAAAATATCACAATTATGCCCAAGGGGGAAAATAAATCTAATAATCAGTATTTATACTCTAAGTCAGCATTCCCTTAATAATTAATTTTGAAAAAATAAGTAAACTGATCTTAAATGTTTTGGATTAGTGATTAAATAAAAAATAATATTCTATCCAAATAAGACATCTCGTAAACTGATTTAAATTGTCTGGTAACGGGACAACAATAAATACCAATCAAGAAAATCTAAGTGAGTTACTTTAAGAAAGTAATTATAAAAATAACATAATTGGCTTTACTTAGACAGTTTGCTTTAATATCAACAGGATATCATGTATCACCTAAGGTTTGCATGCAATCTAACCAAAGAGATAAACTACATTTATTTAACAAGCAATGTTTTCATTCGAGCCAGAAGCCTTATTCCGTTTTATATTCAAATATTATGTGGTGAATGCATTGAAATAGGAAATTTTTTAGCCACTTTTAAATTAAAGGTTGATGTACTTTTTATACTCAATACCAGTTTATAAACAATACCACAATATTTAGTAGCTTTAACAAAATTTGTTACCTTGAACTTACACAAAAAACAATATATTATAACCATGAATATCTATATTCCAATAAAATGTGAACAAGATACAAAATGAAAATAAACCTTTTTATGAAATGTTTTTATATCTAGGAAAAGACACTTTAACTCTAACCGCATTTAGAAGAATAGACATACTTACAATCGAGCAATGTCATAAATATTACAATTGTTCTGGGGTTTTCTCTCCAATGTATTGTTATTTCTTGTTAAAAACCGTATTGCGTACATATGAGTTAGGTACTATATAAATTTTTAAGGTTTTTTTCAAGGCTTGCCCTTGAAGTTTTCGAGGTACTTCCAAAAGGTGTCCTTGCCAGTGTTATGTACATATTTTTACCCAACACGTACTCAAGAATTATTAATGAGATATATTTTGATTTTCATGATGTTATACCATGGTTCCTGCTGGTGTCTTTTAAATGTTTCCTAAAAAAATACTGGTAATATAAGTAAAAATTCATTTTAAGGCTACTTCGTTTAAATGAAATTTAGCAATGTACAGCTTATGATTGTACTACAATAATTTATCATATTGCAAAGACGATAAATATAAGTAAAAATATGTCCATACCATTGTCACTATTTACTATTATCACTATTAGCACTTTAAGTAAACAGCTGTTAACTGATTTTGTTTAGTAATTTTTTATTTAGTTTTTAATATAACAACATTGTAAGAAAAATATGAAATTCGTAACCAAACAAGGTCTCATCTATTCCATCAAAAATATTCCTGACAAAGTATATTTAAGATCATGAATTGATTATCTTCCAAATGCATGTCATATGTTCTAATGTTATGATTCAGATAAAATGTTTAAATATACGGTACTATAATCATTACAAAATCCTTTTGCTATACGCAAGGTAAATTGTCTTTATAATTGATACACGTCAGTATATTGAGGTTAATTATTAATAAATAATAGTTTTACCTAAATGCATATTAATACAATAGAGAACTTTGGTGATTTGAGTAATTAATAGCAATATCTACCAGTAGTCTACAAGATACTTGTGTTCAAAAAGTAAGTTACTGTGTTGTTACTAATATTACAAAAAAACCAAATAATATTTTTATGGTGTAATCAAATATATTACAGAATGTATTACAAAATATTTGTAAATGTGGGTTCGATGTATTTTATTACATTTGACTTAGGTTTTTCTAAGTCGCACAATGTATATTTAATTTATTTTATACAATGTATTTTAAATTATAGTTAATTCTGGAAAAAGGCCACAATAAACGATTCCACAACAATTTTAACAACAGTCTCTTTGTTTTCCGTGAAGTCATACAAATAACAGTCAAGTTTTTACTGGAATATTCGATATGCACAACAGAACCTTCACGCCTGACATACGTCTTGCTATTAGTATTCTGAACACATATTTTCCTAATCAAGGCTGTGGACAAAAAAAAAAAAAAAAAAAAAACAAAAACAAAAAAATTATATTTAGTGAATACTTCTTCTTTGTTTGTTTCAATATAAAATACAAGAAGGGATTGTTTATATGTCCAAAAATACGTTATTGAACTGCTTATATATTTTACATTCGATGCTTAAAAGTCATAATTGAATATCTTAAAAATTTTAAATGTATGAATAATTTTTAATTAAAACTTACCTTATAATATATTGACAATTTTAAGCTACTTAAGAATAAGTTATTATTATATACCGATACCCACCCCCCACCAAATTGGAACTCCTGGAGGATGGCTCAATACCGGACAAGCGATTGGATCATGGAGGCAGTCGGAGGGTTTAATCACAACTCAGTAGCTGAGCGAAAAACAACTATTTACTATCAGAGAATTCAACAATGTTGGCAGAAGGCCTCAATATCAATCAATTACACTCAAAACAACATTAAACTAATAACAAACAATGAAATACAAATAATAAACGAAATAATATACCGAACACGAATCTGCAGAAGTACTAGAAAGACATTATTTTAAAGAAATGTACAAAGAAAATTTAGAGATTTGAACAAAAACAAACAACCGGCAATTCAACCCACATCCCATGATTCCACCGAGGCCAGGGAGACAGCCTGAATTCCTGGGCATCTCCGAAATATCTTGAAATAAAAGTAAAAACATTATTAAAAGAGGCCATTTTGGTAAAAAAATTAAGAAATAAAAAAAATATCTAGCACAGCAACGTTTTATCAAAAACCAGACTTACATTACGCTAAACAAAATAAATACCAACTTAATAACTAGCCCATACATAAAAGAGAAATAAAATTCAACAAACATAACAGCAAAAAAAAAAAAAAAAAAAAAAATTAAAACAATTGATAAACATTACGAAATTGTCAATTAACAAATTAGATAATAAGTAACTATGATAAACTAAACTAAATATTTAAAAAAAAATGTACTTTAACTGTAAATTTCTCTATAAAAATACCTCTTAAATGGCTGTGGCTTGGAAAAGTTTATTATTTATCTCTAGTGCACTTGATTTATTTTCTTTGGTCTAGGCCTATTTTTAAAAACTTTTCATCCTCCAACTTATCCGCCGGGAACAATTAGAAAGGACTGACCTGAGGACAGATGGCTCCCTAAGTTGTAAGGAGGGCAGCTGAAGCGCAACTTGGCTCAATTATATGGTCCCCAGGCCAGGCCAGCACAGTCAAGATGGCACTTGAACGGCCAGGTGGCAGGCTGAGGTTACAATACTTATTCCGAGGTTCTATGTTAGGAAGCCTAAAGAATGTGGATATACTTTTCAAAGTAAAAAATAAATACAACATAACAGTGTCAATATTTTTGCGTGTTTCCGCTCCAATAAAATACTAGTATTAAACCAGTTCCAGTTAAAAGTCATATAATTTTAAAAACTTTATTCTATGAGTTATATAAATACGTAAAATTTGTTAAATTTTCCAATAACCTTTTTTTAGCAAGAAAGAAATTTGTTGTACAATTATTCTTTTTATATGTGACATATTTGAGAAAAGGCACTCAGCAGCTTCTCTTATAATTTCATGATGATTTGTTGGTCTATTATCTATATTATTGTAAAATAATATTGTGAAAATCACTCGATACATTAGAAACTTGATAGATACTCTAATATGAAAAAAGTAATGAATTACTTTTTTAGGGTTAAATGCATTTCCTTATAAAAATGGACAGAATCTGAGTTACTTATATAGTATGTATAATTTACTTTTTATGGTATTTAGGCGACAAGTAAACACTATTCTTCCTGTTGTAAAGAATAATATTATATTTACAAATTTTTTAGTGACGAATAATAGTTTATTTTTAAGTATTAGGTCATTAATTTTTTGTAAGTATTAGAATCGTTTATTTTGTTTTGATCGTATTATTTATTATAATTATTATAGGTTTAGTAATACATTAATAGTCGTCGAAATTTAATTAGTGTAAAAAATAACTTTACAATGTACTAATAACAACACAGACAAGGGGAACTGTTAGCGTTGTCTGCATACACGCATACTCTCAAACAAATAAAATCACTAACAAATGTTTAATGTGAAGTAATAATTATAACACAACAGTTTTTTTATAATATGAACAAATAAGAAATACATATATAATATGTATACAAACAAATAGAAGTTCCAGGTCAGCCCTGCTTGCCATGTGGATGGGTCTTGTTCCCTCTTCTGTCGAACGACCTTCCCTGCCCTCGTCACCCAGGCGTATCTGTAGTCATTCCTTAGCTTCGTCATACAAGTCTCCATCCATAAGGCCCTGGTTTCTCTGGTCAGCAATAGGTTGATGTAGACTTTATTTTCGCTATTGTAGCCGAGTTCTTCCACAGAAATTACAATGTTCACTCTGGTCCTTGCTCGCATTGCCTCCATGTCGATGCGTCGGCAGAATTTTAGCGAACCTTTTAAGACTCAGGGTCGTTCGCGCTCTATAACAGGCAGTGTACGGCGTCAATAAAATCCTCTTCAAGATTGAAATTTAGAGCTTTTGCCACGTTTTTGATGAAATCTTTGATCTTTTTCTTGTTTCGCCTTTGGCACTTCACGAATCTCCAACCAATTAATGCGACTCTACTTGTCAGATTAAAATTGGGCTTTTTTTAGTATCCATGAGTTGCTTAATTTTTTTTAATTAAGTCGTTCAATATTCAGTTCACCCTGGAATATTTTTACTTGTATTCCCTAAGTTCAATTACACAACTAAATATTTGTTAATTACAAAATTCAAGTAACTTCGTCATATCGTTACTCATATCGTCATATCTGACTTAAACTCTTTAATATAATCTTTTATTTCAACTAACTCTATCTGAATAACCGTTGTTATTCTTCACGTCTGCGATTTCAGCAATAAGTAAATCAAGTTATCGCCAACACAATTTGACCACAAGTAGCTGGATTACAGCACTGCACTACTAGTTGTATTACGAGGCCTGATAAGTTGTTCATCCTGGTATCTAGCTGCCAGTCCTTCTAGCCCCTTGTACAATATATCTCCACTAAGTAAGTGAATGTTGATTATTTTAGATTTATGACCTAAATTCCTCAATTGACATTGTGCATGGACTTAATTTTGTCCCCTGTACAATCAAGACTGAATATTTCCTAATTCAAGGAACTACTGTACTCAAGCGACCCGTTGGATTTAACCAAGTACAAATCCATACATGGTAGACATATTGTTCATAAATCAGTGTCCATTAAACATTTTCACCACTTCACTGTACGCTGCAAATTTGCCTCAAAAGCCCTTAGCATCACAAAAATGAAAGAAACAGATGTAAAAATCATGTGTAAAAAACAGACAAATATTCTAGTTTTCAACAACTTAACACCTTGAAAGTATTTACTCTGTTTACTTATGATAAAACTGTATAATAGTATACGTTCTAAATTTAAAAAAATATAAGTTGAGATTTTTTTTTAGAAATATTATTTTTTTTTATTTTTATCCTTAAACAATCAATACTTGGCTCCTGAGCTCCTTTAAAATGAACTAAGAATATATATAACAAGAATAATATAATACATGTCCAGTATCACTGGACGTGTATGTTAGGTGGGAGGTTTAGTATTACTGCACGTTTAGGGGTGGGCGGGTAGGTTAGTATTACTGCACTTGTAGGAGTGGTGGGTGTGTTATAATATGTAAATATGTAATAGTATTATTTACATATATTTTATGTTTATTATAAACATATAAACATAATATTTTATGTTTACTATATCTGATAATATAAAAATATTGTGTTAAAATAATAAACACAAAATATAACAATTATTAAATTAAAACTTTTGGTAATTTAACTTTCAATTATATAACTTATAGCAACAGCTCATAAAAAGATCCCTATTTAAGCCCTGCATAATGAGTTAAATTTAATTTACAAAAACCTGTTTTATTATATTGATATAAATTAAAAGCTATAGTATGGGACAGAAATGTTATGGGCAACATATCACTAAACCATAATTTATTGTGAACGATTAAACAAATATTTGTTTGATATAAAAAAGGTCCTTGAAATTACGTAATTAAAGAATCGTTGATCTTTGTGAAACAGTTCCCCGAATTTCTTTTAAATATTATTACTATTCCTCTTATTCCACTACATTAATTAATAAACTAGTCACAAGTTAAAACAGGTAAATAATTACTGGAATTAACTTGTGCTTGAAAATATTAATATGATTCTACTTTAACCGATTAATAAAGTCTCATGTAGAGAATATTACAACAAATATTATAAAAGCCCACTTCAAGTTCCACTCTAGGGACATACCGACTTTTATTTTATAGATGGTTCTAACAAGATACTGCTGTTCACTTTAGGAACTGTGGAGTCTGGAGAGAAACTAATTATCTGGAAGGTCCATTCCTGAAGTAACAACATTGTTAGACTTGGTCTAATTATTGTTGTTATTAAATGACGTGAGATAACATGTCGAGTAGTTGGTAATATCTATTGATATAGAATATTTTACCAACACTTTGTATTGTATACAATTATTCTCTATATAAAAGTATGGTATACAAGTTAGTAAAATCGTTCTCAAAATTATAACTAAACTCTTAGCACTCCTTAATTTCGTCATAACTGAATATAGACTACTAAATTGAGAAACTAAACTTCTCACATACAGATTATTTTTAATTTAACTATTTTACATACAACAGTTTGAGTAGCTTTTAAATTTAATGTCTGAAATAAAACTATGAAAATAAATTGAACGGAGATCGTTAATGGAATTCATATCTTATATCCTCAACATTTTAAATGCTGTCACGTGCTATTGAATTGTGTTAAATTATTTCAGATATAGATCGTTCAGGTATAGATCACGAGACAAAGTGATTATTTAACTAAATTATCTGTTTCTGGAAAGTTAGTGTAACGACAAGTATTAAAGTATTTAAATGTTTCTTTATTTTAAAAAGAACATGATTTTAATTGAAAAAACCATGTTGTACTTCAGTCTTATTATCAGCTAATTTTAAATTAATTAGTATTAAAGTGTTTTGTAACACACAATGGATTATATAATATGTAACAATGGGTCATCAAAACAGTGTTATCTAAAGGTTAGAGCAATTTTTACATCAAAATATACTGTTTGATCGATTTATTATAATTGGTTTAACTATATAAACATTTCAAATACAAAGACAGGTGAAGATATCCTTTGTTATTCCAGGAAAAATGTCACTTGTTCAATTCATTAAAAGCATATACCTCAACAGTGTTCCAGGTCACTGCACAGTTGCCTAGCCAACACTTACGACAACAACCAGTATTCACCAGGGATAGTACTGTGTGATCCGGTGTGTCTGAAAAATGGACGTAAATTTAGGCCAGTTTAGGTATAGCTACCTATATGAAAGTATTATTGGTACAAGTACAGTGTCACTTACGACGCTTGAAAAAAGCAAATTGAAAACAGCCTACTCAGTAGTTTTGTTACTAGTTTATGGAATTGAACTAGTTCTATACTTTCACCATCAGCTAAACGTAGAAAACCTGGACGATACATATATTCAACTAATGAGAATCTTTGTGATCATATTACCAGTATATTCTTTGTTCAATGCAGTTTGGGATTACAAAACCAAAATCTCCGCCTCTCTGAATCTTGAAGCTATCGAAAGGAAGCTGGAATCAAACAACGTAAATGTGTCAGGAAAGAAGTTATTCAAGATAATGTCTTTTGGGTTTATGATCCTGCATATTGTACATCTGATATTGCATTTAGTCCATATTATGTTAGGTGGACTCACATCATTACCGTTTACTAAATATATAACCACTTTCCAATATTGTGGTGCACATCTAAGTTGTTTATCAACTCTGATAATGCATCAAATAAAGGTTTTACTAATTCAAAATGCAATAACTAAAGGATTATCTGAAACCAATGAAAGTGAACTAGAAATAGGTACCTTAAGATCTTCAACATGTCGAGGGCGCCTTCGAGGGCGACGTAAGCGTAGGATTGTGAGTGTACAAACTGAAGTGGATAGGAAGAGGATGTTTCTGGCAGAACTTCAAGGCTCTTTGGCTTACACTGAAAACGAGATAAACAAGAACGTCCAGGTGAAACTCATATTGTACCGATTGATAATTGAAGTAATTGTTCCTTTACTACTTGTGGAAACATTTTTACAAATGAAAAATACAACAGTAAATATAGCCATAAGATTACTTGAAATTATTTGTTTCGTCCTCAGCATAACCGTAGTTGAAAGGGTTCGCAGAGGAAAAGAAGACGCCTACCACCAGCTGTTCAACTCTTGGGAAGGCTCCAAAAAACTTAAACATCAACTTCTGGCCAACATACATCGGAGCCGAAGGTCCTTCTCATGTGCCTTTTTTTATTTCAACTACTGCCTTTTATTTGTCATGCTGGAGAACTCTGTTTTCGTCATCACTACCGTGATTGCATTGCGGTACAACAACTAGGCACAATGTCTTGGAGGTACTTTTGCATATTTTATATTTATCATTGATAAATATTCGAAAAATATATTTATTTACCTTAGAAGAAGAGGTACTCAGGCTGTGCAGGTTTCTATGCACCTCTAAAAAATTCAATAAATTCATACTTAAAATATTTACTATATTAACCATCTCTTAAATTCGAGACGCCTCATGAAATATTTAAAATATAGACAAAAAGCACAAATAATTTTGGAAACTGTCATAAACACTGTTTAGAGTTATCCTGTAATTTTAACATTTATACAATAACATTACAACTGACATAATTTTTGGGTAACTTATGTGAATTAAATCCCTTGGAAAAAGATATTAATAAATTGTATTAAAACCACAAAATGATCGTTCATAATTTTGTTAAAAATCCATCGTAAAATTTACAAAATAGTCATTCGAGATGTCAAAGCTCTTTACAAAAGTAGAAGATTACAATTATTCTTTTAACAGGTTGGAGTATTATTATTATATCTTCAAAGGAATTACATTTAAATAACATGTCTAATAGAATTAATTTCAAATTTGAAGATTCCTTTGTTATATCAAAGTAATTCTGACTAAATTTCTGAAATTTGACTATTGAATTACTTTTAAAGACGCTTGAGAAATAACAGACTTTGAGAAAACATCTGTGTTATGGTTCTGGTTCCAGTGACTGAGGCTTAGGTAGTCCACGTCATGCATTGATTTTTTTATGCCAGGTTTAAAAAATGTATATCATTCCTGTTTTTATAAATTTATTGTTTTTTTTTTACTCTTATAGTTGAATTAACTCGTACTTAAAAATCTGTTACTGATTTCACGTTAACTAATTGATAAAACAAGTGTCATTTTAATGAGGTTAAAGTAAGTCGTTTAAAAGACCTCTTCAATTCCACTTTAGGAACCGACCGAGTATAATTTGATAGATGGTTCTTACAAGATACGGTTGTTCACATTAGGGACCGACCGAGTTTAATTTGATAGATGGTTCTAACAAGATACGATTGCTCACTTTAGGGACAGACCGAGTTTAATTTGATAGATGGTTCAAACAAGATGCGGTTGTTCACTTTAGGGACAGGCCCAGTTAAATTTGATAGATGGTTCTAACAAGATACAGCTGTTCACTTTAGGGACAGACCGAGATTAATTTGATAGATGGTTCTAACAAGATGCGGTTGTTCATTTTAGGGACAGACCGCGTTTAATTTGATAGATGGTTCTAACAAGATACGGTTGTTCACTTTAAGGACAAAGCGAGTTTAATTTTATAGATGGTTCTAAAGGATGCGGTTGTTCACTTTAGGGACGGACCGAGTTTAATTTGATAGATGGTTCTAACAAGATAGTGCTGTCAGGTGGTGGGGGGGAGGCCAGCTTGTCGGCTGACCGCTCCTCCTCCGACCCTAGCCGTCCCGCCCGCACACGAGTTTGTTATGATAAACTGATAAGCTTGCTTGGCACTGTTGACTGGTCAATAGTGAAGTCACAGACAAACGCATATGTGGCGTATGATTTATTTGAGACTCAACTTATTACTTGCATTTCTGCTTGCTCAATTGAAATAAATAATGAGAATTATCTGCACAAAAAACTAAAACCGTGGATTACAAATAATATTTGTAGGCGTATTCAAAAGAGAAATAGTTTATATAACAAAGTTAAAAATCGGACTAATGATGACAAGTTTAGACAATATTATATACGATCTAGAAATAAGTTAAGAAAGGACATAAAACTCGTAAAATCCTCTTATTATGCAAATAAACTTAATGCTAATTTGAACAATCCCAAAAAAATTTGGAGTACAGTCAATGAAATTACGGGTCAAAGTAAACGTGACAGGAATTATTTATTAAATGTAAATGGTAATTTAGTAGATAGCCCAGAGATAATAGCTGATGAGTTTAATAAGTACTTTTTGACTGTAGTTAGGGAAGTTGTAGGTAATTATGAAGTTAATGAGGCTGTTGCAAATATGTCTTATAAGGATTCGTTTACTGAATATCATGAAACAACATCAATGATGCTTGGACCAGTTTTAAGAGAAGATGTAGCTAAAGTAATAAAAACATTGAAAAACGGTAAATCACCGGGACTGAATGGCATCCATTCAGTGATGTTAAAGAGTATTTCCCCTGCAATATTGGATGTTTTGTCTTTTCTAATTAATTTAAGTTTTACTACTGCGATTTTTCCAACAAGGCTAAAAAATGGAGTGATAATACCAATTTACAAGAGTGGATCGACTAGTTTATCTTCAAATTTCAGGCCTATATCTTTGATTTCTACGTTCGCAAAGGTATATGAAAAAATCATGAAGGAAAAAATGTTAAAATATTTAAACAAAATAAATTTGTTCTCTGAAAACCAGTTTGGATTTAGATTGGGTTTGGATATGGAGCAAGCAATGTATACATTTATGGATAAGATTAATGCAGGAATGAATAATGGTAGTTGTGTAAGTGGATTATTTATTGATATAAAAAAAGCCTTTGATACGGTAAATCATGATATATTACTGAAAAAGCTAAATAATTGTGGTTTTAGAAGTGTAACCCAAAATTGGTTTAGACGTTATTTGAATAAGAGACAGCAATGTGTAAATATAAATGGTAAACTTAGTCAAATGGGTGAAATATCCTGTGGAGTCCCACAGGGATCAGTGTTGGGGGCAATTTTGTTCTAATTTTTATAAATGACTTGTGCAATGGTAAATTCAGGGGGAACGTTACAGCTTTTGCTGATGACACCGCCCTAAGTTATATTGAGCCTGATTGGGAAACAGTTTGTTCCAATATGAATGAGGATTCAAATTTACTCAATTGGTGGTTTTTAAATAATAAATTGGTATTGAGTATAGAAAAGACAATGTACATAAATTTTTCACTAAGGAAGAGCATTCAATTCGAAGGGGATATCTACTACAAATGCATGGAGTGTTTAGTTAACTCAATAGCCTTTTGCAATCAATGTTCCAAGATTCGGCAGACTTCTAATACAAAATACTTGGGGATAATTTTAGATAGTGAATTAAACTGGAAAGCGCAAATCATAAGATTGAAAAGTAAGATTACTACTAGTATCCGTTTGTTTTATTTTTTGAAGGATGTTTGTCCCTTGGTAGTGCTAAGATCTCTTTATTTTGCGCTGATTAATAGTAGGCTAGAATATGGGATAATATGCTGGGGAGGAACTTACAATACAAACTTAAAACCGCTTGTTACCTTACAGAAAATGTTTGTTAGAGTAATTATGAAGAAGAATAAATTTGAACCGTCCTCCCCATGTTTTGTGCTTTTAAAGATTTTACCCATAAGGACTCTTTTTATAAATAAGGTCCTAAAAGTATATTACAATAATGGTAGGCTCTTGAATAATGATAACCCTTGTAGGATTAGATTAAGAAATGCTAATTTGAGTTCTGTACCTAAACCAAATTTAACGTTCTATACACGAACATTTAATTTTATAGCACCACGTATATATAATAAATTACCATATAGTATCAAAATTGAAAGCAATGTTCATAGGTTTTTAAAGTACTTACGTGAATGGCTATTGTCGCAACAAAACATCGGGGAAATGTTGCAAATTATAAGTTAGCAATCTATTGTATTGTTTGTTTCTTGTCATGTAAATTTTTTTGTTTCGTTTTGTTTTTGATAGTATTGTATATATCTATGTTAGAAATAGTTTAATTTACAGAAACGTTTAATAAAAATTTATTTAGTTTTAAACATGGGTAAAAGCACACTTTTAAAGATAATGTCTAAGTAGTCCAATTCAGTGTACACAAAGTAAACTATTCTGCTTTTGAGCTCTATATACCAAATATATTTTTATTTTTGAATGAAGGACCCCCTGAACAGACTTTATCAGTCTTAGGGGCCCTATTATTATTCTCTCTTATGTAAATTATAAACAGTAAAAGTTTAGTTATTTTGGTCAGCCTGGATAGGAATAAAAAAAAAAGTATAAATGTGTATTTATTTCTTTGGTTTTTTACTATACATACTATTGTTGGATAGGTAAAAAAAAAAAAAAAAAAAAAAAGTACAACTGTGTTTATTTATTACTTACTGTTTGTTTATTTATTACTATACATACTATTTTGTTATTTATTTATTACTATACATACTATTTTGTTATTTATTTATTACTATACATACTAGTTTTGTTATTTATTTATTACTATACATACTATTTTTTTATTTATTTATTACTATACATACTATTTTGTTATAAGTTTAATACATCAGTTAAATGTTATTTGAATGTAACAATAATTCCTCTAATTGAGAGAAAAATAAAGAAATTTATTATTATTATTATTACTTTAGGGATAGACCGAGTTTAATTTGATAGATGGTTCTAACAAGATACGGCTGTTCACTTTAGGGACAGGCCAAGTTTATTTGATATATGGTTCTAACAAGATACTGCTGTTCACTTTAGGGATGGACCATGTTTATTTGATGGATTGTTCTAACAAGATACTGCTGTTCACTTTAGGACAGACCGAGTAAAATTTGATAGATGGTTCTAACAAGGTGCCGCTGTTTACTTTAGGGACAGACCGAGTTTAATTTGATAGATTGTCCTAACAAGATCCTGTTGTTCATTTTAGGGACAGATCGAGTTTAATTTGATAGATGGTTCTAACAAGATACTGCTGTTCACTTTAGGGACAATCCGTGAAGTAATGAACATAAATGGAGGTCTAATTAGTGTTTATATCTCCTCTCTTCAACCAGATTTGTCGAACACCCAACTTTAATTCAGGAATGTTCATTAATTGATGTGTTAGTTACAACTAAGTAGTTTGTATAGATTTATAAAATTTACTACTTTACAGTTATAATTTCAATTGCACTAGTAAATGGATTTACCGAAGACAGATTGTAGCGATAAAATGAAATGTAATAAACCAGACACTCTAAAAATATTGTAAATGAGCCATCCATAAAGATCTCTAAATCTTATAAGAAATAAAAAGGAAGTAAGTTACCATGTACATCAGTTGGGTGAGTCGTAGGTACAATATGTTGTAATACAAGTTAGAAGTTAGCCTGAGCATTAGTTGGATGAGTCGTAGGTACAATATGTTGTTGTACAAACTAGAAGTTAACCTGTACATCAGTTGGATGAGTCGTAGGAACAGTATGTTGTTATACAAACTAGAAGTTAACCTGTGCATTAGTTAGGTGAGTCGTAGGTACAATATGTTGTTATACAAGCTAGAAGTTAACCTGTGCATCAGTTGGGTGAGTCGTAGGTACAATATGTTGTTAATCAGGTTGCTGTGCAATAATATCTGGACATAATAGAGTCCGTCAACTAACCAACTCTTGACTTGTCCACTTACTCACCAAACGTATGGGTGGCATCTCTCTCTTCTTATACCTCTAATGAACGTCTTGACAAGGTGTGTATTTTGTTTCTTAACAAACATATTTATGTCTTAAATTCAGTAATGTTTTATTTTTAGAATGACAGCAATAGTTTTACCTATTTCCAGTTTAATTTTGGGCATATTTTTTATCAGTGCCATAATAGTATGATGTGGTCATCAAAATAAACTTTATTTACTTCAGATAATTTTATATTATAAGAACAATATTTGTATGTTTTTTACCTAACGGATAAGTGCTGAAATGTTCAATATTTTTTGCGTAAATTAGTATAATAAAAAATTATTGATCTCTCCTAATATTCTAAAGATATGAGGGGTCCTAATTATAATTTAGTAACTAGAATGAACTCTCATATTCTTGGTTCCTAATGTAAACGAGTATTATAAATTGCACATTATGAACAAGAATTTAAATTCCAATAAATTAAATTAAATCAATATGATTTGAATATAAAAAGCTATAGGTACAGTTATTAAACCAAAGTAAACTTAAACATATTTGGATAGCTACCACAAATATTGAAAACATTTAAGTCCAGCAATTATCATATAAATTTAAATATCTCACAATTAATTAGGATGTGTAAATATCACCATGACTCATAACTACTTTAATATTTATATCATAGACAATATACAATAACTTAATCCTGAGAAACTACAAAATAGGTTTAATAAATATTCCTAACTCAAAATCATTAAAAAATAAATAGCATTTTGAGTACAGACAAAGTACGGGTAACTTACTAAATGCAGTATTTTAGATTTGTTGAAATTAGTAAGGATTTTATTCATAGAATACAAAAAGGTCATGAACAGTTGATTAACCTTGAACTACTCTGCTTATTTTGAATCACGTAAGTACTATCTTAGGGTCAAAACCGACCTCAATTAAAAAAAAATTTCAAAAATATAATTTTAATAACTTAAATGATAATAATCATTTCTCTATCTTGTCTTCTTGTAAATATATTAGTTTCCTTCTTAAAAATGGATATATTTAAATATATTTCAAATTAAAAAAGAAAGTAAGAACGATAGTAAAAAAATATAAGTTTTTATTTTAAATTTTCTTTATGTTACAGAATAATTTTTTTGAAAACGCCTCCTTCCAAAAAAAAAAAAAAAAAAAAACTTTTTTACCCTTAGTGAAGTTACCAACATCAAAACTATATAATATCTTTTAAACTAGATCTATATTATAAGGAATTATAGTACTTGGCCCCATAACTTCATAAGTTGGGGACTTCTTACTGTCCAATTTGACTTGTTGGCCCTCTTCACACAATACCCACTTTGCTATGGACTATGCACACTGACTGTTTTCAAACAACGTACATCGTTGAATATTTTCTGTCATTTCCTATAGTACATAATTTACATCTTATTCTTTAGAATTAAAATTTAAAATTAGAATAGATTAAAAAAAAAGTCTGACTTAACTACTATCGTGGGGTCACTTCTTACCCCAGAAGCTTCCTAGCCACATATGGAGTGACAGAACAAGAAACCACCTCATGCATCGTATCAAAGCTTAAAAGAGATTTGATAAAGACAAAGCACAATCCCGCAAGTACAAAACATATAAAATAAAACTTTTACTCGAAGTCAGAGTTTCACTTTGATAAATTACGTTATAAAAATAATTATATTGCTCTTAAATATTTTGTAAAGTAATTAAATTCAAAATAATTCTCTTTCTCAATAAATCAGATCGTAAACTCATTTAAATTGTCTGGTAGTAACAGAATAACAATAAAGGCCGATCAAGAGCTCCGAAGTGAGCTACCTAAAAAGTAAGTATAAAAATAAAATATTTTGTTTTATTCATTCAGTTTTGTTTAATATCAACAGGATATCCTGTATCACCAAAGTTATGTATGTAATCTAACCACAGAGTTGAGACAACATTTATTAACGTGCAATGTTTTCATTCCAACCAGAAACCTTCCTCCGTTTCATATTCCAATATCAGATGGTGAATCCATTTAAATAAAAATATTTTGTTTACATTCTCAATTAAAGTTATGTAAATTTTATACTCAAGGGAAATTCATACATATTACCACAATATTTATAAGTTTCAAGATCGAACAAAATATGTTTCCCTTGAACATCGATAAAAAACGATATATTATAAGCAAGCATATTTAAATTATAATAAAATATGTACAAAATACATGATGTAAATTTTTAATAAATAAATGTCCAAAGAAAATACTGTTAATATCACTTAAAATATATCATAGTGGCTACTTTGTTTACATTAAAAAACGAACATGTATAGATTTTACTAGAATTATTGATCATTTTAGAAACACGATAAATAAATAAATATAAATTTTATATAAATAATAATGTAATTAAATATAAATAAATAAAAAAGAAATATATATATATATATATATATATATATATATATATATACATATATATACCCTATAACATGTAAACTGTGGGTAAAACTAATATTATTTTAATTTTTTACACTTTTTTGATATTTAAAAGCGGAACTGGTAGTTAAAAGAACTACTAAATAAAGTAATGTATCCTCAAAATGTATGCAAACATATAGCAAAGTTCAAGATACTAAAGTCCTAATTGATAATGTTTGTTGATGCATTTTTTAAGAAAAATAGAGGAATTATGTTACTTTTGTGATATACCTGTTAAAAAAATAAATTAATATACAAGTTTCATTAATTTTTTTATTATAAAATATTAAACAAACCTTGAAATCTCGTGGGGTTGATAAATTGTACAACAGCAAATTGTGTAATGTAATTGTGAGTATAGTACAAATTTTATATGAATAATAACTTAACATTATTGATGTTTTTTAGTATGGTTGTTAATGGTTAATGTTTAATGGTTATTATGGTACACGTAAAACTTTTAAATGTTTTATATCTAAGAAAATACACTTTAACTCTAACCGCATTTAGGAGAATAAATAAACTTACAATCAAGCAATGTCGTATAATATTACAATTGTTCTAGGTTTTTTCCCTCGAATGTATTATAATTTCTTGTTTAAAACTGTATTGATTATATATGAGTTACATACAACGTAAATTTATAAGGTTTTTTCAAAGCTTGTCCTTAAAGTTTTCGAGGTAGTTTAAAAAGATTTTCTTGTCAGTGTTATGTACATATTTTTGGTTCATGATGTTAAAACATGGTTCATGATATTAAACCATGGTTCATGATGTTAAACCATGGTTTATGATGTTATACAATGGTTAATGATGTTAAACCATGTTTCATTATGTTATACCATGGTTCATGATGTTATACCGTAGTTCATGATGTTATACCGTGTTTCTAGATGTTAAACCATGGTTCATGTTTTATACCATGGTTCATGATGTTATACCGTAGTTCATGATGTTATACCGTGTTTCTAGATGTTAAACCATGGTTTATGATGTTATACAATGGTTAATGATAATAAACCATGTTTCATTATGTTATACCATGGTTCATGATGTTATACCGTAGTTCATGATGTTATACCGTGTTTATAGATGTTAAACCATGATTTATGATGTTATACCGTAGTTCATGATGTTATACCGTGTTTCTAGATGTTAAACCATGGCTCATGATTTTATACCATGGTTCATGATATTATGAAATTTTTTTATGACGTTAAACTATGGTTCATGATGTTAAATTATGCTTCATGATGTTATACCATGGTTCATGATGTTACACCTTGATTAATGTTGTTATACCATAATTCATGATGTTAAACCATGGTTCATGATGTTAAACCATGGTTTATGATGTTATACAATGGTTAATGATGTTAAACCATGTTTCATTATGTTATACCATGGTTCATGATGTTATACCGTAGTTCATGATGTTATACCGTGTTTCTAGATGTTAAACCATGGTTCATGTTTTCATACCATGGCTCATGATTTTATACCATGGTTCATGATATTATGCAATTTTTTTATGACGTTAAACTATGGTTCATGATGTTAAATTATGCTTCATGATGTTATACCATGGTTCATGATGTTATACCTTGATTAATGTTGTTATACCATAGTTCATGATGTTAAACCATGGTTAATGATGTTATACCATGGTTCAAGATGTTTTATCATATTTCATGATGTTAAATTATGGTTCATGATGTTATACCATGGCTCATGCTGTTATCATGTGGTTAATGATATTAAACCATGGTTCATGATGTTATAGCATGGTTCTTGACGTTATACCATGGTTTATTATTGCATAGTTTATGTTATACTATTGTTCATGATGTTATACCGTGGTTCATGATGTTAAACTATGGTTCATGATGTTAAACCATGGTTCATGATGTTATACCATGGTTTATTATTGCATAGTTTATGTTATACTATTGTTCATGATGTTATACCGTGGTTCATGATGTTAAACTATGGTTCATGATGATAAACCATGGTTCATGATGTTATACCATGGTTTATTATTGCATAGTTTATGTTATACTATTGTACATGATGTTATACCGTGGTTCATGATGTTAAACTATGGTTCATGATGTTAAACCATGGTTCATGATGTTATACCATGGTTTATTATTGCATAGTTAATGTTATACTATTGTTCATGATGTTATACCGTGGTTCATGATGTTAAACTATGGTGCATGATGTTATAGCATGGTTCTTGACGTTATACCATGGTTTATTATTGCATAGTTTATGTTATACTATTGTTCATGATGTTAAACTATGGTTCATGATGTTAAACCATGGTTCATGATGTTATACCATGGTTTATTATTGCATAGTTTATGTTATACTATTGTTCATGATGTTATACCGTGGTTCATGATGTTAAACTATGGTGCATGATGTTATAGCATGGTTTATGATGTTATACCATGGTTTATTATTGCATAGTTTATGTTATACTATTGTTCATGATGTTAAACCATGGTTCATGATGTTATACCATTGTTTATTATTGCATAGTTTATGTTATACTATTGTTCATGATGTTATACCGTGGTTCATGATGGTAAACTATGGTGCATGATGTTATAGCATGGTTCATGATGTTATACCATGGTTTATTATTGCATAGTTTATGTTATACTATTGTTCATGATGTTAAACTATGGTTCATGATGTTAAACCATGGTTCATGATGTTATACCATGGTTTATTATTGCATAGTTAATGTTATACTATTGTTCATGATGTTATACCGTGGTTCATGATGTTAAACTATGGTGCATGATGTTATAGCATGGTTCTTGACGTTATACCATGGTTTATTATTGCATAGTTTATGTTATACTATTGTTCATGATGTTAAACTATGGTTCATGATGTTAAACCATGGTTCATGATGTTATACCATGGTTTATTATTGCATAGTTTATGTTATACTATTGTTCATGATGTTATACCGTGGTTCATGATGTTAAACTATGGTGCATGATGTTATAGCATGGTTCATGATGTTATACCATGTTTTATTATTGCATAGTTTATGTTATACTATTGTTCATGATGTTATACCGTGGTTCATGATGTTAAACTATGGTGCATGATGTTATAGCATGGTTCATGATGTTATACCATGGTTTATTATTGCATAGTTTATGTTATACTATTGTTCATGATGTTATACCGTGGTTCATGATGTTAAACTATGGTGCATGATGTTATACCATGGTTTATTATTGCATAGTTTATGTTATACTATTATTTATGATGTTATACCGTGGTTCATGATGTTAAACTATGGTGCATGATGTTATAGCATGGTTCATGATTTTATACCATGGTTTATTATTGCATAGTTTATGTTATACTATTGTTCATGATGTTAAACCATGGTTAATGATGTTATACCATGGTTTATTATTGCATAGTTTATGTTATACTATTGTTCATGATGTTATACCACGGGTCATGATGTTATACTATGGTTCATGATGTTATATCATATTTCATTATGTTATACCGTGGTTCATGATGTTATACTACGATTCATGATGTTAAACCATGGTTCATGATGTTAAACCATGGTTCAAGATGTTAAACCACGGTTCATGATGTTATACCACGGGTCATGATGTTATACTATGGTTCATGATGTTATACCATATTTGATTATGTTATACCGTGGTTCATAATGTTATACCATGATTCATGATATTATACCATGGTTTATGATACTATACCGTGGTTCATTATGTTAAACCATGGTTCATGATGTTATACTATGGTTCATGATGTTAAACCATCATTCATTATGTTAAACCATGGTTCATGATGTTATACCAGCTCATGATGTTATAATGTGGTTAATGATGTTAAACCATGGTTCATGATGTTATACCATGGTTCGTGATGTTATACTATGGTTCATGATGTTATACCATATTTTATTATGTTATACCGTGGTTCATAATGTTATACCGTGATTCATGATATTATACCATGGTTTATGATGTTATACCGTTCATGATGTTAAACCATGGTTCATGATGTTATACCATGTGTTTATTATTGCATAGTGTATGTTATACATGTTCATGATGTTATACCGATGGTTCATGATGTTAAACAGTCATTATGTTAGCATGTTTTGATGTTAATACTGTCAATATGTTACATGGTTCATGTGTTATACCATGTTTATTATTAGCACTATTTTATGTTATTAATTTCATGATGTTAAGTAGACCGTAAGGTTCATGATGTTAAACTACGGTCATGATGTTATAGCTATGGTTAATATATTTATACCATGGTTTAATATTGCATATTTGCAGTGATAGCTTTAGTTTATATGTTTACCAGTGTTTCGGAGTAAAACATGGCATATGTTATAGCATAGTTCAAAATTTATATCTTGACTTAAAGGTTCATGTTATGTGTGATATACCTCCTGCATGATGTTAACCATGGTCATGAAGGTTATAAGGCTCATGGTTTATTATTGCATAGTTTATGTTATACTATTTTTATGATGTTATACTACGGGTCATGATGTTATACTATGGTTCATGATGTTATATCATATTTCATTATGTTATACCGTGGTTCATGATGTTATACCACGATTCATGATGTTAAACCATGGTTCATGATGTTAAACCATGGTTCATGATGTTAAACCACGGTTCATGATGTTATACCATGGTTCATGATGTTATACCGGCTCATGATTTTATAATGTGGTTAATGATGTTAAACCATGGTTCATGATGTTATACTATGGTTCATGATGTTATACCATGGTTCATGATGTTATACCATGGTTCATGATGTTATACTATGGTTCATGATGTTATACCATATTTGATTATGTTATACCGTGGTTCATAATGTTATACTATGATTCATGATATTATACCATGGTTTATTATACTATACCGTGGTTCATTATGTTAAACCATGGTTCATGATGTTATACTATGGTTCATGGTTCATAATGTTATACCGTGATTCATGATATTATACCATGGTTTATGATACTATACCGTGGTTCATTATGTTAAACCATGGTTCATGATGTTATACTATGGTTTATGATGTTAAACCATCATTCATTATGTTAAACCATGGTTCATGATGTTATACCGGCTCATGATGTTATAATGTTGTTAATGATGTTAAACCATGGTTCATGATGTTATAGCATGGTTCATGATGTTAAACCATCGTTCATTATGTTAAGCCATGGTTTATGATGTTAAACCGTGGTTCAATATGTTAAACAATGGTTCATGGTGTTGTATTTTAAATGTTTATCCTAACACCCTATTTTTAGTTTTTAACTTTTCTGATGTTAAGTAGAGAAGGTAAAGTGCTTTCTCTTTCAAATAAACGGAGTGAAATTGTTCTATATATAATATTATTCTTATCCCCTGTATAATCCTACGTCCAATAATGTGGCCAGTGGCCGAGCGGTTTAAGGTGTGAGTACTTTGTACTCAAGTTGTTAATAGCGCAGGGTAAAAACATGACTATTTTAATTAGTAATATTTTATCTTGTACTCTAATGGTTTCCCTCTTACTCTGCCTGATAACCTCCCTGCACAGATATATCGTCTATGGGGAAAGGGTAGAGTAAGGCTAAATAGGTAGTTGCCGTATTCTTTAAACAAAATTACAAAAACCTTTAGTGTTATAGATAAATAGCCCTTTTTTATAGAATGTATAATGCATTGAACAAAGCTTGTTACAATGTCATTAGATGTTTAAAGAATTATATGAGATTTTAACTTTTCTACAATAACTTTGGAAATACATGTATATGTACTTTTCATAATTAAAGACAATATCGAGATTTATACACATGTTTCTGTTATTACACATATGATTTTGTATCTATCAAAATAATCAACATATGATGTTCAAATTAATTTTGAACTTGGTCTCAAGTAAAATTTAATACTTTGTATGTTGCTTTAATTATTAGTGAAATTAAAACTATTATGTAATTGAGTTTAATTTAAATATTTATAATATGATAGTTGTTTTTATATATATAGATAAGAAAATAAGCATGCTGTAATTTTGTAGACAAAATTACTGTTAGGTTCCTAAACGATATTAGGCAAAAGGTAATAAATTACTGGTAATTGCATGTCAATGACCTTCGGGGAATACCAGTTTCATTCGGATAGGGGTTATAGGGGCAAGGACCCTTGGGTACTGAATATGCAGTGACTCAGTAAGGATAAACTAAATATTAAAGTCAAAGACATAAATTGAAACATGTCTAATCGTTAATTGCATACCGTATGCTGATTATTATTTACTCAATAAAATTACAAAGAAAAAAACCGTAATTTAAAACATGTATATAACAAAAATAATAAATCATTAGTCAAATACTATTTTATAATAACGAAAAACATAAAATCTACCGTAATTTACTTTACTAAGCTATAGAGTACGAATTATAATGGACGTAAAATATGTTTCTCACAAACAAATATAGTTCAGTTTCAATTATTTATTTATATTTATTTCTATCAGTATTGTTTTATTATTAACTTGTTTATTCAATTTATGGAGTTAGACCTATTTAAACACACTGAACAGTGAACACTTACAATATAGCTGGACTGCAGCCATATTAAGGACACTAACTTTTATACTTGTTCTAGGATAGGCCATTTAATGTTAGCACAAAGAACACACTATCTTAACAGCCCATAAGTAAATATGAGATTAAGTTCTCTGAATTCTTTAAAAAAACTAATCTAATTCATCTTTTATTTGGTCTTGCTTGACCATATTACGAAAGATATATGCAAACAATCAAGTCCAAAAATCACTTCCAGGTCAAGTATATACAATCCTAATTACCACTTTTTCAATTCTTTGGATTACTACCAAAATAACGTTTGGCATTTTTTTACGGTAAGAGGGTGGAGTTCTTTAATTTACTTATAGTATCAATAATACAACTTATTTGAATTTTAGTACATTTCCGGCCTAATGACTGAGTATATAGCTGGTATACATAGGTGGTCTCAATTAATCACATTATCATTAGGTCGAAGCTCCAAATGTCTCTGTCCAGTAAATTAGACTCTAGACATTCAATATATAAATAAATATCTACTAATGTTTTTTGTTGTAAATTAAGGACGTTAAAAGTATACACTTGATGTTTCCTGGAATACATACAAATACTGATATAGGTATGTGTCAACTTGTTTTTTATATGTGAAATTATAGCTCTTAACATATTCAACCAAAAGCTAAGTAATTTTATAGAGTGGTTTTAAACATGTTTTAATCATAAAACCATTATAAAAAAATATATGAAATAATATATATGTCCAAATATATAATATTTCATCTTCGTTTTTTAGTATTTTACAAATCAAACAAAATGTTCATGATTTTAAAAAACAATTTTATTTTCATTCTTTGTCCATAAAATAGATGAAACAATTATTTCTTACTTACCAAAATAGGTTGACTCCTCAGGATATGATTTTAAATCTAAGAGGTTCACATAAGTTTTTATTACTGGAAACACATGAACAGTATACAAAAGTATTTTCAGTGGTCCCCTTTGAGACCTTAAAAAACTTTGTGTGTATTTTAAGCAAAAATTAATAATCATATGTGGGTAGGATGAAGCTAAACTAAACAAGACATGTGTAGTTTGGTTTCTAAGATTAAGTTCAGAATGGATAGTTTATTAATAGCCTAACAGCTAGGGCTACTGAGATCCATAGCGTAGAATCCAAAACACCAATAGTCCAGTCGTTGTAACTGTACCTCTGATGTTTGTGGGTTAAACTAAAAACTCCAATGTTTACCAGGACCGTCTCAAAAACCCGGCCATACCCAACACTTTTAAATGATGTACAATTAAAGTCAGATTGCTGTAGCACTTTATTATAAAGAGGGAAATCGATTGAGAATATGTTCCACGTGTGCACTTGAAACTCTTTGACATTAAAGAACATCTGACGTTAATTAAAGTGATGTGAATGCATATCTCATTGCTGTTTGTAATAAAGATGCAACGTTATCCACAGAACGTTCGAGGTGTTCAGAGATATTGAACGTAACGTCGGTAGAACGTAATAACGTAATAAGGCGAAGAGTATGTTTATTGTGTATTGTCATGTCTAGGCATATAGGCGATAATCTAGCTAAGTGCACAGACCGAAGGGAAACAAGTTCAGAACTAGTTTATTGTTGTTAAATATCAAGGTAATACTTAGTTTTCTGTAGATAACCTTAGGGTAGGGAACACATATCCTGCGTTTCTCTGTAGGATATGTGTTAATCTAGCAAAGTGTACAGACCGAAGGGAAACAAGTTCAGAACTAGTTTATTGTTGTTAAATATCAAGGTAATACTTAGTTTTCTGTAGATAACCTAAGGGTAGGGAACACATATCCAGCGTTTCTCTGTAGGATATATGTTAATCTAGCAAAGTGTACAGACCGAAGGGAAACAAGTTCAGAACTAGTTTATTGTTTTTAAATATCAAGGTAATACTTAGTTTTCTGTAGATAACCTTAGGGTAGGGAACACATATCCAGCGTTTCTCTGTAGATAACCTTAGGGTAGGGAACACATATCCAGCGTTTCTCTGTAGGATATGTGTTAATCTAGCAAAGTGTACAGACCGAAGGGAAACAAGTTCAGAACTAGTTTATTGTTGTTAAATATCAAGGTAATACTTAGTTTTCTGTAGATAACCTTAGGGTAGGGAACACATATCCAGCGTTTCTCTGTAGATAACCTTAGGGTAGGGAACACATATCCAGCGTTTCTCTGTAGATAACCTTAGGGTAGGGAACACATATCCAGCGTTTCTCTGTAGATAACCTTAGGGTAGGGAACAGATATCCAGTGTTTCTCTGTAGATAACCTCAGGGTAGGGAACACATATCCAGCGTTTCTCTGTAGGTATAATCCAAAAACAACGAAGGGTCTTAACTTAGAACTTAATACATCACATGTGTGCATCGTTGTATATTAAATTACCTAAAATATAAACATTAAAATTTGTTTTAGAAATATAATAATGTTAGGATGAATTAAAGCAAAAACATAGATTTTATGTATAAACATTCCGCAAGAAAAACTTACTTTAGTATAATTTCTTCGTATTTAAGATAGTTCCACAACTAACTTTGACAGACGTATTTATTATAGTTCCTCTTTTTGCTATTTAGTAATTTTGTAAAAGTGCTAGTACAAAACCCTTTAAATCTTGTAATAGTCTACATCGTGAGGGTTCCTTACTTCAAAGTCACTCGAAACTGACGATATTGTAAAGCCATTAGAAATACATTTTGTACATTATATAGAACTGCATTAGTTATGCTTACTTTATATGATATAATATGTAATGTTGTAATACTTTTATGCTAAAATGTTTCAAACAAATAATACTCTTGTGGTTAATTCTTATTATTTCCCATCTTGTAGTACTTAAAAAATGATTTATCATTAAGTTTTAGATTGATCAGTTTTCTTATACATGAAAATAACACTACATAAAATAGCAAATTCTAATTACATTTATCTCTAAAATAAACATTGTGTTTGAGAATACATTAATTCAGTACTTTTTGTACATATAAAACAAGACATTTGCATAGTATGATATTCATTATTATTATATATACCTTTAAGAGCTCTGATTATTGAGGCTGCAGTATCTAGTGGTACTGTAAACATTGCGTTATCACGGAAGAATAAGAGCCCCTTACAATTAATTATCTACATCAATTAAATATAAAATTCAACTTATAAGAGTATATTTATTTTCATAATATAAAGAAAGAAGACAAAATGATAAGGTAATGAAAATGGTTCACTTTTTAGAAACAATGTTTTTATACAGATATAATGTACATTTTTAAATGTAGGAAACATAATATCTGAGGTATAAGTAAATAAAAATTTTAACTTTTCTCGAAAAAACTACAATTAAAAAGTTTTAATTCAAAAAACGTATTGTTAGTTTAACAGTGACATATGAATAGACTTATATATATTTATACATTTTTTATTGTTAAGTTAAGAATTTATCATCCTTTAAGTACATTTATATATATGGGTTCACGGCTTGTCCTTATAAAATATTACATGCCTTCAACGATACAGCTTACTGGATTCAGTAAAGCCTGAAAGTAAAATTGGTTTTATAGCAGGTGTTTTATTGCCCATATATCTGACTTTATATTTGATCCAAATTGCATATTAGGCTTAGGCATTTATGTTGGCTCAGAGGGAAATCTAATAGGTAATATATTTTAGTATCTTACAAAAAGAAATAAATAAAAGAAGATTAACTGTAACATAAGGGTAGATAATATTTTGTGTAATAAATACGTAAATTCCAGATTTAATGATGACCGAAAAGAAAAGTCTACAATATTTTATCATGCCGTCTCTGTAATCCATCTGTTGTGTACAATAATTTGTTTTGCATATCTGGGTTAAAAAAGGTTACATGTTGATCAGATAAAAAATACATTTCATATGCACATAGGGTGTCCCAAAAATACCTTCTAAACTTTATGATTTTGTTCCTCCTATAATTATTAACGATAATATCCACTTTTAGCATACCTCCTAAAGTTAAAAGCTTTTCCATATTTCTTTTTTTTATGTACAAATATGACGTAAAAAAGAGTAAGTCTAAAAATGGTCAAATATTCTAATCAGTTTAAAACTACTCTGGGTTTTTATTGCGGGAAACTGGTAGGTAACTCTACTGAAAGTAACTAACAAAATCGTCAACTCTTCACAACTCCTGATTGTACAGCAAGTCTTAAGCCAGGTTGGGGAATGAATGTCTCAAAAATCTCACCACAGAGAACTTGTAAATTCTACTGTACGCTATAATCTTGCCAAGGTTTAATGGAAATACTTCATGTAAATGTTGAAGTACTGAAACAAGCTTTTTTTCTATATCCTACAAATATTTGAAGTGTAATGTGACATTTTCATAAGCAAGAGACGTAACTAATTCGTATTCAAACTGGTGAGGTAAGTTATGTCTATTGAAAATTTAAATGAGGATGAACGAAAGATACTCCATGTGGCTGTAGAGAAGACATGAACAATGGATCACATAGTTACAGATCCTAGCTCATTAACAACCAATATTTTTTAGTTACTGATTAATGGACAGTGATGTAGGGTGTTTGGGTCTGTTGAATTTAGGTTAATGATAAAACATAATTTTCTCTTATTTGAAATATTAACATTTATATTTTTAATTATAAGGTTTAACTAACATTGCTGAATAGACCACATATACCATTAAAGCCAGTAATGAAATCGTTCAGGGCAGAAACTACCTCTTAATATTCTGATGATTCTTTTTATTTTAAGTTCCATACATTACATAATATAAGGATTAATGTATGTTAGTAATTTTACGGTTGCTTATAGTTATAATAAAAAACATTTTAAACCACACAACCATTTCCTGTTATACTTATATAATTAGTTTTGACATATTTAGTTTACATTATGTCAAAATTAAATATAATTGCTAAACGTGAGTATATTGAGGTATATTATTAATAAATAATAGTTTTAACTAAATATATATTGATACAATAGAGAACTTTGCTGATTTGAGTAATTAATAGCAATATCTACCAGTAGTCTACAAGATACTGGTGTTCAAAAAGTAAGTTACTTTGTTACCGACTACTTAATATCCAAACAAAAGACTCAAATAATATTGTATTATGTAATTTAATACTTTAAAGAATATAGTGAATGTTGCAAATAAAGGTTCGATATATTTAATTAACTTGACTTAGGTTTTTCTGAGTTACATAATGAATGTATGATTAAGTTCTAGTTAATTCCGGAAAATGGCTACAATAAACGATTCAACAACAATTATAACAACAGTCTCTTTGTTTTCCGTGAAGTCATCCAAATCACAGTCAAAACAACAAACTTTTACTGGAATGTTCGATATGCACAACAGAACCTTCACGCCTAACATACCTCTTACTATTGGTATTCTGAACATAGAAACTGTATTAATTCAATGTAAAGACCCTATTTCTTCAATGTTGATGTCTTTGTTTAAGTGTAAAATACAAGAACAGTTTGTTTATATGTCCAAAATACGTTATTGAACAGTTTATAGATTTTACTTTCGATGCTTAAAAGTCATAAATTTATATCCTAAAAACTTAAAATGCATGAAAAATATAAAATTAAAACTCACTTTATTATATATTGACTATTTAAAGCTAATTAAGAATAAGTTATTGTTATCTACTGAAACCCATCCCTCCACCAAACTGCAAGGCATGCCGTAGTGGGGGATAGCTAAAAACCGGACAAGCGATAGGATCACGGGTGGAAGTCGGGGGGTTTAATCAAAACTCGCAGATGAGTGAAAAAAACTATTTATTATCAAAGAATTAAACAATTTTGGCAGAAGAACACAATATCAATCAATTACACTCAAAATAGATAAACAAAATGAAACACATAATAAACAACCAATTACAAACTGTACACATAATAATATACCGGACACAAAATTTGTAAACGTCAAATACCATAAATGACATTACAGATTTGCCTATCTGCAGAAATACTAGAAAGACAAAATTTTAAAGAAATTTACAAAGAAAATATTGAAGTTTGAACAAAAACAAGCAACCGGCAATTTAGCCCACATCCCATGATTCCACCGAGGTCAGGGAGTCAGCCGGAATCCCTGGGCAGCTCAGAATTAAAATAACAGTAAAAACATTATCAAATAATCCCCTTTTGATAAACAATGTAAAAATCAATAAATTAAAAACAAAATATAGCACGGTACCGTACAATTTTTTTCTTTGGCCTTGGCCAATTTTTAAAAACTGTTCATCCCCCAGATTAGGCACCGTGAATAAAATAGATAGGATTGACCTGAGGACAGAAGGTTCCCTAAGTTGTAAGGAGGGTAGCAGAGGCGCAACTTGGCTCAATTAAATCAGCCAGAACATTCGAGATGGCAGAAGAACGGCCGGGAGGCAGGCTAAAGGAACAAGGCCTACTCGAGGACCCAGGAGTTAATTGCCTTTCTAGCCACTCCTAACCATGTTAACAGGTAGACGGAAACTAACTACCAAAACCCAGGCAAACCGTCGAACCGAAAGCCGACCCACGGAACATAACAAAGCTTGAGCCAACGGCCACGAAAGTAAACAGTCGACAGCGCAAGAGTGATCACAGGTAGCCTCTTAAACAAAAGACAAGAGTAACAAAAATCAACCCTCAAATGATCCGGTATAGTATTTATTCCGAGGTTCTATGTTAGGTAAACTAATAATGTGGATGTTTTTTAAATTAAAAAATAAATAAAAATAACAGGGTACAAGTTTTTGCGTGTTTCCGCTCCAATAGAATACTAGTATGAAAGTTATTCATTAGCATTGGATTGTGTATGATATGTAGATGATATTTGGAAATTTACAATGCTTACTGTAAATGTGAAGAGAAACAAGGGAGTGTTCAGGTATAACAAACCCCTGATATCTTCAGGTGTACTTAGTAATTTAACTTCTAAAACCAAATTTTTTTCTTAACCCATACTACATCAGAAAATACTTAATACTACATGCTAGATACTAAATATTACTGTTGTAAGTCAAAATTCTTAAACAACTATCACACATAACATTATTATACAAAATATAATCTACAATACGAAATACAACAGATATTCAAAATATGAAAACAGTTAACTAAACACAGAGCAAGTTATTAAATAGACTAAATACTCAATGACACACAAAAATAAATGCAAAATATGAAAAAATCAATAGAGCATATGTCAGGTTATTAAACAAACAAAATATTCAATGAGACACGAAAAAAATGCAAAAATATTAATAAATTCAACAAAACATAGAGCAGGTTATTAAATAGACAAAATATTCAACTTATCCAACCAGCTTTCAATTCCACTGAGGTGGAAGGAAGGAGTCCTTGCACCACTAAACTCCCGAGATCAACTCACCACGACCGTCAAAGACGAACTTAATCCTTGCGGTAAGCCAATCAATCCATGACGAGTGGTGGGGGTAGGCCCTTCCAAGCAATACATAAAAGTACAGTGCAAGGTGGTTGGGGGAGGGGTGTTGTAATCGTCCCTGTGTTGTTGAACAATTCTGTTGGGGTTTTAAAGTATGTTTTTCTTAGTTTTTTCCTCATGACGAGCCTCCAAGCTAGTGTTCCGGGGGATAAAGCAAATTATATTCCCTCCTAGCGGACCTAGGGACACCGACGTCTCAGTTTTTTTGGGTGAGGTGTATGTGTGGGGACAGGTTTTGCTGTATGTGGTGTATGTGGTTTTACATACTTGATTGGTCACAGACGCAACCAAAGTGGTCGTACGACTATGCTACTTAGCTAATTGGATCTTGATTTAACTTAATTAAAGACCCTTCTATAAACTTTCTTCTATAGTAGTAGAGTTCATGGTGTATTATTTTTGTATCTTTCCATTAAAACTTGTGCTTAATCTCATATGCATGTTTAGCTAAAATGGGAACTCTTAGCATTGTCTGCATACATGCATATTTACAAACATACAAAATCACTAACAAAATTTAAATGTAAAGTAATAACTATACCACTAACGTTTTTGTATATTATAAACATAAAAATATAACAAATAAATAAATAATAAAAAAATAAAATATAATATGTATATAAGCAAATAGAAGTTCCAGGTCAGCAATGCTTGCGATGTGGAAGGCTCTTGTTCCCTATTCCCGTTCAAGATCTTCCCTGCAATCATCACCCAGGCGTATCTATAGCCCTTCCTTTGCTTCACCACCCAAATCTCTATCCATAAGGCCTTGGTCTCTCTGGTCAGCGATAGACTTTATTTTCGTTTTTGTAGCCGAGTTCTTCCGCAGAAAAGCCAATTTTTACCCTGGTCCTTGCTCGCATCGCCTCCGTGTCGATGCATCGGCAGAAATTTAGGATGATCCCTCTTGGAAAGCCGGGGTTGTTCGAGCTCTGTAACAGGCAGTATACGACGTCAATAAATCCCTCTTCAAGATTGAAATTGAGAGCTTTTGATACGTTTTTGACGAAATTTTTGATTTTATCTTGTTTCGCCTGTGACACTCCTTGAATCTCCAAACAATTATCGCGACTATACTTGTCAGATGAAAATTGGGGTTTTTTAGTATCTATGAGTTGCTTAATTATTCGGATTCAAGTCGTTTAGTATTCAGTTTACACTGGAATATTGTTCTTGTATTCCCTAAGTTCACTTACACAACTGTAATAGTTCATTACAAAATTCAAGTGACTTCCTGATATCACCCTTAAACTCTTTAGTATCAATTTCTATTTAAACTATACTCTCCCTGAATTCCTTGTTTTAATTCTTTACGTCTGCGATTTCAGCAGTTAACAAATCAAGTTTTTGATCAATAGGCATTTCGGTGGTGATATTGTTGGGTGTGGTCCTTGTTGTTGGCGCCATCCTTCCACTCACGGTAGATAACAGAACGACGAGTCACGTGACCTTGAAACAGACTCCAGATAACCAATAGTAGCTTGCTTACAGCTTATAAAATAATTAATTTACGGTCTAGTAATTGTTATTTTGGCACAGTACTTACGGAAGTGAACAAAACTATAACAAGCATAAGAAACATTTAATTAACAAGCAAAATATATGTGATTTTTAACACTGATTTTCCGGAGCTATATGAACCCACCGTCACCCAGCGTCACACGTTCACCCAGATGACATGGTATTTTCTCTCTTTATTGAGTACTTATCTATAGAGGATCATTAGGTGATAAAGCTATGTTAGCACGAAACGTTTCTATGATATGCCAACTTCCCTTATATATGTTTTGTTTAGTTTAGGAATAACTTTCCCAAAGGAAAAGGCGACATTTTTCACAGTGTATAATTTGCTACTTTTTGATTAGTTCTAGTGCATAAAGAAGAATTTTATTGATTAATTTAATTTGAAGTAAAGTTTCGCTGACCAATTCAGTTGGTTAAGTCTT
>JAQJVL010000440.1:54230-119230 GCA_035578905.1 Stictocephala bisonia
TATTAGGCTTAGGCATTTATGTTGGCTCAGAGGAAATCTAATATGTAATATATTTTAGTATATTAAAAAAAAAGAAAGAAATAAAAGAAGATTAACTCTAACATAAGGGTAGATAATATTTAGTGTAATAAATACGTAAATTCCAGATTTAATGATGACCGAAAAGAAAAGTCTACAATAATTTATAACGCCATCTCTGTAATCCATCAGTTAAGTACAATAATTGGTTTTGCATATCTGGGTTAAAAAAGGTTACATCAGATAAAAAATACATTTCATATGCACATAGGGTGTCCCAAAAGTACCTTCTAAACTTTATGATTTTGTTCCTCCTATAATTATTAACGATAATATCCACTTTCAGCATACCTCCTAAAGTTAAAAGCTTTCCATATTTATTTTTTTAAGTACAAATATGACTTTAAAAAGAGTAAGTCTAAAAATGATCAAATAATCTAATCAGTTTAAAACTACTCTAGGTTTTTATCACGTAACACTGGTACACTCTACTGAACTTAACTAACAAAATCGTTAACTCTTCACAACTCCTAATTGTACAGCAAGTCTTAAGCCAGGTTGGGGAATGAATATCTCAAAAATAATACCACAGAGAACGTATAAATTCTACTGTACGCTATAATCTTGCCAAGGTTTAATGGAAATACTTTTTGTAAATGTTCAAGTAATTAAACAAGCTTTTTTCTAGATCATACAAATATTTGAAGTGTAATGCGCCATTTTCATAAGCAAGAGATGTTACTAATTCGTATCCAAACTGGTGAGGTAAGTTATAACTATTAAAAATATAAATGAGGATGAACGAAAGATCCTTCATGTGACTGTGGAGAAAACATATGAACAATGGATCATATAGTTACAGATCTTAGCTCATTAAAAACCAATATTTTTTAATTACTGATTAATGGACAGTGATGTTGGGTGTTTGGGTTTGTTGGATTTAGGTTAATGATAAAACACAATTTTCTCTTATTTGAAATTTTAACATTAATTTTTTTAATTGTAAGGTTTAACTAACATTGCTAAATAGACCATATAAACCATTAAAGCAAGTAATGAAATCATTCAGGGCAGAAACTACTCCTTAATATTCCAAAGTTTCTTTTTATTTTAAGTTCCATACATTACAGAATATGTTAGGGATTAATGAATGATAGTAATTTTACGGTTACTTATAGTTATAATAAAAAACATTTTAAACCACACAACTGTTTCCTGTTATACTTATGTAATTAATTTTGACATATTTAAAAATATATTGAATTACAATTAGTATACAGCAAAAAATGTAACTACTAAGATAAAAAGATAATGAACTCAAACAACTAGATAATTAGGTACAACATTTCATTAAAACGTGTTAAAAGTGTTCAAAAATTCTTTTATCCCACTATTACATTAATTATAAGAGTCCATAACAACTTTCCTAATTCTTGCCAAGTTTTAGCTCTATTCCAAGTACAAGTCTTTTAATTACGTAAAAAGTATGTTGTTAAGAAATACTTTAGTTAACAGGGTTTTTATGGCCTTAATAATTATAAGAAAGAAGTTGTGCCCGTAAATGTTATTTTGCTAAATCCAATCAAATGTTTTGTAAAGTTGGTTTCCACTCTTTATGTAAAGTTATGTTTGAGTATTCGTATGGCTAACTACAATAATAGTTCACTGTATGTAATGAAAAATAAAATGGAATGTTTTAAATATAGCTTTAACGATTTCAAACCCAAAAGAGTAATTGAGTTTGGTTTAAAGTATAACAAATCTATAACTAAATGTGGTTCTGAAAATAGGTAATATAAACAACTACCTCGTGTTCTTAATGACTCAATTAATTGTTTAGTCTTTTTGAATCTGTGTTAATTCATTGAGTGTAATTTTGTTCGTAAAGCATATTCTCCCCACAAACGATGGTTTGGTGATAAGTATGTTCAATTCATGTTTTTTTTTAATATTGTAGTTTAATATAAAACTAACAATAATAAAAGAAATCACATGGTTTTAAGAACATTCATACGAATGTGATGCGAGTACATTTTACATTCTTTGTACTAATATATATTTAGTCAGATTTATAGTTGATCAAATCGTGATTTTTATTAAGCATTACTGTTACAACTTCATTCATTATATTCCCTTTGTATCCGAATACTGATATCAACCATTTTGTAACAGAGCTTAATTTGATATAAAAGATATGTGGACCCCATCAATACTGCAATGTTCAATAGAATTCCTTCAGTTATAAAATATATAAATATGTTTTTATCGTATATAGTTTAATTTTGCAGTTTTAAAAGGTATAGGGCAGATCACGTTTTATAATTTTGAATTTAAGTTTAGCTACCAATAATAGAACATTTACAGTGTTAATATTGTAAAGGGATATATATTTATGGCAGTATAAGCTTAGGTAGAAAAACGTCTATAGTGAATATTCAGTTAATTATTGACTAATTATTATCTATAGGGCTGAGTAAATGCAAAACTATTTACCTTAATCATAATAATAATGATTACAAATATGTATTACAACAAATAAATACAATTTTTTCGGTAAAAGCTAATCAATTAAACAAGATTATTTAGAATCTATCTGTAGAAATAGATAATACTATTCAACATTTCTTTTCTTAGCGTATTATTATATTAGTAGTAATTAAAAACGACAAAATATCCCATGGTAAATAATAATATATCTTTTTAATCAAAAATACTATTTTCATACTCATAGAAATACTGTAGTAAAAAATTCATTAAGTATTGGTAATTTATGAATTTTAATGACACTCATTTTTAGCGTAACGTGTTTTGTGACGGTCTGCCACAGGCGTCTGGTATTGCTCCAATTTTATTTAACGTGTATACTGCTGACATCCCAATAACAAAGTCTACAAAGCTTATACATGCGCTGAAATTGCTTTAGCTTACCGACACAAGTTTTCACAGGTCACGAAAAAACTCACAGGTGACCTGCATCCCTCGAAGTATATTTTAGTCCTATCTTCCTCGAACCTGGAAGATTAGTCCTAACCCGTAAAAAACTGAAGTAGCCTTTTACCTAAGGAATTGTATATAATTATTAAATATATAATGGCCTAAAATAAGTTCTACTGTAATTATATAAATATATTATTATTTTTTTTATTAATTATTTTAACCGTAACCTAAATTATAATATACCTCAACTGTCAAAATAACAAATAAATATTTTTTATTCCTTATTACTTTTAAAATGTATGCCAAAGATCATAAGATAAACATAATTGTAAGTACTATAATTGCTAATTTTCCTCTTTTTTTAATATCATCTAGACAGGTCAAAATTACTGATTTGATTTACTTAGGCCTTCTCAACAAAGCTGAATCTTATTATGTAAAATATCTTATTATGAACGGTTTAAAATTGGCTTAAGTATAACTTTATTTTTGAATAACATTTAAATCAAACAAATATTTTCTAAATATGGGTGTGTGCTTTAGCAATAAAACAGATATTTAATGTGTTAAAACTTGAATTTGTTTTACTTTATTCTAGCTGATTATAAATTATATTGATTGTACAAAGAGATATTTCTGTGAAAAACAACCGTTATGAAAAACTATGTGTTTGAATAAAAACAAATTTACTGTAAAAAAAAAGAGTCTATTCCCTTTAATGCGAAGATTAAAGCTTCACATTCTAACTGAAAACTACGATGAAATTTAATTTGCTGATCTAGGCTAACAGCAAATTTACTTTGGTGATTTGCTTACATTTTGTCTGGAGTTTCCTATTACTATGTAATTGAGTAAAATTTGATAGCATTGATAAGCAATGAACTTGAAGGTTTTGTTTACATGTATGTCTCGTTTCACAATTTTAAGTATAAATAAGTCTAATAATTATTTATCTGTTAATTTCTTTTTAATTCTTAAGACATGATCAACTATATATGGGTAAATATGGATTTCGAACGAGTGTGATGAGTGTATAAGAGTGACTGTAGCCATTTTAACAAACTAAGGATGACTATTCCTTAGAATTGTCATTAAAGAGTAGACCAATGACAATTGAGCATCCGGTTTTTATCAGCTGATCCCTCTCCAATCTTTTTTTTTCTGATTTAGACCAAGCTGAAGACCTTTAGTGTATGAAGGTGATCTTTAACAAACTACGATATCGACAATTCATCATGTCAAAAAATATTTAAATACTATTTAAGATATAATTAAATATATTAGAGAATATAATGTATGTTGCATGAATTATTTGCAAATGAAGGCTCGATATATATAGTTACTTTTGACTTATATTTTATGAGTCACACAATGTATGATTTTAGTCTTATTGAATCTGGAAAATACGTACAATAAACGATTCAATAACAGTTATAACAACAGTGTCTTTGTTTGCATACAACAGTTGAAGTCATACAAATCAGCGTCAAAACAACAAACTTTTACTGGAATATTCGATATGTACAACAGAACCTTCACGCCTGACATACGTCTTACTATTAGTATTCTGAACATGGAAACTGTATTTTCTTTATCAAGACTGTCGATATAAAAAAAACAAATATTAATTTAGTAAATATATCCTACTTCTTCAATTTTGTTGTTTTTGTTTACGTGTAGATGAATAGTATTTTCTTGTTTGTTTGGATGTCCAAAATACGATATTGAACTGCTTAATTTTACTTTCAATGCTTAAACGTAATAAGTGTTTAACTTGGTAATTTTACAATGCATGACAATATTTTAATTAAAACTCAATTTATTATATATTGACAATTTCAAGATATTTAAGAATAAATAATTGTTAAAAACTTATTATGAGGTTCAATGTTAGGTAGCCCTGCTTACATTTTCAATTACTTTCATTAGTCGGTATGCTAAAATATGTGGATATATGTTTTAAAATAAAAACATTATTACTAATAAAAGTGTGAATATGTTTGCGAGTTTCAGCTCCAATACAATACTAGCATGAAACTACTTCTACTTTCCTTTATCATATAAGGTAATATATCTTATATTATCCAATACCTCTTTCTTAAGAAGTCTGTTTTTTATTTTATTTTTTATTTATTTATTTTTTGTGTGATATTATTTTTTTTTTATGAACTATTCTAAATAACTATTCTAGATTCCTTATAATAACTATTCTAAATATCAATGAAACAATAACTAATGTTAGCTTTTGTTTCAATAATATATACAAGCATTAGTATAGTATATCAGTATTCATTACTTCTATACGAGAAATACTTTACGACATTGGCTGTATCACAGTATCACATGGACAAAATTCTCCCACTTAAGTTGCAGGATAGTAAACTAACTTTAGAGTGTCGTATAGTAGATTAATTTCGGGTCAACAAACTTTCTGCATTATCTTAATAAGAATGATATAAATTCAACTCAAAATTCGTCGACTTTTCCTTTATTTTACTTTTGAAACTTAAGTTTGAATAGTATACATCACACTCGTCCCGTTTTCCCCAAAGTAGTAATTAATTCAAATAAATACAGATATTTTTCTCTGAAAAGTTAGACCCTAAAATTGTCAGTCTTTTTATATCCTAAAAAAAAACTGACAATGGAACAATTAATTTTATCCACTGTAAGGGAGGAATAGAGTTTAAAAAATTACTATTTATTACATTCATAATTATATTATATGTTATCATTACAGAGGTCACTTTCTAATGTCTGCAGCGTTTGTCTAAGTGGCTAATATAAATATATTACAACTAATGTACATATTTACACATACGCAGTAATAAGTACTACGTTTATCGTTTATTGTGTCTAGGGGGGGGGGTGGAGGGGAAGAACAGGAGGGACTGTGCTTGATCTCAATAAGAATGGTTTACATTTAAGCTTTATTATGATATACTTTAGTAATCCCACGATCGGAATACAACAAAAAAGCACTCAGCAACTTCCGTTATAATAATATCATGAAGATTTTTGTATCATTATCTATATTATTGTAAAGTAATATCGTTAAAATCATTCAATAAATTAAAGACTAGATATACAATCTAAGAACGAAAAAAGGAATTAATGCCTTATTTTCACTTTCACACACCTTGTTACATTCATTAATTGATAAAAGGAGCAGAATAACTAGAATTGGTATGTAGCGTAGTTGGTTAAATCCCAACTTCATGTGCTAAAGGTTCTCAGTTCGATCCCAATCTGAGTCAATACATTTTGAGAAGGATCAGCTGATAACCACCGGCTGTTCATTTGTCATTGGGCTATTAATTAATGACACTTTCTAAAGAATAGTCGGCCTTAGTTTGTAACAATGACTACATTCGTTCATCTACACTCATCACACTCATTCGAAATCCATATTCGTCCATATCTTGACGATCAGCGTCTTATGAATAAATAAATAAATAAACTATTTTCTTTGTTAACTGTAATTGGTTACTCAAAATACGAGTAGTATATATATTTTTTCGTATTTTGGTGGTTAAACATTAAGTATTATTGGTAAATAATCAAATATTTTTATAGTATTGCTTAAAAATAAAATACTATTTATTCCTGCTGCATAAGATTACGTTTTATTGAACATTGTTATTAGCGATTAATAATAGTTTCACGGCTCTGTATTAGGTGATTCAATTTTGTAAATATTTAATTTAGTTTTTACCTTGATATAATAATTATTAAGGGTTTGTTATTATAATGATATTTGTAGTCATGTTAATGACTACAATGATACATGATAATGTCTGAAATATTCTTATTTTTATAACATACTACCATTTATATATAAACTATTACTTAAAACTGTAAAATCTTTGTTATTAATTTAAAGGTATTAAATATTATTAATTTTATATTTTCTTTGAATAAGGAAGTATATATGATTACTTTCTTGATAAACGACCTTGAACACTTATATAACCCTACTCAGTTAGTGGCTCAGGGTTGTCTGCCCTCCAATATATATATATCACCAATCACTTTAACTAGGAAGTTAATATAATTCATTATTTATGACCTATGACCTTTAACCCCTTTGTAACCCTACTCAGTTAGTCGTTCACGGTCATAAACTTCCCGACGTGGTTGCCGCCCCTCCAATATATATCACCAAAATCACGCACCACCCACTCAACGTTGTGATTTATAACTTAAAGCGTTGAACAGTGACAGCTATCGAGAAGGAAAAATATAAAAAACCTCCCCTTGTTTTAAACTACAAACAATCGTATGGTTAAAAACATTAAAAATACGTGGTATATATCAAGGTAATGTTAGAACATATTACATTGATTGAAGAAAAAGTAGAAACTATTGTTATATAACATAATAACAAATAAACTAATTGATATCAAAGACAGTTAAATTATGTGACTGTATTGCAAAAATAACATATCTAGATATAAATACAATTAACCAATTACCAACAATGCATGTCTTATTGACCGTGTTTGTTATGAAACGTTAAGTGAAAAAAACAATGTTTAATTGGGTGCAATACAAGTAAATATAGTTAGATTCCTGCAGGAAACTAGTTCCAGTGCGTGAAAAAGTTTGTGTAACTGGTTTATAGTTTAATTACATGCAGTGTTATAATGGAGTGGAATTCTAAAATGTACTGTTAGTTCTTTTAGGTACATTAATAGGTGAAGATAATTCAATTTGTTGTCACAATGTTTAGTAAATTACGTTATTGAAGTAACTTTATTTACCAGTATTCTAATAACCATACGTGGTATTCTGTAATATATTACACAATCTTAATTGCATATAATCGGTGAACAATACAGGAAACAAAAGAAATTAATAATAGGAAACTATTCCTATAAATTACTTTAACTCTAATATAAGTAAAAGCATTTTTTAAGCTTTGCTAAAATAAATATCTAAAAAACCCATTAAAATATCGAAATCATGAGGAACCAATTGATGACATAACTAGTAGCCAACTTACAGGCATAAGAAGTTGAGAGATCAGCCAGAATGTAAACAAATATGTGTTTCATAAATTATTCACTCTTCTGTTTCAACATTTTCCAATTAATAAGCACTTAAAAATATTAGTATGTAAGAAAAAGATGGCTTGAATAACAGAGCCACAGAAATATTGTTGCTATAATAAAAAAATGTACCTCACACATAAATACATTGTCAAGTTACCTGTAAAGTGATAATGTGTGTCCTGGCCTTAGGCCAAGTTAATTTGCTGTTTTGACAACGTTAACTTTAAGTTTCGTAAATGAGGAATAATCAACGCCGTATTTAAAATAATATAATGGGATGACTTATAACTGAACATTTTCTGATGTTTGAAACTTATTTGCTGGCATTAAATTTTTAAGATTTGGGAACATTATTGGATATCTATAATGCTTTGACAATGCCCTACCAATCATGCGCATTTTTATTTAGGGTGTTCGTCCGAGCGCCCAGTTTAGCGATATAAGGAATTTTGTTTTAGATTTTATCACAACTGCCACTAAGATTGTCGTAAAGATCCTGACTCACTAACAAACTAACAATATATTCCACTCTCCTCTTCTTAGCCCCTGCCTGCCCCACTCCTTAAATTTGACAAATGGGCATAACTTCCACAATTATAACATACTCTAGCAATTAATTATGTATATATATAATTAATCTACTTTTTTAGCCAAAGATTACAGTACTCAAAATTTGAACAAATATCATTAATAGGAAAATAGTTGGTACCACTTAATTTTTTTTTTTTTTTTTTGATTTACCATACACTCAGTTGATTAGTACTTTTTGTTCTCTATATTCTGAAAATGTCAATCAATTAAATCGTACGGCTTTTTCGTAAGTTATGTACCAATAAGGCAAAAATAGTCACGTTGAACAGCAATATCTCCATAAAGAAATATTTTAGAATTTTCTCTAAACACATTTATTACTTACATGTATATTAACAATTTTGTTCAAAAATTTCAAAAATTATTTTTGATCAAAATTTCCTGAATCTTACTAAGCTGTTATCAGGTGATACAGTTCTTAAATAAATAATGTAAGACTACGAGTATATACGGTATGAGACTATATAATATGAAATTATGGAACTAAGTAGTAAAATTCGTCTCGATATAATAAATAATTATTGAGTACAGACGTTAATTACAAAATATACAAAATACGTAACTGTTACCTTTCAACAATATCTATATAATTTACATTAAAACTAGTTTGAGCCTTAAAAAACTCTTTAATCGTCATTATATAATTTTGAAGGGATCAGCCTATATATATATATATATATATATATATATATATATATATATATATATATATATATATATTGAGAGTAAATTTTTGAATAGCCAAGTAATTATTGACACCTGATAATAAATATTATATTTTTGTTGGTTACCAACACAATATTTCCTTATGAAATCTCAACACACTCCTCAAAGTCCATATTACCACTGTGTCAACGACCAGCGGCTTAATATTAAGTTAAAACTACTTATGACCAAGATAATGAACTTTAAATATATACAGTAAATATAGGGAAATGTATGTGTAATTTTTTAATATTTTATTATATATTTGTAAACTTTGATATTATTATTGTGTCTACCTTTAAACATTATTGGGTTCTACTAACAGTGTTACTCACCCATTCGTCGTTTGGGTTGGAGGGTAGTTCAGTAAAACAGTACGTGTATGGGTGGGTGGGTGGTTCAGTAAAACATTTCGTGTAGGGGTGCGTGGGTGGTTCAGTAAAACAGAACATGTATGGGTGGGCGGGTGGTTCAGTAAAACATTACGTGTAGGGGTGGATGGGTGGTTCAGTAAAACAGTACGTGATTGGGTGGGCGGGTGGTTCAGTAAAACATTACGTGTAGGGGTGGATGGGTGGTGCAGTAAAACAGTGCGTGTATGGGTGGGCGGGTGGTTCAGTAAAACAGTACGTGTATGGGTGGGCGGGTGGTTCAGTAAAACAGTACGTGATTGGGTGGGCGGGTGGTTCAGTAAAACAGTACGTGTATGGGTGGGCGGGTGGTTCAGTAAAACAGTACGTGTGTGGGTGGGTGGGTGGTTCGGTAAAACAGTACGTGTATGGACGAATGGGTGAGTCACTGTCTGTAGCAACCTAATAAGTTTTAAAGGTAGACCCTATAATAATACAAAAGTTTACAAATATATGATGTAAAACTAATTAATTAATTTTAAAGTGTTGGATACTGCAAACCACATGGACAAACAGGTACAATTCTTATTAAACACACAATTGAGATCGTACCACGTAGTTTACGAGTAAAGGCAATTTATACAATGTAAAGTTTTCCTTAAAAGTAGTTAGGTAGTAAAATCTCCATATATGAATACATAATTAATATATTTTAAATGTATTACATTGGTAGTAAATTACAGTTTAATTTCTACTTTTCTCTTTATACAGTGTTTAAATTTACATAGATTTCAAAATTGCGTGTATGAATAATTAAGAAAATAGTTACTTAAATTTATTATTTTAAAGCAAAAGATTTAATAGCAACAAAATAACTATTTAGACAACCAATCAGAAATTAAACTATAGTTTATCAAAATTAATTATAAATGCAAATTCAATTGTTGTTTTTAAGAGTTTCACACGTCTAATCTTAATATCAATATGATATATATTTATGTTTTAAAGATATATTCACAAAAAATAGCATCACATCATATTTTTACATTTAACTCACAAATGTCACACGGTTAAATTGTTTTGTGCCAATACAAGAGTGAATAATAATTGTTAACATTATTAAAATTGGCTAGTTTTGCCTAATACGATCTGGTAGTTACTTTATCCATGTGATATGTAAATGTATTTTGCTTCATATCATACGGAACAAATATAAGGTTGCAGTAATGACCAATTAGTTTACACCGTTACATGCGGCAATTTTATTATTTTTACAATAATAATTGTATTATTATATAATTGTAATTGTTTCCTTTTCCATACTATGACAATATATCACTTCGTAGGGTGACATTATCATTTCACGTATCATCATATCAAGTACACATTAAGTATACACATTTTTTAATTTTAATATTTGATTATTTTTAGTTTTTATTATTTAATTTGATTTTATTTTTAGTAGTCTTAGTATTTAAAAAAATAAACATTTTTATAATACGTGAATTGTACTCTAGTAAAATTAAACAGTTAATTTTATGTAAAAGTAAAAAAAATCATCAACTCCAATGAAAATAACCACTATTTAATAAATAAACTCTTGATCACACTATTGTCTTAAAAATGGAGCTTATTTGCCTTTGCACTTATTAGTGGTGTAATACTATTATAAATCTAATTAAATATTGACAATTTCCATTCATACTATACTTTGTTTAATGAATATCCAGCAAATAATGGAACTGCAAGGAGTTTGATAATACAAGGATCAATGGCGAGGTGAACTATAACAACGTTTTTATGTCTTGGATTTGCTATGTTTTAGTTCTTTAAATGAACCCGCTTTATAAACTTCATGTTTTCTATTATGAATATGAGTATGAGTAAACATATCATTGTGTAATTGCATTATTTTTATTGTAATATTGCGTGTACTTATTCATTATTCATCTAAGACGCCGATCGTCAGTATATAGGCGAATATGAGGCATGCATTTGTGTGATGAGTGTAGATGAAAGAGTGTATTCATTGTTACTATCTGATTTCGACTTAGCTCAGAAAGGACTATTTATTATAGCCCAATAGCCAGGAGCAACTATGGGACCTACTGCTTTACGTAGAATCTGAACCCCGTAATGTTGGTTTGACTTTTAGCTAACTGACAAGTCTGAAACTCAGTTCTCTCCATTACACCACTCCCTAACCTTGACTACCATTCAACACGGACACTCCAAACTTCTCTATTAGTGTCTCCGTTGATAACAACCACTGATAGAACGCCATTATGAGAACCGAACATAGAATCTATCGCCTACAATCTCTCAAACACCTTGTCCCCAAGTAGCTGAGTTACAGCACTGCGCCACTAGTGCTGACCATTTAAAAATTCCTTTTCAAGTGGATTTATACATCAACAAGTTAGTATTGTCTGTCATATGTCAGATGTAGTAATCATGGCAACAAGGCGTATCAGAGCTACACTCAAAAGTCACTAAGCGCGCTGATGTCGAGTCGGGACATTCAATAAATAAAGTATAGAAAAATCAACATAAACATTTAGTTAGTCACTGCGGAGTTTTCTATTTCAACTATAAGTTTTAATTTAATACGTAAGAATAGTCTTATACCAACCTAAGGTTAGACATATATAATTTGATTACTAAAACGAGTTCATAAATTTAAACTTATTTAAATAAAAATAGTCCCCTTCAAAAAATAATGATAAAGTACTGACAAATATATTTAACTAACAAGTTTTTTTATAACTAAAGTTAATCTTGAAATAATGTTGATGTTTCAACATGAAATATATTGTACTTTTATTTAAATTAATTATAATAGATATTATACAAATAAAAATTACAAATTTGTCACTTAAATTACGATAGTTGGTTCAGAATCTTAATGGTACACTTTCATAATATGCAACCAACATAGAATCAAACCCTTGTAAACGATATTCTTATTTATATACAATCTCGGTAAAACGTTATACCTAGCCATCATTAAATCTTCTTGTAAAATTTGATTCCCCTTACCAAATAGATGCTTCTCTAAAATACAAATTAATTTTGCTTCTCGGTGAACTCAAAAATAATTGGTATCCCTTTTAGAACATTTAATATTGAAACATATTTTTAAGATTGTAGCTATATTATATTAGCTTTGACAAATGCATTATATAGGACCATTGTATGCGTTTTAATGTGTAAGAAGAAATATTTAAATAAATTAAGTACCCTTTTTATATATCAAAAGACATTTAGTCAATTCTTGACGTTGATATGATTCCAGTGATAACTGAGCTTGTAATTGAGACATTTTATGTTATATTTATTGCTTTTAATGATTTGATTTAACATTTTCATATCATTTTTAGATAATTTTGTTACAATTGTTCCATTTAGTGCGGTACCACATAAAATAAGGTTTGTTAATTTAAAATTAAACAGCAATATATATATATATATATATATATATATATATATATATATATATATAAACTATATAAGAAATACTTATGAGCTCTCACCCTCTAAATTATATTCCAACAACTATATTCTGGTATATTTCAACAAGTAACCCTTTCATGCAATCGGACCGTATATTGACCAAGAGTCAGCCTCCCCTTCGTGATCTACCACCATTCTTCCCAAACACACCACTTAAGGAAACTGATTTATAACTACTGGCCAACAATGGTCTCTGATAAAGATTATTTTGTAATAAATCTTATTTATCGTTAAAATCGTTGGGCTCATTTTATTCACAAGTCTAATAAATTTCAATTTACTCTAAATCCGATATTCGATTGTATATCATTCATTTGACGGTTTCATCAGGAAGGCATCTTACATCAATCTGTATCAAAATCATGTTAAAATTTACCAAATTAGTAGATTTTTGCATACTGTTGGATTGAAACCACCGTTCTAGGGTCGAATTTCAATAATAATTTATCTATACCTTCAACTTAATTTATATCTTCTGTCTCGTATCATTTTAATGTAAATTTTAAAATCATCCCAAATTATTTTCTTTATTTCTCATCGATTTCCTCAACGAAGACGAAATAAGTATTATAAAGAATATGCTAAAAATATGTATTGATTATAATTAAGATACAAAATTTATTGACAAAATAAGTTATTATTTTCTCATCTCAACTGTACTCATATAAAGTGTACCGCTTCAAAGAAAACTTTTGAGTAACTTGATCAAAATATATACTTTATGTAAGTTTAATACAATTATTTAAAAAATATAAATTATCTATGGAAACAAATAATCTATCTATTTTTTGCACCCTGTATAGTATCTTATACAGTGACCCTATAATATATACAATTTCACAATAATATTGACAATTTTAGTGTTATGGAAATTAGGCCTCCCCCTTGGTGGGAGAGAGGACTATTTGCAATTAGGATAAAGCTAACTCAAAGCTGATTAGCATTCGAAGCATGTGCGTAAAGGCTTTGCATTAAGCTTGGTATTGAATATGTTTACCTTTTCGATCTACAGAATATGTTATTTGAAAATATTTTGATTCAATTTATGAACTGTTGAAAAAAATTTATTGGGTTTGAAAATTAAATGAAAATACATATTTTATTACGTTTATATAACTTAGTGATTCAGCATGGGGATTTCTGGAGCAGTATTATTACGATAATACTATACAATTTTACTAATAGTATTACAGTGTTAAGACATGATTGACAGAACATTAAATAGAAATACTGCAAATTTTTTTGTAATCAATCGGCTAATGAGCCGCAGCACAAAGGCGAGTCGTTTCGAATAGTCACCTTATTCGTTGATTGTTTTAGTTTGTGTGTCTGTGTTTCTTTTCGTTGTTCCTTGTTTCTTGTTCGTGTTGATTGTGTCTTATTAGCCGCCATCGGGCTGCTGCCGTTTGTCCTCATCGGAATGGTTGGCTGAGTCTTTTGGCTCCAGAGTCCGGGAGGGGAGATGGATCGTCACCTACATTGCCTTCCAACTTTATGTCGCCTGGAAACGTAGAGGAGGACCTACGGATGTATAAATGTGTAGTTTCTTCTATGTGATTTATTATGTGCTTATGAAAAGAAATATTTACTACCAAAGTGGAGACAAATTGGTCTAAAATGTAGGGTGTCTCTTCTGGAAAACTAGATTGCTTGGCCATACATTAGATCAAGTAATAAGATTTATCAGTATGTGCTATATTTGGAAGGAAGCTTAACACCCTTGATTTTTAAATTATTATTTCAGGTATTACACGATGCTGCATGTAAATGCTAACTAAGCGACTAAACCAACTGAGTTTGATGAAGTACTTTTTCTCTTACGTTTAAACTTACGCCTCAGGTCTCCTTCACTATTTTGGAACTCAATTTGTTTATGTCATTGTACTGGGTAGTAACTAGTTGGGACACTTTTGAATTAAGTATTTTCCGTAGATAATTACAGAAGTATAACATGAGTACCATCCTAACCACGTACGTATGTAGGTTCATTATAACTCCATTACGAATATATGCAAAGTTGATCCTATCTGGCAAAGTTACAAAAATATGCTATGTTTAATATTTTATTGTACATATGGATTCGGAAATATAAACGTGTTCTTAATATAGTATGTAATGTTGTGATAAATAAAGTAAACAGTTACCTTTACATTAGGTGAATTTACGCGCAAGTAGTCATGTGATATTATATCGGATTGTTTTTAAAATTAATTATAATCCATACTAATTCAATAGGCCTTCTTAAAATACATGGCATAATAATTGTGGAAAGATATAAGAGTTTAATGACGAGGTCTGTGAAAACGTTGCCTAGTAAAGATACTAATTTAAATATTGAAATCACTTCATGCACACGAATTGCACAATTATTGGGTTTGCATGTTGGCTTTTTAATTTGATTTGTATTATATTGGCAATTGCTGTATCATATGATATTGGAATTGGTCACAGACATAAACGTATTTCGTTGTTTTCTACTTCGATAATTTAAATAGAGAAATCAAAATATTATTCATATTTTTATAAAACAACTTAACCACCGTGATATTGTTTAAAAAAAAACATTTTTGTTGTAAACATATACAATTTCTTTATGAATAAGTATTATTTTAAATAACTAATTCTATGTAAATATATTTCGAGTGAAAAAATTCGTAAAAATATCACAGCTTAACAAATCAAGACTCATTTGTCTTCACTTTGTAATAGGTTGATTGTTACAGGTTTCATCTGCTTTCTATTCAGTTTTGCCATCAAAATATATGATCTATCCCTTTGTAGATGACACTTGTAGATAAGTGTGGCTCAACAATCTGTAGCCTACAAGTGTGGTTAGATGGTAATCAATGATTAAATCAATAGCCCACTACCACAGAATACACACAGTAGGCCTCTACCACTTTGAATATAATCTGTTAAATGTGCGGTTAAATGGTAATCAATGATTAAATCAATAACCACAGAATACACACAGTAGGGCTCTACCACTTTGAATACAATCTGTAACATTCATGTGTGGTTACCTGGTAATCAATGCATGTTTGTGGAGAAACCTCTTGACTCAATAACCCACTACCACATAATACACAAAATAGGCCTCTACAACTGTCAATACAATCTATAGCCTACATGTGTGGTTAGCTGGTAATTAATGCAAGTTTGTGAATAAACAATTTGACTCAATAGGCCACTACCACAGAATTACACTCAGGAGCCCTCTACCACTGTCAATACAAAATTTAGCCTTCATGTGTTACATTACATACATTGGTACATTAAATACATTAAATACATTTATTAACCCACCCGCCCATCCATACACGTACAGTGGTATTGACCCACCCGCCCACCCATACACGTACATTGGTATTGAGCCACCCGCCCACCCATACACGTACAGTGGTATTGACCCACCCGCCCACCCATACACGTACATTGGTATTAACCCACGCGCCCACCCATACACGTACATTGGTATTAACCCACCCGCCCACCCATACACGTACAGTGGTATTGAGAATTTTGTCAAGTGCAAATGGTAGCAGGTAATCAATGCATGTTTGTGGAGACACCACTTAACTTAATAGCCCACTACTACCGAATACACTTAGTATCCCACCATAGTCGATATAATATGTAGGCTACAGGTGTGGTTAGCAGGTAATCAATACATGATTGTGGAGAAACCACTTAAATTAAATCAATAGTCCTCTACCACTAAATACACTCAGTAGCCCACCACTGTCGATACAAACTGTAGCCTTCAGGTGTGGTTAGCTGCTAATCAATGCATGCATGTGGTGAAACCACTTGACTCAATAGCCCACTACCACTGAATATACACAGTAGCCCACCTCAGTCGATATAATATGTAGCCCAATAACACTCATCTCAGGCATCTACCAAATAACATTTTTGAATTTTCAAAGTAAGTATATTCATTATTTGCAAGAGCGAGAATTTTGTCAAGTGCAATAGGTTTGTCAGCAAGTCAACGTCAGCTTAGTGTACTGCGCATGTGCCAATCGGTAAATCCATTGGAGTTGTTTGAGCTCTTAAAATTGTTTTAGTTACAAGAAAAAACATAATTTTTAGGACAACAACTTAAAGATAACAAACAAAAAACCTAGTGTAAATTGTCCTTATAATCGTTCCTTATTTCCACCAGAAATCAATGATCAAGTCCTCGCATGTAAAAGGTCCGTCACTAAATCACAGTTTGGTCAACACCATGTACTCACGTTCAAAACGTAATTAGCGTTACAAACAAAATATGTGCAGCAGAAAAATATGAGATAGTTCTTAATATCGTATTAAAATAAATACAATTATAATTAAAACGTTTGAAAGTCGATTGTTGTAAAATGTAATAGCTAAAATTAAGACGGTTGTATTAACAAAAGTAAATATTCATTTATACAAAATAAAAAAAGAACAGAACAGAAATATTCTTACATCTCATTTATTTAGAAAATTGATTCGGCGTGTTTGCATATTGCATTTAGTATTTTGTTATAACACGCGGATTACAACTTTTTATCTAATCTGGTAACTTTTTACATTAAGTTTAATTACGTTGGATTAATATTATATCTGACTGGAACCATATGCATTACAACTGTCCATCACAGGTATTTTGGCTTACCACAATCCCAGGCACGTACTGGATTATCTGCTACCAACATTTGCTACTATTGATTCTGATGGTTTATTAAAGTACTCCAGCCATTAAAAACACAGTCATTCTGCAACTGGTCTGCGTATCTTTACAACTCTAGTATCAGTATTTAATAAGTGATGGTTTACTATTGTTTTCAGGTACGTGAAGAGGGTTATCACATAACAAAGGACGTTCAATGCACGTTTGGCGGACGTATCCTGTATAACTATTGTTGTCAGGTACGTGAAGAGGGTTTGTATAGTGAGGAGAAATCTCGGCAGTCACATAACAAAGGACGTTCAATGCACGTGTTGGCACTGCAGCTATTTTGTCCTGCAGCAGATATGTCGTCAGCTAAGTAAAGAGGGTTTTTATAGTGAGGGGAAATCTCGACAGTCACATAACTAAGGATATTCAGTGCACGGACCACTGCAGTTATATTTTCCTGCAGCATAAATATCGTCAGCTAAATAAAGAGGGTTTCTCTGGTGAGGGAAAATTTCGGCAGTCACATAACAAAGGACGTTCACATGTTGGCGGACATACCGTTGAAGCTATAGTGTCCTGTATCACTATTGTTGTCAGGTACGTGAAGAGGGTTTGTATAAGTCTGAGGAACATCTCAGTAGTAACATAACAAAGGTCATCCAGCATTATGTTACAGTCGTATTTCCCTTACATTTATTTTCAATAATGTGTTTATTCTCTTTGTACTGCTTATTTCAAGAACGATACAACACTTGAACGAAAACACATTCATCAAGGTAAGATAACCATTTTACAATCAAAAACCACCTTCAGGAAAGGGAATCCGATAAATCCGCTAAATTTTGATCATACCTGAACACGTCGAGGCCTATATGGAGGCCCTAACATTTTATTAAAAATAGGTATCATAACAATAATTTGAGTGAAAGTTATAGTAGGCCTACTTAAAGACTTTCAAATCCTAACAAACAGTAGAAAATAGTGCTTTGTGTTATAGTTTGAGTTATTTTTTACTAGGATTTATTTATTAAATTTTAATTGTAAGTGTCCTTGCAAAAAACACCTATATAAAAGATGCTGATTGATATGCCGTACACGTTCTAAAATAACGTGTTGATTGTAGGACGTATATAAAAACGTCCAGCACTTTAAAATATTTCATATTATAAATTTGGAATTAAATATTTGGAATAATGGCATCTCGACCAATATAATACGAATAGGGTTATCTTTATATATTAACTATTACTAATAACTATGTACAACAATCGAAATATTCCAAAAACTAATCAAGAAGGCAATTATTAATTGAGGTTTTTATAATATAAAATAACAGTTGGGACGAATAAACAACTTATTTACATTTACGGTTTACTGTTCATTATATTTTCAATTTTGAATTTGTCTCCTTTTTCAAAATTAATAAATTGATATATTCTAACTCTCCAACTAGAGTAAAATAATGTTTATTCTATCTAGAAAGACTCCCTCTGAGAAATAATATTTGTTCTCGCTGCATGCTTCTTGAAATCTCATTGAACGCCTTATACCATTATAACTTTTCCTTCAAAATCGCTTTACTTTTAAAGATGTATTCTATAAAAACAATTTAAATAATAATACAATATTCACATTAGGACTTATTGAAACGTGCAAATAATTTTGGATCAATTTAAGGATAATTATTATTATATAACAGTCCTAACTAATGATCTTTCTCCAAGCAAGCAAATTATGTTACATGGTATCATATTTATATTAAATCTTTTTTTTCTTATTAAGTCCTATGTGGTACGTGTAGTTAACACATAATTATATTGGCTTTTAAGTTCTCCTCATAATTAAATACTGAAAAACAATCAAGGAAAAGGTGCATGTTCCTTTGATTTTGAATGATTTGGAATACTTAGAAGCTAAGTAAGTCAGTAAGATACAATTTAATTATTTCTGACAAACATACCAATAAACTGAATGCAATTTGATGGCTCTGTACTAGCTTTAAGAGTCTTATTTATTGTAACTTTAGAAAGTTACCTGTTTTAATTTGAAAAAAAAAAATTAAAAAGAATATATTCTTAACGAACTATTTGGTTTGGATAATGTTTTAGACACAATTGTAGTGTTAAATTACTGGCCTTTTCACTTTAAATGGAGCATAATGTTTACCATGGTCCTTGATTGAACAGTTTATCAGCGCACTATTTCTTACATATATTGAAAACAACTGAAGTAAAATATGTCTAATACATTAGTACAAGACGAAATAGTAAGTTAAATGATTTTGGTAAACCGAATTTACCATTTTAACTCAATCTGTTTCAAAATAAATAAAAATGCATATTAAGACTTCCTTTAACACTTCCTCTTATCTAAGGACTGTAAACGTGCCTTATTAAAATGTTTAAACTTATTATTTGTACCTTGCTGGACTATCACTATACAGTATGGAAAAAAATATGGAAACACTTTCACAACAATGTTATTTTTTTCCAGGGATAATTGAATTTTTTGAAATAATTGTTCCATAGAGTATAATTTTTGATTAGATTAATTTTTAAAACTGTTAAATAGTGGAGAAATAATATTGTTCAGATAAGTTAATTTTAAGTTAAAATTACCGCTACTCTGAAAACGATAAATGAATTCTGGTTTGCGTAAATTAATTTCTTTTGAATGGATCTTTCTTTGATACCAAACTCTACGAAGGCATACATTGAAGATTTTCGTTCATGGGCCGTAACCCATAAAAGGTGAAATAAAAAGTACTTACTGGTGAAAAAACGTTTTACTATTCAGTGGTATTGACACACCTGCCCACCCATACACGTACAGTGGTATTGACCCACCCGCACACCCATACTCGTACAGTTGTATTGCTCACCCACTCACTCATACACGTACAGTGGGATTGACCCAACCACCCACCCATACACGTACAGTGGTATTGACCCACCCGCACACCCATACTCGCACAGTTGTATTGACCCACCCATACACGTAAAGTGGTATTGATCTCTCGCCTACCCATACTCGTACAGTGGTATCGACTCACCCGCTTACCCATATACGTACAGTGGTATTGACCCAACCACCCACCCATACACGTACAGTGATATTGACCCACCCGTCCACCCATACACGTACAGTGGTATTGACCCACCCGCCTACCCATATACGTACAGTGGTATTAACCCTCCCTCCCACCTATACACGTACAATGGTATTAATCCACCTGCCCACCTATACACGTACAATGGTATTAATCCACCTGCCCACCTATACACGTACAATGGTATTAATCCACCCACCCACCTATACACGTACAATGGTATTAATCCAGCTGCCCACCTATACACGTACAATGGTATTAATCTACCCGCCCACCTATACACGTACAGTGGTATTAACCCTCCCACCCACCCATACACGTACAATGGTATTAACCCACCTGCCCACCCATACACGTACAATGGTATTAACCCACCCGCCCACCTATACACGTACATTACCCTCCTAATAGCGTAAAAAAGTACTTTTTCTGTAACCATGATGAAGTACAAGATTTCACTTTCACAAGTGAAGTCGGGCAACAGTTGTGAAAATGTTTCCATATTTTTCCACCCTGTATAAAACTTCTGTTGTAAGAAAAACAAACAAATAAAATAAAATGTATCAGATATTACTATAGTCCATAGTAAAACACTAGACTATTATCAGAACTTGTACAGCTGAACAAATCCTTTGTAAAATAATTAGTAAGTTTTATTTTAAATTGTTAACAGACGGGTGAGTAATACAGTTTGAATACAGCGTAATACAGTAAACCCAGCAGAAAATATTATCAGTACTGTCTTAGCACTTAGCAGAACCCTCAACAAAGTATTGTAGGGATTTAGCACTAGTCAAGTTGAACTTGTGTTTTATAGTAGAGAATTAGTCTAAATTCACTAGAATAAAAGCTTGAGAATTGTTCTCGTCCTCACAACAAAGAACAGTTCTCTTCACCTTTCAGGATTTGTATTAAACACTAGAGTTATAATACACTCTTCTTTTATGTTAAAACGAGCACTCTGGCTCTTTATAGTTAATAATATCATAGTAGAAACTATTAAATGATTGGTACTTGACATTTTTAATTTAATTTTTTTACCTTATTATTGCCTGAAGATCTTGAATATTTTTCTTTTTTCTTTACTCCAATATATATTTCGCCACTAGGTGTGGCATCTTCAAGGAGATATTGTTCTAAAATATTTTTAATCACTAACACTATTTATATCATTTACACATGTTATAATTTTTATATTATTGTTTTGTTTTCTCTTTTGCGCTGTTGCCAAATTGGTGAGGTGTTGCCAGTTTTCTTTTTTGTTTCTTCTAGGTTGTGGATGGTTTTAAAGATGATTGAGTTATGGTAGTCTTCTTTTTTATTAAGTAGGGTGTCAGGTTCTATATTTATGTGCTTGAAAATATGATAGCTTTCTTGAACTTTGGCTACAGATTTGGATTTTGTTTTGTGGAGTATTTTTAGTGAATCGGAGAATGTTATATTGTGGTCTGGGTTTTGTTTAAGGTGTTTTGCTACCATTGAACTGGGGTTTGTATGGTGTTTAGCGTTATGTTCTTTAAATCTTTGTATGAACGATCGGTTTGTGTAGCCAATGTATTGTTTATTGCATGGGGGTGGACATGTGATTTTATAAACCCCGCTTGTATTTTCCGGACACTGTTTGATGGATTCTGTTTTATATGTTGGTATTGGGTTGGTTATAACTTTGTAAGCTGGGGTATATCCTGCTTTTTTAAATATTCTACCAACTTTTTCTGTGAGTTTGTCAGTATAGTTGATAGTTACATATTTTGGCTTAGTTTTCTGGGTGTCTTGGGAATTTTCGTTGTTTGTTGTTTTATTAATTTTTTTGTGAATTCTATTGATGATTGTGTCAATTATTGATGTATTATATCCATTGTTTGTTGCTATGGTTTCTATTATTTGTTTTTCTTTATGATATTCTTCGTCATCGAGATTGTAATTAAGTAATCTGTAAGTTAGTGAATGAAAAGCTGCCATTTTTTGGTTATAAGGGTGGTTTGAGTCTGCAGGTATAACAAGATCTGTTTGGGTAGGTTTTCTGAAAATGCCAATTTTAACAGTTTTATTCTGTGTTTTGGATATGGTTATGTCTAGAAAATTGATAGAGTCGTATTTTTCAGTTTCCATTTTGAATTTGATGTTATTGTGCATTTGATTTAAATAATTTAGAAATGTTTTGGATTGTCTTTCGTTGGTATTTAGTATTGGAATAAAGAATTATATTGGAAATATATATTGGAGTAAAGAAAAAAGAAAAATATTCAAGATCTTCAGGCAATAATAAGGTAAAAAAATTTAATTTATAAAACCAGATCTTGAAACTGGATTCATAAAAGATTTTTAATTTGTTATTAAGCACTATTACTCACTGTGGAGATATTTCAATTTCTCTAAATAAATTGAGTAATAACTTTAATAAAGTACCCTTTATTCATTTTAAAAATAAAACACTTACAGTTTTTTTCTCTTTGGCCATCTTCGAATTATAAAATATATAACCTACAAGAAATTAATAATTATAAAAATAAAGCCGATGTAAATAACATATAATTAATTTAGTGTGTGGGTAAATTGAATTATTCTTTTGATTATTATCTTTCATAATTTCTCTTACTTTTCATAAACAGGATTATTCATGTTATTTTTAGTATTTACTATGTTCTGTGGTTCAATATAATTTTTTATGTATATTTGTAAACTTTCTTCTGAATTAATTTTTCTTTAGTTTAAAATTCTAAAACTGTTATATTTTCATTGATATTTTGGTAACAGTGATTTGACTGGAGAATATATTCAGCTATGTTTCGTTTAATTGATGTCGAGTTGTTGTTTCTTATGGCTCGTATTTGTTCTTTGTAACGTGAATCCGGTTTGTGCTATGTAGAATGAATTGCACTCTGAGCATTTTAATATATATATTTCAGATTTGTATACTTGTTATTTTTATTTCCTTTATTAGAAAGTTTGTTAATTAAATAACAGGTTTTGTTCCTTGTTTTATAACTGAGTGTATAATTACTGTGTTCAAGTGTTTTTTCAATAACCTTATTCATTATAGTATTACAAGGAACACTGACAAATTGTTTCTTATATTTTCTTTAAATAATTGATAAAAATGGTAGTAAAGATTCCTTCGTAACGTTCTTCACAAAAAATTCTAAAATATAGTCTTTTATACAATTAGTTACGATGATTTCAATTGCCAATTTCATAAACAGAAATCAATTCAGATGAATTTATAGAGTTTATGCTAATATATATTCTTTTAATAGTATTTGATTTTAAACATAACAACCACTAGGTTTATTTATTTCTTTTTACAAGAAAACCTTAAAATATTTATACAAGGTAGTATTCATTATTCCCATTTTTATTTATATAATTTAAAATATATTTCATTACATATATTATGATAACTTAAAAATTACATTTATTTTTACGGAAGGAATAACACTAAAGAAATCTTACAAGAATACATTTTATATTTGTTTAGAAAAGATTGTTTATTTCTTTATTGACTATGTAAAACGTTAATAAAATATTACTAAACGCTTATTTATAAGCTATTATTACTCAATGACGCATTATTATAAATATAAACCTATAATAATAGATTAATTGATATATTTATGTAAATATAGGGTGCTTGCATTAAATTTTATGTAGTATATATATTAATTGTATGATCTCTTATGTTTTATAGGTAATACTGTATAATACATTAGTTACAGTAATTATTTAATACAGTAAAAAAAATAATTACTATTGCTGTATTTAAATAAAACTAGATACTAAAGTCTAATAGAAAAACCAAAACAGCCTTTAAAATGACAAATAAAGCAAAAATATAATATTTTTAATAATTTCTATTCAACTGATATAATTTATAGTAAAAAGCAATGATGTTAGTTTTAAACTGTCTAATTTTTATTTATTTTACTTAAAAAATGTTGCTTACTCCCACAAAAAATGTACAAAAAATACATTTAAGTATAGTACGACACATATGACACCTGCATAATAATTCTATAGTTTTTTTTACTAGCTCATTAATTATCCACATACCTCTCATAATTTTAAAAATAATCCACTAAAGGAGGTTACCTGCTTATCTAATAAAGAAAGTTGTTGTGTCATTGCCCCTTGTACGCAATATTTGCCACGTTTTTTCAAAGTAAGGAAACATGACATGTAAATCCCCAAAGGTACGTATGTACATATGTAAAACACCCGTGGGAGCCATTTCTACTCACCAACATCTTGTATAAATGTATGTATTCCAGTCAATGCGCACACCGTGGTTTACATACCAGAGCTCCTCAGACGATGTTGCTATGCAGTAAACTACTTAAGTACAAGTATTTATGTTCTGATAAGATCCAAAATAATAAAGGTAAATATATAATATTTATACGTTTAGATTTATAGGAATTAAACAAACAAATTATTATAATATTGAGAATAATTTTATACTTAACTTCATGCACTGGTCGAATTAGAATTTTTTAAATGTTTGAATTGAAAATAATAATTACAATAAGGTAGTCAATTTATTATTACGTAATAAATCATATAATTATTTTGTATGCTGTTAAGAGGTAAATGATATGTCATCACTACCAAACAGAGTTACTGCCTTAAATAATTACCCTTAGTTAGAAGTCAAGTAGGTAAAAGACCGTGCAGAACTATAAAATAAATTTTTCTTTTTTAAAACAGCACAAGAGAACGTCATACAACGCAAATATATTATCATATAAGCTCAAAATGCACAACTATATCAAAATAAAGACATAAATGTACAAATATTATCACAAAACAGAAAATATTTGTGAATTTTGTACTTATATTGTAAAAATTTGTATTTTTTGTTACATTTCAATATGTTTGTGCATTTTGTACGTTTAGTATATTTATTTGTGCATTTTGTGCTTATATTTTTGAAATAGTTTTTAATTAGCATAATACGTATTGGTACATATACAGTAAAAGTAAACGTCACACAACCCAAATTTATTACAATATAAGCACAAAATGCACAAATACAAGTACAAAATGCACGAATATTATGGTGATCGATTTCGGTGAAACCACGCTCACCTTCCTCAGATCAGAGGGATTCTCAAAAGAATGGAAAATGGTGTTCAACAACTCAATCTATATGTCTTTGGTGAATCCCTCTGGTCTGAGGAAGGTGAGCGTGGATCACCGAAATCGATCACCATAATATTTGTGCATTTTTTACTTATATTGTAATAAATATGTTATGTGACTTTACTTATATTTTTTATATTTGTTTTTTTTTACGTTAACTTGTATTGTATATGTTCCAACGCGTATTATGATAATTAAAAAACAACTTTTTTAAAACCAAAGTAAGGCTACTGTAAAAACAACTGAACAAAACACTCGTTTGGTATAAGTATCTGACAACTAAACAGGAACAGTTTTTCATTGAAAAGTCATTCTAATGGTGATAGGAAAAGTAACCGGAACAACCTGGGCTAGTAGAAAAAGTAGAGCTCGCTGTTAAACAATTCTAGTGTCAGGCAATCTCAACTCAGCAAACCAGCGTTGACTGTACTTTTGGTGCTATGATTAAACCCACACATTTATAATAATAAATTATTGTAAAAGTCAATCCTCTTATATAATCTGAGATTAATGATATAAAATGGTTGTCTTACATCAACAAACACAGACGTTTTGGTAGTTTAATCCTTACACTTACACTCAGCTATTTATGACTATAGTGATATAAAACTATTATATACAGTTTCATAACTGTTTTAAAGAGTTAATTTCAACGATTATGCCATTATTGAGGCAATATTGACTTTATAAAGTGAATAAGTATTTTACTGCTTAGAAAAAGGTTCTATGGAATAAATCAGATTTAATATATACTGCAATAGCTAATTATTGGTACAAATTATAAATTTTTGTTTAACTAATAAATTGAATAATTTTATTTATATGTTATCTTCATTGAAATAAAGTGATATTCATGTCTTTATATGACATAAAAATATTTTTAAGTAGTAATTCAGCAATATTAGTAAAATTTAATGGCCTTTTCCACTAGTTCACTACTTTAGTTAGTTTATGTTAAGTTTTTTTTTTGTTAAGTTATGTTACGTTTGGTTAGGTTTAGTTATGTTAATTTTGGTTAGGTTATGTTAGGTTTGGTTATGTTAGGTTAACCTAGGTTATGGTTGTGGTAGTGAATTAGTGGAAAAAACTATTAGTATAATAACTATTTTAAAGGGAAATATATAGCTCATAGTGACTTTGCATGAACAATTAAATATATCCTTAATTTGTGTACAAAACCAAAATAGTATTATAAACAATAAAAAAAAATACCAAAGCAATATTTTAATTGTTTTTAAAAGTATAATAAATAGTTTCTAAATCCTATAAAATATATAATCAAATAGTATTTTTTGTTAAATACTTGTTTGAGAATGAATGACTTTATTCTCGTCGTTCCTTGTTACTTGGAGACATGTATTTTATACTGCATTACGCTACCAGTCCCTCAGTCCCAGTAATATCTGGGGAAATCCAACCCTAAACCACGTAGTGGAAATCCAATCCTAACACACCTATGGAATCCTTTTGGGATGTATAAGAGAAACAACTAACTCCGTTAAGGTCCACATAGGATATTCAACTATATTATACTTATTTATATATTTTTAATAAACACATAGTTCATCTAGATCACTTTTATTGCAGTATTAATATGATCTACTACATATTATATTGTATAAAACATTAATACAGCTACTGCATTACATTTCCTATTGCAATAATTTAAATTCATTTCATTATTCAAAATGGTACTTAGTACAAATAGAAATTGTGTTGTTTATTTAATTAAAAATATTATACAATACGATGGCATCAATGTTACTTACACCACTGTACGTGTATGGGTGGGCAAGTGGGTCAATACCACTGTACGTGTATGGGTGGGCAGGTGGGTCAATACCACTGTACGTGTATGGGTGGGTGGATGGGTCAATAGCACTGTACGTGTATGGGTGGGCGGGTGGGTCAATACCACTGTACGTGAGGGGAAGGGCGGGTGGGTCAAAATCACTTGTTCTGTATGGGGTGGGAGGGTAAGTCAATACCCACTGTACGTGTATGGGTGTGGGCGGGTGGGTCAATACCACTGTATGTATATGGGTGGGCAGGTGGGTCAGTACCACTGTACGTGTATGGGTGGGTGGGTGGGTCAATGTCACTGTACTTGTATGGGTGGGCGGGTGGGTCAATATCACTGTACGTGTTGAGGCGGGTGGGTGGGTCAATGCCACTGTACGTGTATGGGTGAGTGGGTGGGTAGCAGATGAATTCAATACACTAGCATATCTTGCTGGTCTTATTGCTGTGACATTTTACTTTCTATAAACAAATACAGTGATCAGTTGGTTGTAGAAAAAGTCAAATATTGCATTCAACTAAAGAATATGGTCATCTATTTGATATTAAAATATAACGAGAAAAATAACTTTTGTGAATTTCAAGAGATAACATTTGCTTACTTCATAACTGGAACATTTATTTACAATTTGTCGTTGTAGATTTTAGGTAACATAGGCTTGTAAAACATATAGCATACTTTAAAACAGACACACAATTTGATAAAAAAATGATATATTTTTATATGTATTGTTTTTTATTTAGGAATTTAACTTCTTAGAGATTTAGACATATTGGATGATTACTAAGAGTTGTAATAAATTCGATAAATTTTAGTAAATAACATTTCATATTGTTTGTACACTTATCCTATAACAATGCTATAATTATAATATAACTAAAAGACAACTAGTCTGTAGCCCTGTACTCAAACAGTATTATATCTTTTCAATACATTAAATCCTCAACTCATATAAATTTTTCCACTTTAAAATACTGAAACTTCAAGTATTTAAAATCAGAAAGGTGGTAAAACGTAAAGAACATTGTTACATTTACCACTTTTACAAACGGTTTAAGACCACAGTACAACTAACTTCTATCAAAAAATGTTGCAAAAGTTTATCCCGTTTAAACAATTTTTATGAACACATCTGTATTAGATCGAACAAAAGTAGCAAAGCAGCAACTAGATTACAAATTTGTTTTGATTTTCTACCATATTGATGATTTGGTTTTAATATGAGTGTTTAATGACGAGATTGTACAAGGAAAATGTATAACATAGAATTTTCCTAAAATAATCTCATTGTTTCGTTAAAAAAATATAGAATTAGCTGAAAATATTTTTAAACATCTTTTGAGAAGAAATAAATGGAATTTGACTAGTTTTATTAGAAATATACCCATATGACTATTTAAGTTAAAATTTGTTTGTATAAATAAACATATTATATAGTTTTCAATAAAAGAATGATTTATATTGTTTTTTTAAATATTGATTGTTAGATTTGTTAAATTTTTAAGAATAAAATGAATCACACACATCCAAAATTTATGTATTTATAAATATACATTTTAATTTGCACTGATAAAAATAAAGCAGTAAAGTAATGTATATTTTCTAAAATGTATTTTTATTATATATATTTAAAGTAAGTTTAAGTCTGTTTTTGTTCAAATAAAACTTCGTCCCTCCAAAGTTGTAATAAATATTGTTAAATTAAATTATCTTAAGATAATATTATGTTAGCCTGAACGAAGTAAGCAATATAGGAAGTGAAATGGGGGGTTTTGTCTTTAAAATAAATAAAAAAACTATACTAAAACTCGAATATACCTTAAAAGGCTTTGTTGATGAATCGGAAAGCTTACCATTAAGCCCTTTTTGTGCAGCATAAAACTGATAACTGTCCCTTTGTACAGCATTAAGCTAATGGCAAATGGGCCAGTTATGACAAGACCTTCCCTTCCAACACACCCAATTACTTATTTTAATTCAGGTTGTATGCTAAGAAAATTGATTTAACCATTAGAGTTTACGTAATGACGATTCTGATGTAGTAAAAAAATATTTAGATAGATTTATAAATAATTTAAATACTATAATAAATCATTAAAACTATGTTGATTTACTATCAAAGTACTTGATAGTAAATTTATACGTAACTTTACAATTGCCATGTAATATAACGGGTATATTTCCGGAATCCACTACTCTAAAGCTACCTAAAACATCTATTGTTTACATGCGTTGATAACAACTCCTTATCTAACGTCTGTTTTCAGAATCATGAAGAGAAGAAATAGAGTACGTATAATTTAAATGTTTGATTAAACACATAATGTGTATGGGCTTTACTAATAAACTTGTACTAAAAAAATTGTACTAAAAAAAGAACATTTATTAATAGTAAAAACAAAAAAAAAAAAAAAACAATAATTTAATGAAAAATTACATCAACCCTCATAAATATTAAAATTTTTTATATAGTTAAATATTTTCAAGGTAAACCATAAAAATAGTAATATATGTTCTATAACTAGATAACAATGAATATTATAGGTAAACTTCAACTATATTTAGCTTATTAACACATATTACTAGGAATAAATTGTAAATTTACACGTTTGTTATGATTTGGATTTAACAGAACAAAAGTAATTTCATAACGTTCATTCAACTAAAAACCCTGATTTGCAAGTTTCCGTTACGTTTTTAATAGGTTTATTTTAGATTAATCTATTAGTGGTCCCGTGATATGACCATTAACAGTTTCTGCCCTGCCACTCCCGTGGTTCAAAAGTCACGTAAAGCCGTTGGACCCAGTTTAAGTGTTAGAGAGGCTTCTTAGCCCTAACTTCCCCTGGTTAAATATGACGAACTTTAACTTTTTTGTTTTTTTTTTACCATCGCAAACAATGGCATGCCTAGATAATCAGATAATCATTTAACTTTTATACTACTTAATTTAGTAGATATTGAGAGTAAATGAATAAACAAATTTATTAATATAAACTTTAAACTACAAGACGTTCTTTTTCAACGGCTACGAGCAGTTTTTTACGGTATTTATACAACTGCTTAAAAAAACTGCTATAAATTAAGTTTAAACTATAGCAGTGAAAATGTAGATGTTTTACACTATAACCCTATGGTTAGTATAGTAACTAAAACTAAACACACACACACACACACACACACACACACACACACACACACACACACACACACACACACACACACACACACACACACACACACACACACACACACACACACACACACACACACACACACACACACACACACACACACACACACACACACACACACACACACACACACACACACACACACACACACACACGCTGTTCAGTTTAAGTTATTTAGTACTGTTGAACGTGTCTTTGGGCAGGTGGGTCAGTATAGTACATAAAGGTACTATACTAAATTCATTATAATTCGTTCATTTATATATATCGTCAAATTAGGCCTCAAACAAAATAGCGGCAATCAAAAGTTTCAATTTTGATGTTATGTGTGAGTTCAAGAATGGCTTAATTTTATTATAACCATATCAGATGAAGCTACAAAAATTTACACGTGATTACTGTACAAAAACACCTATGGAGTCCTGCTATTCTTCCAAGGGAATGGGCCACGAGGAGCCAGTAGAATATTTTAAATATAAGCATAGATTGATATGCACATCATTTTAAAGGGCTGGTAAATCAAAGAAGAATGTCATGAACCACACTTCAAAAGCTTTATCTGTTACAAAATGCTGACAGTTCAAAGATTTTAGGCTGAATTCCACAAAGGGCCTGTAGCAGAGCGTCTTCATGAGACTATAGACTGAGCACCCCTATGAGCCCGCAGGTCGAGTTTCTTTCATGAGTGTATTGAGTGACGGAAGTGACACTCAAAGTGTGCAGGGGTGTTCCCTAGTTACACTGACACAAGACAGCCTTGTGCAACATAATACTTATAAAAATGCAAATAAATACAGCTGAGTTTTTTTTTTTTGAACAATTGATTGAGGTCAGTATAAAGATAGTATAACTTGTCAGTATAAAGGGTCAATACCAATGTTCGGTTATGGGTGGGCGGGTGGGTCATTACTAATGTTCGCGTATGTGCGGGCGGGTGGGTCAATACTAATGTTCGCGTATGGGTGGCGTGTGGGTTAATACCACCGTACGTTAAAACTATTTTTTTCCAACAATCTTTGAAGCGCCTGTACTCATTGTGATACAATTTCCGCAATACATGCCTGTACCTGAATCATGGTTCAGCGCCGTCACATATTGTTAATACGATGAAACCAACACGTACGTTAGTATTGACCTACTCACCCAAATGTATGAGTAACCCATCCTATCACCCATACGTGTAAGGTAGGAATTCTACTATATAAAATGCTACTAATTTTATATCGCATTTTATATAGCAGGAGATATAAAATGCGATATAAATCTGCTACTAACAATACAGTACTTCCTTTTTTTAGAGGTACGTTAAGTACAGTAGAAATTAAATGTATACTATAAAGAAATTAAAATGATATTGATACCAAACATGTTACAAAGTACAGTTTAGTAAATTTAAAAAAATAAAAGTATATACTTAATTCTGCTAAGGTCATTAGTGTCTGAAAACGACGCTCATAGGATAGGCACTGCTAGTAAGAAAGGCACTGCTCGTGAGAAAGGCACTGCTCGTAAGAAAGGTTCTGCTCGTAAGAAAGGCACTGCTCGTAAGAAAGGCACTGCTCGTAAGAAAGGCACTGCTCGTAAGAAAGGCTGTGCTCATAAGAAAGGCACTGCTCGTAAGAAAGACACTGCTAGTAAGAAAGACACTGCTCGTAAGAAAGGCTCTGCTCGTAAGAAAGGCACTGCTCGTAAGAAAGGCACTGCTCGTAAGAAAAACACTGCTCGTGAGATAGGCACTGCTAGTAAGAAAGACACTGATCGTAAGAAAGTCACTGCTCGTAAGAAAGACACTGTTAGTAAGAAAGACACTGCTCATAAGAGAGGCTCTGCTCGTAAGAAAGGCACTGCTCGTAAGAAAGGCACTGCTCGTAAGAAAGGCTCTGATCGTAAGAAAGGCACCTTCTGGTTAAGTGCTTACCTGCCTCGCACTTAGCCAGAAGGGCATATATTATTTTTAAACATATATTCAAGGAATTGGTCAGCATAAGCATTAAATTTACTTTTAGGATGTCTAGTTCTTTAAAATATTTTCTGTGTGGTTCTATTATATGTTTTATGCTATAAAAATTTAACGAATACCTCTCGCCGACTCCAACACGTACAGTTTTATGACCCACCCATATACGTGTGGTTGTAATGACCCACTGGTCCACCCATACGCAAATATGGTTTTAATTACCACTCTCCCACTCATACACATGCAGTTGTTATAACCCACCCTTCCACCCATAGACGTAGAGCTATGATGATCCATCTGTCCAACCATACACATACAGTAGTGATGACGCAACCGTGCTTGCTGATCAGAATTTTATTTTAAAATGAGTTTTTATCATAGTAGAAAGACAACGAGTTCATATAGAACATCTTTAAAGGGTATTTCTCAATTTTTTATTTCTTTTTTTTTTATTGTTTATATGTCTAATAAATACAGCAGTAATTAGATTTTTAGTAGATTATTTCAGCCAAAAATTTTAATAAAAGTAATTCGTTCGATATTGGTTATTTTTTATATGTTAGCCTAATTGATATAATCAAACATTGATTTGACCAATTAAACGTGATACGTAAAATCAATGTTTTAACAACATATAAGTTTAGACGTTTGATACTACTAAAATGGTTTATCAAGCTTTAGAATTAGAATTAGTCAGTTACTTTTATAAATTTTGAATGTTTTCAGTTTGAAAGCGACATGATGCTATTATTAAAAAAACAAAATTATACTTTAGTATACTATAATACTAGTGAACCCGTATAAAAAAAGATAATGGTAAAATATATTTGTAACTTTTTTTTCAAAAACCTTTATGTTATTCTTTTACATTAAAAAGGACCATACGGAAAGGGTACTTTATTTTACACCACTAATAAAAAGTAATATTACGAATACTTTTAAATACACTTAAAAGATTAAACTTTAAATTACGTAGAAAAACACTGAATAGTAGACAGAGATAAGAAAAAAATATGTTTCAAGATTATTTTAATATTAACTTACTAATACGTTAAAAATACCAGGTATCAAAGTATGGGATTGCAGTGTTTAGTTATACAGAGCTGAGTCAGCAGCCGCTTCTGGAAACTCCATAATGAATCATTAAAAACTGATTTTTAGTCCATTAGTCTGGTTTACATTTTTCCCCAATTAGTGACGTTATCTCTGCTATAGCCAATATTTTCTTTTGTTGAATAAATGCTGTTGCCTAATAATGAGTAACTCGGTAAATTCCATATGCAATTATAATTTATGTGTTACCATTGCCTTTTGACATCTCAATATAACTAATTAGGGTATTAAAATAGTTTTCTTTCCATAAATAAGATATTTTATTAATTATATTACTCTATTTGTCATAGATCATTGTATTTATTTGGTTTGTCAATAATTTCACCATATCGTGATCAAAATTATTGTCAACTATCCATTTTAATATTATTGATTTTGAGTATAATTTAATAAGAAATAATAAATTAGAAAGATTTCTTCATTTATTTTTAAAGTTTATTAAAATACCTGGGATGAGAACAATGTATTTTTTAAATATTATTCTGACAATGAATATTTTTCAGTTTATACAACTTAGAAATATATTATAATGTACCGATAAGAGGCTGAGGGGTAATGTTCGTTTTCTAAAGTCTGATTTTTGAACATAGGAAGCTATAACAAGCAGTCGATCTAACAAGCTCAATAATACAAATGAATCCATTTTTTTATTAGATGTTGATTGTGTACTAATTGGGAATTACCTCACAATAATGAAATAAGTAATCTGCAATTTGTTGTAATATATTTTAATAAAACATCCAATAATCGATACATTTAAATAATATTATGACAGATTTTGTAGAAAGGGCCAGAAAAATTTATTTTATTACTATTCCCAATAAAATAAAATGCACATAACAAATTCTCAATGATTTACATAAGAAGTATTTCATGAATGTTATTTGTCATAAACGTTTTACTATAGGTACTATTACATTATTTAATAACTAAATACTCTTTGTTATAAATATAATAGTTGATTAAACAACACATTATTATTCGTAAGTGTTTTTTCTTATAAAAACGTGACAAATAATCAGATGTTATTATACAAAGTTTGGAATAATTGGACTAAAATTAAATGATTTAGTTGATAAAATAAAGGTGGACGATAGAGACGACAAAACTACCGGTGGTTTTGTTTCAAGTGTGGATATTTGCAGTAAACAATAATTTTCTGACACTTCTACATTATTGCATAGTGTTTTTTTTTTTTTTTTAACCAATCGCTTAGAGTTTTAGACGAACCCTAGAAGAACTTTTCTTTTTCTTCAGATGTCCTCAATAGGCTTTGTACTTGAACATGTACTAACTAATTTATTGTTCAACCTATTATAATTTTCAGAATTTCTATCTCTTCGCACACTCTCCTCAGTACTTTTCCATTTTGTTCTCAAATTTACCATACTATTTGCGTCTTTGCTGAGGGAGTTTACACGTTAAGTGGTCGACGTTTGATCAGCACATAAAACTTTATAAAACTAAATTCGACCACAAAAGTCACTTATTCTCTAACAAGAAGAAGTTTAGTTAACAAAAGTAGTAAACTTGTACGATACTCAGTAGATGAATGTTAACAACAGTTATTTGTTTCTAGGTTAAGTTTTTATAACAATTGTAGAAACGGACTCACGGTATAAGTTAGAGTAATGTAAAAATATTTAATATAGTTTTTTTATATCACCTACGTTAATTTATTTTAAAATATCCACCGAAAAGGCCAAATGAACTAGGTCCAGTGAGTCTTACATCATGAGATGGTTTATTGAACTTCAAATTTTGTAAAAGAATATTGTTGTAAGAAGCGGTGTTTTTATTAAGAACACAACAGTCTGGAAACAAGCTAGTTTAATCTCATCTTCTCAAGATCTTAACAGTTTACAACTTACACAAGTTCACGACCGTAAGCTACTTCTTGCTCCATGTTGTTACAGATTACATTGATATTTGGTTTGTAACTACTTCGTTATGCATAACTGTTGCAATAATTAATGTCTGCGGATTATTTGTTTCGTATTCCAACAAAACAACTTGAAAGTATTACATTTCATTTAATATATTCTTCTAAGTCTACTATATACTTTTTAAATATTCTTCGTATACATACAAAATAATATACTGTAATTGTTCAATGAAGGTTAAACTTATATATTATTACAAAACATCTTACTTTTCTTGAATCATTTGCCAAAATCAGCGTGATACTATAAATTATATTATCTAGAAGTGGTACTAGAAAAGTTTAACAATCTAATTGTCATGAAGAGTCAGGGACATCCTGAGACACAACCCAGAGGAAACCTCTACGAAAAATACCACGTCTCTGCTTGGCTTTGGTGAGGACTTACGTAAAAGTGTACTGTGAGAAAAAAAAATGAAAGTTGTAGTTTCTTTTACTATTTTTTCAACCTACTTTGGTCATGCCAAAGTTTCATATCAAATATCATTCTTATGCTATTATTTATGTGTGTGCCTGTGTGTATATTAATATTTGCTATGAAGACTATTTATTAGTCTTCATAGCAAATATTTCCAGTATAAAACAAGCTTAAAACATGTAAACACATTAATACATTAAAAGGTTCAGAAAGATATTACGATATAAATGATTTATTTTTTAATTAAAAAAGTATTCCAAATCACAAATATGTGAAAAGGGCATCTAACTCTACTAAACGTGAAAAGTCCAAAATAGTTATACAGTTAATATTATATTAAAACGTGATTTTTGGGAATTGATTACATTTTGGAACTAACACACACATTAATTATTTCTAATAGAAAATTAATAAAATACAATATAGAGCTCAATATTGTTCTTAGTAAAAATAGTGACAAACTGGAACTGAAGGGGAAATCTATTAACACTTTTATTATATTATTACCTGTTTTCGTTCCATCTTAAATGTTATTTAGATATAACAACTCACTTGGTCTGTGAGATAACTGTCTATATTTAGCTCTTAATAAGAAGTAGGAATTTAGTGTTAATGTTATATTTTACCCAAAAATACTGATCACGGAGAAAACGAGGCGTTATTAAAAAAAGAGTCAAATGGTCCCAAAATGTTAATATTCAATGCACAAATACATAAATTCTGTAACGATCATACTGCAATATAAGGTATCTTGATGTTGTTATTTTAGCATGTGTATTTATTCTTTTATCAACATGTTAATTTTAACTTAAAACTATTAGTCCATCAAACCATAGTAAATAAATACTACTATTAGTATTTTAGTTAGTTATTGTAACATTTTCATACGTTCTTTTAAAATAAATAACGTATCATATTTCAACACGTGTTGAGCGATAAATTTCAATTAATTTATAGGAATCAAAGTTTACTGCTCCTATCTGTTGTAGTAACATTTTAATACTGCAAAAAAAACTATCAAGTATTAAAAGCAATATATCATTCATAAACATTAAATTGTCAGTGTAAACGAGGTAAGGTAAAAATAGTATTTATAAATTAACTTTGGTTTCAGACCTACTAAGAATTACTAAACATTTTATACTCATCCAATCAGTGAAATATCAGAAAGTAAAACGTCTATCAATACTGAAATATGTGTATAACTATTTAAATTAGTATTTTTTTTTTAGTATTTGAGAATCCTGAAGAATAGCCGGAAGTGTGTTTAATATTTATTAATAACCTTCCATTCACACCATTTAAAATGTGTATGGTAAACAATTGTTATCAAAATCCATACAATTTTTATGTAGAGTAATAAATACTGATTTAATTATTGAGTATATGTGTGTTAAAATTATATTAATGTATTTTCAGATACAAAAATCTATGTTTTTAATGTTTATTTATTTGTAACAAATTGTATAAATTAAATGAAACTAAAAACATCGTATGTTTGTGATTTTATTAATATAAAACTAGGGGCAACCCCTACAAACTTTTAGTGCCAACCCCTTCACTCACTACGCTCGTTACACCTCAACCTTTGACCTCGGCCTGTGACACTCGGTTAACTGTATAACGTAAAACCACAATATTCAATTTATTTACAGTATCTCACTCAAATTACTTGCGTTGCTACCTATTTATCAGTATAAAACCCATAATGATTACTTTGCCTATTTCAAACGCGTTCATTTCATTAGTTTTCCTTTAACAACTAAAGAATAATAAAATAAATAAAATAACTTCATTAGATTACTATTGACACTTTCAAGTCCAGTTGAGTGGAGCACTACAATCAAGTGTGCCCATAATACCACGTTTACAGCCTTCCCTGGTTTAGTATTATGACAGGTTTAAACTCCTAAATATTATAAATACCATTGTTTACATTCCAACAGCTGTTAAAACCTTTTAGCAACTATTATTTACATTTAAACAGATGTTAACTTTCGATTGATTTTAATCTCCCTCCATGTTATTCTTATGGCTGAAAACGTACTTTGAAGTCTTCCCGTGCCCTTTAAGTTGAAAATACCAGACAGTTAAGACCTTATTGCACAACTACGAACAGAGACGACGTTTTTGACACCTCAATCGTTTAAATTGGTCAAGAAATGTGGGAGGAGTTGCGTTGAAAAATACTGCTTCACGTAGTCAATTATATATAAGGATATAGAATTAAAAATAGATATATAAACAATCATGTTCTATTTAGGTATACTGCATAATTAATTCTCGGTTATGCATCATCAATTCTTAGGTCTGACAAATAGGATTTTAATGTAGTAAAGTAAGATACGAGGTCTGTCCTAGACACTAGAGAGACTAATGAAACAACTGGCTTCGTTACTGAACCATTAGTCACACAACTGCCGACTCCATATTGCTTTGGTATTGTTTATTTAGCTGTAATAACATTTCTAGAGATGCCTAGTGATGCATAATTCGAATTCGTGTTGATTGTACATACAAATGGTGTAATATTCTGTTATTACAATATAACTTATGATAATAAGTTTTATAAACTGCCTTTCGAGTGTTTTATAAGACTAAATTACAAATAGAAATAAATAAATAAATAAATAAATAAATATATATATATATATATATATATATATATATATATATATATATATATATATATATATATATATATATATATCACTTTAATTTAGACTCTACTCAGTTTATTCTTATTATTTTTTTAATAAATTTTTATTTTTATTGGAAAAGAAGTATTAATTATGACACAGGCATATTTTCAAAATATTTAAATTAATAACATAAAGACACTTTTATTTAACTTTTAAACTATTGTTGTATACAACTTTGGTTATTTTAAAATTCAATAATCATTAAAGGTCTGTGGGATTTATTGATATAAAGAAAATATTTTAAACAGTCAAAGAAAACAGAAAAATGAAAAAATTAGTTAGAGCTTGAAGATGCTCGTATTATATTGATCTACAAAATTAAATGCATTTACTGGTACATAGATATTTAAATTGGTGTTATTTTTGCTATAGGTATCTATTTTCAAATAAAAGGCTAAAATTATATTATTAAATTATCAAACCAAATATACAACACTTACTTAAGTTTCAGCTGTATAATACTTTGATTCTAATACTTTGATACACGTGTTATAATCATGATTTTATTGTGGTTTACACTACAACCATATTTCCATAGGTACATGTAATGAACATAAGTTAGGAAGGTACTTTTAAGTTTAGGTTTTATGAGTATATAAATAACATGCTGTTTTCCATACATAATAAAACCTAATAGATAAAATAATAATTTTATTTTAATAACATGCATTGTATGTAAAAAACTATGTAAAGCTTAGTTCTTCAAAGGCACGTACTTAAGTAAAGTTCCGTTTCAGGACGTGAGATAGGAAGTCAACTTAGAACAATTGTATAACTACTACTCTTTTAATCACCAGAAACTATTTAGTAACTAATTACTAATATAAAATACTATTTTAATACCGAATCATGACAGTTGTTTAGTACTTATTCATAATACTCATATATAATAAATTAAGTTTCAAAGAGAAAATGTATACGTTCAAAGAGTTAAGGAGTATCAAATGTAAACTATGATACTCATGTATACTGTATCAATTTTGTAATTTCCGAATCACAATAGAACTCCCAAGCGTTTAAATGATCAATATACTTTTGCTAAAAACCAAGCAGGAATGTAATAAACTTTTGAGCCCTGAAATGTTTCTGTCACTATCTTTTGAGGGTGCGACATAGTTATTTGGATTTAAATTTGTATCTTAACTTTGCTTTAAATGGTTGGAGTTATTTATAATCGAACAAAACAGTTTTTTTATATTTTAATTAATTATCTTTATCTATACTAGGAAACACCACTGCAGGCATCGCGTACCAACAACGTCACTCACTGCACTTATAACAACTTTGCAGTGCCTTCAGCCTTGGCACATATTCGACTAAAATTATTAGTAAAAACAAATTAATTATTATATTATTTGGCAGCTGATGATAAATAAACAAATTAATAAAAATAATAGTTCTATAAAATAACATAGAAAGTTCGGATGCCACTAGGGTGGATTTCTGAAATCGGAGAGAAAAATCCTTTCGCAGTGAGTCTTTAGGGTCTTAGGTAAAGCTTTGTACCGAATTTCAAGTCAATCAGCCAAGTAGGTTTGGAGTGTTTATAATGAGTTAGTGTATGTGTTTGGCTATTATGTCCGCACGTAATTATTCAGACTCAACCAAATTGTGTTATAGAAAGCCCAAATAAAAGGGCTTTATCTACTGAGTGTTTTTAGACTAAAACCTACCTCAATTATAAGCTGATATATCTATAGTTATTTCAGTGTTAAAAAACCTTGGAAAATTAAACATTATGTCACGTTTGAATCAAACTTGAGTATGGTCAGACTTAAATTAAATACAATACCTGATGTGCACTAACATCTTTCATGAAAAAATTAAGCAATTCACCTGGATAGAACGTCCAGACAAACGCGGAATTGATTTTTGTATACCTCTAATTATGTATATATATTTCCTTTTTGTTATTTTTAAAAAGGATAGACTATATTTAACCTTACTAATCCTGTTATGCATAGTCTACAGATCGATGAACTTATTCAGACAAACTACGGGTGGAAACCAGTACATAATGAGGTAAATATAACTCAAAAGGTTATTCAGTCTAAGTCATCATTTCATTATGTACTATCTTTAACTCAGACTTAAAGTCCTCCCCATTCAGACCGCTTGGATGTCTATGGCCCAAACCTTTTGGCCATTGCCTCTCACATAAAGGAAGCCTTATGTATAAGTTGGATTCGTTGACTCCGTTCCACTCTTGCTCGTGTGTACTTTCGGGATTATAATAATAATATTTGCAAACATATTGCTGGGTTGTGTAATATATTAATACCACTCCTGTTCCGATCCCCCCTACTTAACTCATCCCTGCGTGTTCTCCCTTAAAATTACATCAATCTAGTTTCCCTCTGATTCTCTCATGTCTCACTAGGACTTTTATCTAAATAGGCAGATTTCCCCCCTATATTCTTCTAATCTATCTAATGTCAGTAGAAAACCATTGGACCATTCCTTGGTCCTATTTAATTTGTTTGTTTCTCATAACCACAGTTTTCTTTTATTCTTTTTTTTAAATCACCAAACAAATTTCGAATTGGGCGACCCCCCCCCCCCGTGTCTGATTCGGATAGGCTGTAAAATAGAACTGGATTAACTTTATCATTATTGGAGTCTTAATTGTTCAATCTGATAAATAAAATACAAATAAATTATAAGGTTAAATTAGGAAATGGGTTTCCTAAAACCAATACAAAGGTATTTAAGAACTATTTTTGGAAAATTCTTTATTTTTGGGAAATCCTTAATTTTCCATGTATTGTTTTTCATACAACTGTAAATATATTTTTTATTAATTAAAAAATACTATGTAAAACAGGCACATTAAGTCAGTAAGCGTACCGTGGAATTGGCTTGTTAAAATCATCCAGTGGAAAATTCATGTCCCTCAACGCTATCCAGACTGGCAAATATTAATATTTAAATTGTTTTCGGAATTGTTTGGAGAACAGTTCGCGAATGATTAATTTCGGGTTTCTCTGGATACTTTAAATGTATATTCATCACTTTTTGATACACAACTTTGAAAAACATTGCTTATTTTATGATTTTTAAGTATTAAACATAATTTTCTAAACTATTACACAATGTGATTGATAAAAGTACTGATAATTATAAAATTGATTCTCTGTGATTAAAAAATCTCACAGGCTTTATAAACACAAACGAGTATAAAAAATGATGAGGATCTTCAACACCTCAACCTCTTTCTAAAGACAATTCAGATATCTCCTCTGCCAACCAGTCACTCATAGTTAACCTTCCTCAAACATAATCCCTAGTGATCAACCTCAACCCTCAATGAACACAACCCCAGATGGACCAACACACTCCTCTCATACATGACTGTCAACCATTCTGTCTTCATACGTGACTCCTAGCATCCACCTCCCTAGTCTTTTAAAATCAACACTAAAAGTCTACCCACCTTCTCTTCATACAAAACAGTGGACTCTCCACAATTATAATAAAATTTATGACTCATAAATATATAGAAAATTGAGACTAAATGCTAAAATTTTCAACATATTAAAACCACAAAATGAAATAATCTACAATTTAGAATCCATACTTTCTGGTGACAGTCGTGTCAAGGTGACATGTACACTAATTACAAGATAACCAGACGTTTTGCCCATGCTGTGATGTGACATCGTCAGTGCTATTGCTGAGACTTGGACTAAAACCTAACTCAACTTAACATAACCTAACCTAAACTGACCTTACAGAACCTAACCTAACCAAACCTAACCTTATCTAACATAACAAATCACTGGTCTCACTGATGATGGCACATCAAAGAAGGGTGAAACGTCTGGTTATTTTGTAAATAATGTAGATAGTGGAATTTGGGAGTATCTCGTACGAAAAGTGTTGCCAATAGTTCTGAGTTTGACATATGGTAAACAGTAATCAATTATATGTTAGTGTACAAGGAAAGCCACTTAAATGAGCATTTTAAATTGCTTCAATAATAAAACTGAACAATCCATAACTAATGGAAAAAAGGTTAATGACGATAAAAAAAAATAATAAAATTCGAGATCGTTATGTGTTTACTACCTACATCAATCAATCTATATCAATCCAACAGGTGCAGTTAAAGAGCTGAAACGTGGCAACAATGCAAGGCGTAAAGGCGTTGCTGTGGTTATGGCTGGCTTACATCGTCATACCATTGGTTGCAGCATTCCCAATCTCCACTTCGTTCCAGTATTTGCCATTAGAGCGATCAGAAGTCAAATCGGGACATTCAATACATAAATAATAGTACAGAATGTGAGTATAATAAATGGAGTGAATTGAGGAGCCAGTGATTTGAGCTGGCAGAGACAAAAAAAAATTGTAAAGTAGTATAGAACATCAATATAAGGTAATAACTAGTAAGCTCCATTGCATTTTGAAGTTGAGTGAAAATTTAATAAAAGGCAAAGGTGACTTTAGAGTTTATAAAAGGAATTAGCTTGGATAAGGATGTCTCAGGATAGGTTGTCTAAGTTTCTAGGAGAAGAAAGTACTGTAACTTGATAGTGGTATAAAAACACCAGTACTCCATAAATATGTAGGTAAAAATGTTCCGTCATATTTTTTTAGAACATCATTAAATTTCCAACTTGTCAACCTGTTACCTACCTTAAACAATGACTTGCATACTAAGTTCATTTTCTTGGAGAATCAACATTTTGTAAAAGGAAGTTATATCTTAGGTGTTTTTTCTTTGTAAATGAAAACTACGAATTGGTAAAGGTTTTAAATGTATTGAATATGTTTGATTCTCGATGTTTAATTCTCTTATTTAGAATGCTTTGAAAGATAAATTAAGCTTAACGTATTATTAAAATAATGTTTTATGATTTAATTATTTTAAACAATAATTGTATAGTTAATCAGATGGTGTTTACTATTCAATCAACAATAGCCTACTCTTTATTTCATTAATTGTTTTTCATCCCCTGTATTTTATTCTACTAGCATTAGTGGTTTTTAATATTTACTATACATACAATTTTTTTTTAAAGTAATATGTGCCACCTTAAATATTGCGCATAGTAATATCAAACTTAAGTGTATTGTTTTCTCTCTCTGATCTCCTAATATGAAACCATCTTTAATATTACAATATAAATGTACGAGAAAGATCCTCCACCACAAAATGGTATGATGTTGGCAGAGACTAATGACCAGGGAGATTTGTTGCCGACCGTTTATTGTTTTACTGCTCTTTAATTACAGTCTGGGTTTACGGAACTTTTGTGTGTCGCTGAAAAACTAGTAAATCCTTCTTTTTTTCCTTAAAGATCAGTACGATTTGTACTCATTTAAATTTGAAATTATTAATTCTTGCATTTCCAGAAGGTTTTACTGAACTAAAATGATGAATTTCGAGATGTTAAAAAATATCGTATTTCAAAGTAGTTTTAAAACTAAGTCGTTCATTAAAAACTCTGAGCGTAGGGGGACGAGTAACATATGAAGTAGTTCGATTTGGTATTCGATTTTGACACGTCAAATTCAATTTATATATACACAGTTACATAAATAGTGAGTATTTGTCTAATGGGTTTTTATTTCAATGAGTGTTTTCCAATTTATAATACTATAATTCATAAAAAGATAGATTACTACCATTCATTTATCTATTGTTCTTTTCCTCATTACTAAGACGCTGATCTTCAAGATATGTGTAGGGGGGTGTTCAAGATTATTAGGGGGGTAAATTAATTTGATGAGTGTAGATAAAAAGTATAACCCTTGTTACTAACTAGAGTTCACTGCTTATTATGAACAATAATTTATTAATAGCCAATTAGCCAGGGTAATAAGATATCTATAGTTTTATGTGATATCTCAATCACAAGGTATTGGTTTTGTTATCGGATAATTGAGCAAGACTGTATCCAGTTATTTTTCCTAGCCGACAACCAAATCATGACCAACGAACTTTGAAACCATAGTTTTAAGTACATTCCACGTCTATTAAAGTCATTGAGCTAATGCTTATTATTAATATGCTTATTATTAAGATGACTAAGAACACAATTTATCGCCTCTAATCTCCACGACACAATCTCCCCTCGTGCCTGAGCTATCGCTACTGCCAAGAGATTATCGTATATCGTATATTGTATTATCGTAAATTGTATTGTACATCAGGCGCATTAATAAATAGGAAATCGTATTGTATATTTAGAGCTTTAATGTTTATATAAAAATTTACCAACGAAGGATGGTTCCGTAAAAAATTTAAAAAAATATTTGAATAAAACAAGTCATGTTATAAAATGTAATTTGAACAAAATAATTTTTATGTATTTTGCTTTAATTTATACTACAGAATCTTATATAACATCTAAAATTTTTATTAAATAGTAATTCTAAGGAAATTATGTGATGATTACAGATTATTTTCTTGTCATATTGCAGTTACCGTATAAACCATAACATTGATTTTGCAATAGGCTACGATGAAACATTAAGCAACTTAGTTGCACGAATAGCAATAGAATCGCCATGTCATTATTCAAATTCATTTTATATTTACTCATATATATATATATATATATATATATATATATATATATATATATATATTTGTTATAATGATAAAACGAAAAATGTTAACATTTACTAAATATGAAAAGATAAATTCACCGAAAAAAATACGAGCCCATTAATAATTTTGTTTGCTTATTTTAATTTTGTTTTTTATATCTTAAAAGGGCCGTTCAAATTACATGATAAATGTATTTATTGTAAATATAACTTTCAATAAAATATTCTCTGATTTTATAACTTATAACAAAACAAACAAATGTGCCTTCACTTAAAAACCCAATATGGCCCCAGATCGTTGTGTGTTGAGTGATTCCTCAAGAACCCTTACTACATGCACTCATTAGAGGGATTATCACGTGTAGCTTTATGTGCCAGGCAATTTACTAACCAGAATATTACGTCATAACTAGTTGGGCAACACCTTAAACCCAAGAGACCACCAGTGGGTGTTCTTAAATTGTGTCGAGTGGCCACCTAGTTAAACCCATCCGCTTTACAAGTTAAACATATTTATTTGTATTTTCTGATGATATTAACTTAAAGAGAAAGATAGCTCCCCCATATTTCCTTAAGGAGCTTTAAGCTTGTGTTTTCTATAATGTATTTACTATAGTACTGGATACATATCAGATTTTAATCGGGTATGATATCAACCATTACCATCATTCCTGTATCTGTGTTACCGACTCAATTCTCGATTATTATGACTATGTATAACATCGCTTAACTACTTCCCATTGTTGTTATAAACAGTGATGTTTGGCCTAATATAAACCTATAGCGAACTTATAATAGAAAATTGAAATAATCACGTAGGCTTATCTTTCTTTGTTTAAAATACACTGAGGTTATTTAAAACCAGAAATTGTCATTTTTATTGGTCCAGTAACAAGGGAATCCCTGGGAGTTTGAGTTTTTAATAAAATGAAGAATGAAAAAAACGTTTTGGTCATATCCCTTGGGTGGTAGTTTAGTGGTTTCCATCGGGAATATGCGAGGGCTAGTCTAGACGTTTCATCTGTTTGTGGGAGAGCTTCCATAGTGAACCCTCGTATGTATGGAAGGGCTCATTTACTTCGTCACTTGTGTGATGAGAGGGCTTTATTCATTGCATGGGTGGAGAAGCTTGTCTAATCATGGCCCTAGGATGGTTAGGTGGGACAATCCACTCTACGTGTATGGGTGGTTAAGAGTGTCGATAATACTCTACCGTCCACATAATGAAAATGATAACCACTGGGTGGTCACCCATTCAACGTGACAGTTTTAAACTCATAACTTATCTAAACACCTTGCATTGAAGTAGCTGGATTACAGCAATATGCAGCCAGAATGGAATTAATGTGTACCTTTAATTTTCAAGACAAATGAAAAGTCTCAAAGTACGGGCATAGAGTAGATCGTCTTCAGTTTTAAAATAAAATTAATCAACAACATGGGTACTTTGATTTTAAAAACACCTATGAAAAAAAATTGCTTCCTTTAATAAGACGTAAAAACTAAAATATCAATAACAAGGAAAAAAGAATAAAGTTTGTTTGCTTGAACTGTGTGGCTCTAGCAATTAAAAGACCATTAAAATACTTTATTTCTTTCTAGGGTAGAATGTTGCCGGGAGATACATTCCTTCCCTTTGTTGAATTTAATGGTTTCCCGATCTTTTATAACAATTCTGCACAATTCGACAATTCCAGTTAGAGTAAATCTTGATTGAGGGTATAAAATAAAAATATCCTCCTTTTAAAAATCAAGCATAAAGGCTAAAGGTAATTTTTTATTGATTATACAAATTTCATTAAATAAGGGATGAAGTTAAAGTAAAATATAATTGCAAAATTCTATTATAAAATAATTTTACAATAAAAATACACAAAGTAACCTAGTAAAACAAGAGACTTATGTTCGAAATAGTATTTGTTAAGTTAGTTGATTATAAGTATTAATAATAAATAGATACGAGTAATTATGTTAAATAATTAACTCCAAATATTACTCATGATTAATTTGTTGAACACAAATTTATTTAGTAAAGACAAATAATTGTTAAAGTCATTTTCCGATTAACAAGTACACTTATTTCATATACTGTTGTGAAACTGTAAACTTTTAAAAATATATTCATTGAAATCCATCTACCTGGTATAAATTATTATACTTATAAATAGCCTCCTAAATTAATAATTTAGATAAAAACTACAAATGTTTGACTATGTAAACAAATTTATTGTAAATTAGTAAGTTAGATTTAACGCAAGGGGGGTTATGTGTACTGTACATTATATACATGTAATATATATGTCAGTAACACAAACGTATAGTGATAATAAACTGAATGTTCTCAAAGGGTGCCAGGTACAGAAAGTGACTGGTATATTGTCCAATATCTGACAAGTGTGTACCAGTGTTAAAACTGACAGCTGCAAGTTGCTTTCACGAGGGTTTCTGGGCTTTATTTGTTTTACGTGAATATGTCCTACAACAACAGACCTAGCCATAGAGATTATATGTGTGTTTTGCCAATCCACGCCAATTGCAATTTTTCACTTCCTGCCAGAACGTTTTTTAGTAACATCAGTCTAACTTTTTAAGCAATTTTAAGTTGACCTCCAAGAATGTCCCATCTCTTTAGTGACCTATTCAAGGCAAAAAGGTTTTTTCAAAGTTATAAGGTTTTGTCTTACTGTAATTTTTTATTCAAATCTAGGGCATAATTTAGTTTTGTTGTATTGTTTTTAATTAGTATGGGCAAACAGCTCGATGTTGCAAAGATCAGTAAGCTCTTAAGCCTCCCTTAAACATTTTCCAGTTGCCTTGACTGTGGAGGATAACGACGTTATCACAAGATAGAGGAGTCAGTCAACATTGAGTGTGGCTGTCCTTTGGATGGGTGACCGTCTAAGTGATCCCGTCTCTGCAAGCAGCCCGCCTGCCCGGTCACTGGTGGTGGTTTGGAAGTCACCCGTAAGCTGTTGGTTTCCAGTTTAAGTGTGAGAGAGGGATTCTTAGCCCTAACCTCACCTGGTTAAAATAGACGATCTTTAACTTCTTTAACATTTCAACAGAGTGGCATTGTATGAAGCACTTTATTTGTTTCATTTTACATTATATCAATAGAGGGAAAAAACTAAACACTATCACAACAATCAACATTGAAAACAATCATGCTTCATGGTGTAAGTGCTGTGATCTAGTATTTGGTGCTTGATGCCTAAGTATTGTGAAGATTGTAGACTTGTAACTACGTACTATCGACTGTTCTCTATGAAGGAGCCTCATTTGTTAGTCCAATAATTAGCACAACAATTAAAACCCCACATTAAAATAACAAGATCATATTAATCAGCATGTTTTATATTACGATGTATCTTCAAATTATATTAACGAGTTGATTGTATGTCAAAGTTTACGTGGAGAGTCTAGAAACTAGCGATTATTAATCTTACAATAATTACCAGCTTATAATTAATGTATGAGAAGTGCATAACAACAACAACAACAATGGATCACAAAAGGAGGGTAACACTTACAGATTACTTCAAGAGTACTTTGAACAATGTTGTTGTGAAATCACCATTTCCCTTACCAAAGTTTTTCTTGTGGCCTATTATCCATCGAAATATATAAGCCCCTTATTGTAAACATTTTAACTTAATATTATTTTATTTATAGTTTTCATCTTTCTTCCTTAAACAAATAATAGTGAGAAACAGAAAATGTATAGTAATTCATTGAATCACTTATAATATACCAGGGCTTATAATGCAAACGGTCCTTAACATATATTAGAAATATTTTAGATGATAATACCATCAATGTGGGTGATACATTTCTGTTTGTTTTTATATAATTTCAAGATATTTCAGACTTTTAAATGGGTCACCAGGGGTTAGTAATGTGTAGTGCTGTTTATGCGTCAAATTCACGTTCAGTGAAGAAATACTCTTTTACCTGTGTACATAAGTAAATATTTGTTGCACCTAAACTACCCAAAAACTGAACTATAACAGATAAAGTTAGCACAAGTTGGGGAGTCAGTTACTTGGAGATGATGTGTTGTGCAGATTATAGGCTAAAGATTTCATTCATACTGAGTCCTCCTTATATTGACACTGGGTCCACTCAATGGTTGCCATTGAATTGGGTGTTACTGTTGAAGTGTAGGGTTTCCATGTAGGGTGGTAGTTAGGGTTGGAATGTTGAGTATAGAAGAGAACTGAGTGTCAGCCTCAGTTAGCTGAAAGTTAGACAAACTACGTGTCGGTTTCAACGTGAGGCCGTCGGTCCCTTGGTTACCTTGGCTATTGGACTACAATTTATTACCTCTTTCTATAGAACTATTGGCTTTTTTATTAAAAATGGCCACACTCGTTCATCTACACTCATCAAACTTATTCAGAACTCATATTTCCGTATAAATCTACGATCAGCATCTTATGGTTAAATACAGAATAAAATGATTCTGACAAACAATTTCCATAACAGTCGATATTTTCAGGAGTAAATAAAATGCAAAATTAGGTGTTCAAAAAGGAAATCAAATTAAGAGTCACCTCTAGTACATGAGATCCTGGGTTTGAGTCTCAGGTACCGGATGAAAATTACATTGAAGTCCCCCATAGATGACCAAGTGTCAAGATAATTGTTTCAATAGCGAATTCTGGCAACGTACGTTGGAACTAACAGCATCGGGACCCAATGTGCTAATATTTTATCCCCGGGATAAATTCTGTACAGCCGCGTAGTCCTTCCGGCCCATTAAACGAGTGTTAAATGATTTACGGAAAATTAATTTTTGTTCCTCATGTGCAATTAAACGATAATTATAAAATATATTTAAATATAATATAAATATAATTATATTAGATACCCCACCCAAAAAAGTACAGTGCTATTGGCCTACTCACCCGCCGATAAACTTATTGTGATATTGCCCTACTCACCCACCGATAAACTTACTGTGGTATTGGTCTACTCACCCGCCAATAAACTTACTGTGGTATTGGCCTATTGACCCTCACACGTAAGTGGTTTTCGTGATAAATAATTAATATTTAACTGCAGTGAAAAATAAAATACCTGCTTAACTACTATAGTTTAGATAGAGCAGGTCAAGTGTCGTGACGAGACTTGAACTTCTCAACAACAGAGGACCAGTAAGTGATGGAGTTTGCATACAAAGTTTGGTCCTTGACATAATTTCTCTTAAGAACCATTAGCAAACTTATGGTCCAATGTTTATTACCAACAACTGTAGTGGACAACAACTGTGACGCTTTGTTCGTATTACTAGAGTTATCATAACGATAATTGAATATATAAACATGGTATATGCTTACAGTCTTGTTGTTAGTTACAGATTCTAAATTATTAGCAGTAAAGTGAAATAACCAATACAAGTCTCCATGTCTATATTTTTAATTACAGTTTTTATTTTCCTACAAGGTTATTGATATTCTTAATGATATGATACGACTAGTTAATTAATTAGAGATCATAGGTAAAAACTCATATAAACATATTTTAGTATATTATACTATTAGATTATATATCCCTAACTATTGAGATTGGCTGGGACATAATTTACAAATAGGAAAAAAATCGGCCCCAAAACGGAGGAAAGATCAGTAAAGTAACATATAAAAGAATTCAAGAAAGATTAAAAATTATAATAAACTAGCTTAGATTAGAATTATGTTGTCCAATGTGTCAAATTGCACTGTCACTGTTAACTAAAGATGATATATATTAACAAATAATCTATAAAATAATAATATATTTTAATCTTCATATTTGGTAACAATAGTTTACCTTTCCAGGTGTAGTTATTATATTTCTTGACCATGTCAAACAGTTAGTAAAAAACATAAAACTCATAAAACCCAGTGTTATTATAATACATATAGTTTAACTGTTTATATGCAATTTCAATAGTTTTACACATCTAATCAAAAAAGTCAAATAATAATTTAACTATTGTTTGTTTTATAACAGTATAAGGATGTTTGAGTGCTAAATCCATACAAAGATATGCAAAACGTGTATAGTACAGCCGTATGATTAAATTATTAACCTTTACTTTGAATACAACTAAATAAGTTCTATTCATTAAAGGAATAATTTGTTTTGGTACTCGATAATAGACAAGAAACCAAGTCTTGCACAATAGAAGGTTTGATTGATAACATAAATTTAACACAAATAACTTCAAATTAAACATTACGTTTATATTTTAATGTAGTAATTAATAACTTTCTAATACGTTTTGGATAGTGACATATCCTAAGGGTCTAGTCTACGTTTGGATAGTGACATATCCTAAGGGTATAGTCTACGTGTTTGGATAGTGACATATCCTAAGGGTCTAGTCTACGTGTTTGGATAGTGACATATCCTAAGGGTCTAGTCTAGTGTTTGGATAGTGACATATCCTAAGGGTCTAGTCTACGTGTTTGGATAGTGACATATCATAAGGGTCTAGTCTACGTGTTTGGATAGTGACATATCCTAAGGGTCTAGTCTACGTGTTTGGATAGTGACATATATCCTAAGGGTCTAGTCTACGTGTTTGGATAGTGACATATCCTAAGGGTCTAGTCTACGTGTTTGGATAGTGACATATCTAAGGGTCTAGTCTACGTGTTTGGATAGTGACATATCTAAGGGTCTAGTCTACGTGTTTGGATAGTGACATATCCTAAGGGTCTAGTCTACGTGTTTGGATAGTGACATATCCTAAGGGTCTAGTCTAGTGTTTGGATAGTGACATACCCTAAGGGTCTAGTCTAGTGTTTGGATAGTGACATATCTTAAGGGTCTAGTCTAGTGTTTGGATAGTGACATATCCTAAGGGTCTAGTCTACGTGTTTGGATAGTGACATATCTAAGGGTCTAGTCTACGTGTTTGGATAGTGACATATCCTAAGGGTCTAGTCTACGTGTTTGGATAGTGACATATCCTAAGGGTCTAGTCTAGTGTTTGGATAGTGACATACCCTAAGGGTCTAGTCTAGTGTTTGGATAGTGACATATCCTAAGGGTCTAGTCTAGTGTTTGGATAGTGACATATCCCAAGGGTCTAGTCTACGTTTTGGATAGTGATATATCCCAAGGGTCTAGTCTAGTGTTTGGATAGTGACATATCCTAAGGGTCTAGTCTAGTGTTTGGATAGTGACATATCCTAAGGGTCTAGTCTACGTTTTGGATAGTGACATATCCTAAGGGTCTAGTCTACGTGTTTGATTTGCAATATCATAAAAACTACGTATTTAGCTTTTTCAATTACGGTTTTCGTATATTTTCCATTTTATTTATTATTAATGTTGTACAAATACCTCTATTTATTTTAGGATTTTTTATCACAAATTTCACTTACGCGACTTTTATTTCAACATCATTAAATTTGAGTCTTACTATTATTAATTAAAAGCTTTTCATGTTTTCGAGAATTATTGTCTGCATAATTATTCTTTGAGAATAGAATAACAAAACGAAGTTCTTCAAATGTTTTCCACCCCCTAATTGAGATTCAAATGAACGACTTCGTTTAAAATAATTTGAAACATTATAAAATCAAATTATTATCATATTAATTTTGTAACTAATTTAAATTAATCACTCAATAGAACTAGTTATTATAGGAAATATCCTTAGTAATACAAAAATAAATTAGTCCAATTCGTACTGATCTTTAATGAACAAAAGAAGAATTTACTAGTTTTTCTGTGACAAACAAAAGCTTTTTAATTTCAGATAGTAATTAAAGAGCAGTAAAACAATAAACGGCTAATAAAAAATCTCATTGGTCATTAGTCTCTGCCAACTTCAGACCACTTTGTGGTGGAGAGTGTCTTTTCTGTCTAATTATATTTACAGTTCTGAAGAAGAGAGTGAGGATGAAATAGAAGGTGTAAAGTTCTTTCAAAATGTAATCTTAGAAGTAATAAATACAACCAGAGAAAATAATAAATTTAAATTTGATAGTTATACATCTGATTCTTTAGATGAATGAAATTAAATAGATTATATTCTAAAACACAATTTTGTGTATTACATATATTAAAATGAAATTACAAGGTATGAACAACACTTAATTACAAAGAAGGTATTTATATTATTTTGCATTGTAATATAATTGAAATACATGATTTGTATAATAAACACTCTATTTATCCAATAGATAATGATCACAGTTTTCCTGCTTTAATTGTAATTGGATAATCAATCTATACATAGAAATCCAAAACACCTTAATAGAGAGATCTTAATAGATAGAGAAAATAAAGTACGGTTGGATAGGGTACACCCTGAGGAGACCTATTAATACCATAATTAGACAAGTGCTAGACTGTAGTACGTAAGGAAAAAAGAAGAGAGGAAGACCCAGACAGACATGGCGAAAGACAGTAGAAAGAAGAAATTCAGAAGAAGGAAAGACCTGGAGAGAGTTAGTGTTTGACGTAGAACAGAGTCCGGTGGAGATCCTTTGGAAGTCAAGTAAGTAAGTCCACTATAATAGTATCATATACTGTATCATACAAAAATGTTGAATGTTTACTATAAAAGTGGTTTATCCAATAAAGGGATTTGCATAATTTTAAAGTAAATCTAATAATCAAAGATCAACTATTTTTAAATGCACATATCTATGGTTATAATTTATTATGCAGAAAATTTAACTTTATGCATTGTATTGTATGTCAATAGACTTTTTAATGAGAAAGTAAAATATCTAGATCTACTAACCATTTTTTTTCATTGGTATATTTCATTGGTATTTGACAAAATTCAGATTCACAGTCTTGAAAAAAATATTGTATTAAGAATACACAAAATAATAATTTAAAAACAAATAATATCAAAAAAACAAAAACAATAATAAATAAATATCAAATATTATTTGATCTAAAATTCGTTCGTTTTTCAGTCTTATTGAGACACGAATTCTTTTTAAATAGTAGCCAACTTACCTTTTTTTAATTCCAATGGTAATCTTACTTAGCTTTTTTCAAATGTGTTTATTTGTGTCAGAATTTATATGTAAGTAGCAATGCAAGAGCAGTGAGTTAGCTATTGTAAATCAATTTACATAATATTATTATTTTTACGTTGTATAATGTACCTACTAAAATATGTAGTCAATAGTCATAGACCGAGGCCGAAGGCTTTGAGGTCAAGAGGTCAACGAGTGCGACTTCTGGTAGTCCTATTTTTATGCTAACCGACATTACTGAGGCCGAAGGGACAGGGTTATCAAGCAAGTGCTGGGGTGTTCCCTAGTAACTAAGGAAACGTTTTGTATGTGTGACTGTCTGTTTTAGTTTAGAAACTTGTATTAAAAAAATGGACACAAAAAAATCTAACATGACAATGTAAGTAATCATTTTTATTTATTGCAGAGGATAATGGGGATGGTGCGAAATTCTTAACCATCCATACAAGCAAGGAACTTAAATGGAATTTTACTCGCAGGAAACTGAAATGTTTATTACCCATGGTATTGAAGTACAGAAATACGAAAATTATATAGCAAATATATGTTTAAAATGTTAAAAGAAACCCAATACAACAAGCATTTATATAAAATTATAACACTAAGTTGTTCACTGAGCAATATACGAGTCGTAAGTTCCAAAGACAAAAATTAAGAACTGTTCCGAGAGTTTGCATTCTTTTTTCGTGCTATTTTCTACAGTGAAATACTTATCTTAGTGTAGTGGTCTTTTCCGGAAAATTACTGCAATTCTTCAGTTTTGAAACGAAGAAGAAAGTTCACATGTGTATAATACGTATAAAGCATATATGTAAGGTAACACTTCAACTATGTTTATTTAAACCTAACCTTACATAACCAACCTAAACTAACAATCCATATGAATGTGCTTACCACTTAACTTAACCTAAAATACCAGAAAGCACCGATTGATAGTTAAAGCTATAACGCTTATAAATTTCTTATAGGCTAAAACTACGTGAACAATATTAAAGGTACGTTGTTTGTGAGTATAGTTTAGTTCTAGACTTGGTAGAAGATCTTTAACGTAATGACGACAAATACCCGTTATAAAAAAGAAGAAATTATTACAGGTAGATTATCACATTCTAATTCAGGTAATACCTGATGAAATGTTAGAGTGGTAAAGTATTTAATGAAAATTAAAATCTTAGGTATCAGGCCGAAAGCGAATCTACCAAGGAAATTGAGTAAGTTCTAAAAAAGAGCTGATACATTGATATTAAAACTAGTTGTAGTTAAAAATAAACGTTCGATATTAGGATCACTAATCCTACAGCCCCAAATTCAAATTTTACAACTTATATCTACAAGCCCCTCAGACAGTAGGTCATCTTAAAGAAGCTTCAAATCTTGAGATCGCGTAAACTCCTGTTTGGTTATTTGAAGGCAGCTACAATGAATTGTTATTTATTGTGAGATGTGATGCACACTACATCAGTACTTGACGAGTAAGAAGATATGAGAATGTATTCTTTTTAAATTTTAACCCATCAGTGTAAATTTAATACCTTTCTTATTTATTTCAATAATCTCAATCAAATACCGTATGGTTTTGACATTTAAAAAATAATATATTGAAAATATAAATTTTCCTAACAGCTGTGTGATCAAGATATGATTTTATCAAATATTAAATGAAACTTTAATAGTTTTTAAGAATATGTAAACTCTTTATTAGTCTTTGGTCAGAAAGTGAAATGACCAGTATAGAGGTTCCATTAGCAGAGGGGAAATGTTCCACGACTCCGTTGGAAGTGTTCCATGAGGAGCCGTGTTGGAGCATCAATGTATAAATACTCTATAATTATGCCGGGTAGAAACCGATCTACATATTATATTTAGCGCAAATAGGGGCTTCAACGGAATGGGAGATTCTTGATACCGCTTAGTGACCTTTCTTAACGGGCATGACCAACTTACGCCGTCAAGTCTAAAACTTCTGCAACAGTATCTACAGTTTTCGGTGACAACCGCGTCAAGGTACTATCTAAAATATTTACAAGATGACCAGACGTTTCACCCATACTGTGATGTGGCATCCTCAGTGGTTTTTCTGAGACTCTGAGAAACCACTGAGGATGCCATATCACAGTATGGGCGAAACGTCTGGTCATCTTGTAAATATTGCAGATAGTACCTTGACGCGGTTGTCACCGAAAGTTGTAGATTCTAGTTATGACACCGGCCGCTTAAGCCTTAGTTCTAAGACTTCTGCAACAGTGTTTAGTTGAAAAATAATTGTAACAAACAGTACAAGATTGTAAAATTGCATTTTATTGTTTATATTATTATTAATTGAAATATTGCTACTATAAAATTTTTTTTTAAATACAAAATAATGATTTAATTTAATCGTCCTAAGCTTGATTCGTTGGTTGGTGTTCAACAAACCAAACAATCGTCACTTCCTGCTAATGACGTAAGATGGGAGGAGCTTGGTAATACACCGTCAGCATGAGGCATAACGCTATGGTTATCATGACAACTGTTTAATGTAATTAGACAGTAAGGAAAACTGGTTCTCTGTCTTTCTTGAACCACTATTTACATATCACTAGTACAAGTCCATTGGAAAATTCGCATTCTAAAGGTCAATTAATAGTAACTGAATCGTGTATTCAGTTCTTTGAATGCGAGCTGACTGGATGGAAAATACAGCAATGAACAATAAAGTCTGCTAGCTTAACACACATGATTAGAAACCAAAACATTAGTATCAAGTTTTCACATTTTTGGAAAAACTGTTAACTCTATATATTTCTAATAACTAAAAAAAAGTTTTACATTACTTACCAAAAAAAACTGAAAATACGTGCTTTGCAACGTAACAATCTGTATATAAGATAATAGAATTTATCTTTAGATTACAGTTATACACAATTAGTTATTTACTCGTGCTTTGTTACGGGATGAATATATTTAAACAGAAGTTTATACTTAAAATAAAATAAATATTAAATTAGGGTGCTTCCCCTAATTTTTCACGTGACAGTCATCGTCAATTAGGTATTTCATCTAAACAGGACACTACAAATAATAATCAATGTTATCCCCATATTTATACAGTTTATTTATAAGAAGTTTACTACTCATCCCTATTTCTCTAAATCTATTTGTCTAATTGACTTCAAATTATAAACATACGTTTATCTTCGTTCCTATTGGCTCACCAAGAACGGATTTTTTCTCCGACCTCAGGACTCCGTCCCACTGGCCTCCGAATGTTCCATTGTATTATTATGGTCCTATATTAATTAAATAAGTGATTGTTTTCCATTAACATATGTTAAACAAAAAAAATTAATAAAATTGTGAAATGCTAAACTCTTTAAATTAAAAATAATAGATTAGTCATTAATAATATAAAAGTATAAATAACATCAGCTGTTCAAATTTGACACGAATTGAAACACGTTTGTTATAGAAAATATTAAGTGCAATAATTTTGTTTTAATTATTAGTTATTATATATTTAATAACTTAGCCAAAGATGTTATAATTTAAATATTAATTTAATTAGAACAGCTGTATATCTTTAAAGAGAATAAATTTAATAACACTCCAGTAAATAATTTTTTTATTTTGTTAGGCCTTTTGGTTAAAAATTTGCAATCTTCAGACATACAAACTAAATTAGCATTGTTTACATTTGATTGATTTGAAATAAAACATATGGAATAATTTAAAACATTAAAAAAATAAAATAAAATATTAATATTAAGATTGAATAATAACTATAATTAAGTACTCTTTTATTCGTTTTTTATAATAATTCATGACTGGTTTTATTTATTTATCTATTCATAAGACGCCAATCGTCAAGATATGGGCGAATATGGATTTCGAATGAGTGTGATGAGTTTAGATGAGCGAATGTAGTCATTGTTACAAACTAAGGTCGACTACTCCTTAGAAAGTGTCATTAATTAATAGCCCAATGACAAATGAACAGCCGGTGATTATCAGCTGATCCTTCTCAAAATGTATTGACTCTGATTGGGATCGAACTGAGAACCTTAGCACATAAAGCTGGGATTGAACAAACTACGCTACCGACCACAAATACAAATACAACAACCTAAAAACGATGACCATTAAAGAAGATATTAAGTTTAACAAGATATGCCTAAGTGAAAATATAACTCCTAACTGTGTTCAACTATATACAAAAGTAAAATCTAGAGCTGCACTTATTGCAATGGAAACATCCAAGAAAATATGGATCAAAGAAGAAATTAATACTTTATATACGATAGTACACAGATTGAACCAAGAAAATGAGGAATAATTGTATCAAAATCTTAAATCACAATACCACCACGAATCCACCGAAGAAATAAACCATTACATCAAAAACTGGATCCAATCTATCATTAAAAAGAAAAGGGAAACTCACATATCAAAACTAAATTTATTAAAACAAACAATTATAATATCTACCAAAGAGAACCCAAGAGAAATTCATAATCTAAGTTCAAATTTTATCCTAAATTGCATTATTTGACCACCATACCTTTTAGTGAAGAAGAAAGTAATACTTTAAATAAATCAATAAAATAAAACATAAATCTTGACCACAAAATACATGAAATCGATGATGATTTAATCGATATGGACGTATCCATAATGACAACTGATGCAAAAGAACGAAAACCTTTAATTGCTTTCATATATGAACTAAATAAAATTAATATAAACACAAATAATAATATGACAACACATAAAGCAAACAAAGAAATGACAATTATACATTCCATCTCAACGAAATAAAAGAGAATAATGCTATACTAACCAAACCTGATAAAAGTAATACAGCAGTTGTTATGTAGGCTATAAAGATGAATATGACAATAAAATAAAAGATTATATTCAAAAATAACAAACTGAAACTTTTAAAAAAGGATCTTACTAACCACTACTCAAAAACAGCTAACAAAATCATATCTGTATGTAAAACAATTCCAAAACCTGTGCAATATCAATTAAAAATTACAACCCCAAAGCTCCTACACTAATAGCTCAACCTAAAACGTATAAAAAAATATACCAATCAGACCAATAGTGAACTTTCAAAACAGACCAGTATATAAATTATGCAAATATTTGAATAAAAGATTCAGGAAAACATCATTATTTTAGACTATAATTACAGCATAAAGAACACTACTGAACTAATAAATATAAAATATATTTTTAAATTCCAAACCAATGTCAGTTTATATCATTTGATATAAAATACATGTACACAAACATCCCTACTAAAGAAACACTAAACATTTTGAAAAATGATCTCACACTAACTAACAGACTCTTCACTAATGAAATTAATGATATTTATAAAATGAACTGAAATTTTTATTGAACAAAGCTATTTCAAATATATTGTCAATTTTGACTAACAAAATTATGGACCACCAATGAGATCTCCTTTATTAGGAATAATGGTAAACATCTTCTTACATAATTGGGAACAAAATAACATTTTGAACGAATAAAATCCTCACGAACATAAAAAAAATCGATTGGTTTCGTTATGTTAATGATATAATATGTCTTTTGCAAGGAAGTGAATAAGAAAGTGATGAATTACTAGACTACTTAAATTCATTAAATGACAAAATAAAATTTAAAAAAAATTAAGAAAAAGAATTAAACTATTTAGAAATAACAATCATAAATATTGGAAACAAACACTCATTTAAATTTTTTATAAAATCAACCCAAAGTGACCTACTAATTCCATATAATTCTAACCACCCATTGAAGTACAAATTATTTAGTTTCAGATCAATGATAAACAGAATATTAAGCATCCCAATGAAAAATCTGATTATGAAGAAGAAAAAGCAACAATAAAATATGCAGCTTCGAAAAATGGTTACAATCCAAAAATTGTTGACAGAATTATAAAAAGAATAAAAGGAAACCAAAATAATCAGTTGAAACAAAAAGAAAAGAAAAACTTTATCAGTATTCCCTGTAATACAAAAATTAATAAGGCTATTATAAGGATTTTTCAACATAGTAAATAAACTCAGTTATAAAAAAAAGAACAATACTTTTACTTTAATTGACAAACTAGCCAACAAAGAAAATAAAAATAACAAGTTTGAAAATCTGTAATATATAAAATAAAATGCAATCCTTTTTAAACAGGACAAACCGAAAGAACATTTAATTTACGTTACAAATAACACATACAAGCCATAAGAAACAAAAAATCAACATCAATTAAATCTAACTTTGCTGAACATATTTTCCAGTGAAATTACAGATACCAAAATATCAATGAAAATATTACAATTTTAGAATATGAGAAGAAAGGAGAAAAAATGAATTCCAAAGAAAATTTACACATATACATAAACAATTATAATGAACCTCAGAACATATTAAATATACAAATTAACATGAAAAATCCTATACATGAAAATATAAGAGAAATTAAAAAAACATAAGAATCAAAAGTATAATTCAACTTACCCACACACACTAAATTAATCATCTATTATGTTATTTTTAACTGATTTATTTTTATAATTGTTCATTTATTATAGGTTAAATTATACAAACTCTGAATATGGCCTAAGAGCCGAAACCGGTCGTGTATTATTAAAAAAAAATGAGTAAAAAGGGTACTTAATTGTAGTTAATATTCGATTTATTAAACTAGTAGCCCTAACTTGTGAATCAACTTATACATAAAATTAGAATATTTACTCAGAAATACAAAGGACAAAATTAAAAATTAAGAAAATTATGGAATTTATGCAATTGAATGTGACAATTGCTATATAAAGTATATTGGTCAAAGCAAATAAAAAATGTCATATATCAATTTAAAGGTTATCTAGAATAAAAATCAGGGATAGCAAAACGCTGCATCAATTGGATGCTTATGAAAGCTTATATATAAACAATTTAACGGGCGCAAAGAAGTATAACTTCAAAAACCATTATTTATTAAATGAGTGCAAGAGGGTAAACAATATTTTTGGTCTTCTTATTTGGTGTATAAATGCATGATTTAATTACCGAGGAAAAAAGGTTAATACCAAACACAGATCACCTGATCAAGTAAAAGTAGTGTGTGCTACACTCTCAAGGTGAAATGTAGAACTACAATAAATCAAAACATATACAGTACTGTTATTGTGAGAACTTCAATCTGCTTATGGCATGTGAAACTACATTAAACCACACAGTCATATGTTTTTTGTAAACAATTCACATTCTCCATTTGAATAACATGGGATCTTTAGGAGCCCGTGGGGCGGGACCCTGTGGACGGATCTGCATCAAACGTCACAGAAACCATCTCGGGAGTATACAGGACAACATTCCAAAGTTTCATGGCGATCGGTTGGATGGTTTGGCAGCGCATAAACTTCAAACACACACACACACATATATATATCAAACAAATTCTTGTTAAAACGAGTCAGGAACATTTGAAAACTCTATTATCTTAAATAAAAAAAATTACGTATATTTTTATTATTTTCTTGATTAAATTATCCATATGGTTTATTTTATTATTTTCTTAAATAAATTACTCATATGTTTTATTTCAAATCAATCAAATGTAAACAACGTTAATTTAGTTTGTGTGTCTAAAGATGGTAACTTTGTTACTGAAAGGCCTAACAAAATTAAAAAACTATTTACTGGAGTGTTTGTTTCATTTTATAACATTAAATTATCCATTAAGAAACGAGCTTGAATTTTACTAATAGACCAAAGTATGCTTAATAAACGGATTTCAACTTAGAAACATTTAATTTACGTTCCATAAACACCAGTTGTATTTTTTGTGTTGCATTTCACTTTAGAAGAGACGAACCAAAACAGGAATGCGTTTACTATTTGCTGTCACAAAAGTAAGATAAATTGATTATAATAGATATACGTTTATTAAAAAAGTACTTATGGACTCAACTTCCTTAGATCGAACAGAAAAAACGCACTGTGCACTATTTAGACAACATAATATCTCACAACTCAGACTTTGCAATGGTAAGCTATGAAGCACATTTAGATTAATCAGTGACAGGTGGTGTCTATCACTTTGAGATACATGATGTATTTTACCATCGTATTGGATATTTAATGCCCTCTGAAGGTAATGTTCCAAAGTATGCCCAACTTTACTTATACGATGTAAACACAGCAAATTATCATAGACTGGGTTAACGGTGCAACAATGTGAAAAATGCGACCCACAGATCATGCATGACAATTGAGTATCTTCAATCGGTCAATCCTTTTATCTGTTTGCTTAAAACTATGGCAGAGATTTTCAAAAAGGCAGACAAATGTGACTCTGAAGCACTTACACATATAGGTTCAGATAAATAACTTGTCAGATGCCGTAACACTGATGTAGTGCAAACTGATGTTGCCATGATTTATCAATCTGATGATGGACCCCTCCAGGAGACAGAAATTTGATTGTCTACTCACGATCTAACAGCGTCCGTCATTTATCTGTACTTGAACAATATTTAAATCCTTTAGCTTATCTACTATTTTACTAAATGGTGATCTTGGACAGAAATTTCCAACAGAACACGCTTTAGATACTTCAAAACACTGAACTAAGACTACTCTGTTGTAATACTTTCTTACCGGCTTGCAATACGTTCAGGGTTTAACTTACTAAAAATTTTATTTATTTTTTATTCATTCATAAGACGCCGATCATCAAGATATGGGCGAATATGGATTTCGAATGAATGTGATGAGTGTATATGAGCGAATGTAGTCATTGTTACAAACTAAGGCCGACTACTCCTTAGAAAGTGTCATTAATTAATAGCCCAATGACAAATGAACAGCCGGTGATTATCAGCTGATCCTTCTCAAAATGTATTGACTCTGATTGGGATCGAACTGAGAACCTTTAGCATATGAAGCTGGGATTTTTAATTACAAAAGTACCAAACAATATTTTTACAGTAGATTCTGGACACGTAATGCAATAATTGAAGGTACACGGCTGCAATATATTAGAACTAATTAAAGTAGTCTACCATCTGATATGTATCTTAATATTGCAGACTTTGTTCAACAAAGAACCAAACTTGGGAACTTTATAGTTGGTAAGCAAATAATTTTGCTGTCATCTTTTATTTGTATTTTGTAATGTATTTTATATTTTGTATAGTTTCAACTGGTCACGCTACTGGATAAAGTGACCAGTTTAATTTCTCGCTTTTTCCATTATTGTATTGCTGCCTATTACTTATGGGAAATAAATTCATTTATTCATTTATTCGTTTATTCATTTATTAATATTGCGTCACCTCGAAACGCGTTACAATTATCTGGATGCAATGACAAATGTTCCAAATTGTGGAAAATCATCGTTGTTTATTACCATGATGTGTAATCCGGGTTAGCCTGAAAAACTTAACAATCTACAACTCGGTGAAGCAACTTATTATTGACTAGATTTAGTTGAGCGTGTAATCCACTGCAAGCTGAAAGAACTCATAAAATGCCTAGCAAAAAACATATTTTTGGAAATGTAGTAGCATTTAAATAAACAATTGAATTTAAAAAACGTAGCCTAATCCTTGCCCATATTTTATTAACGTTGAGTGATGGTGACAAGAATAAAAATGTGTAATATATTAGCAACTTTGTTTCTGCATAAATTCCTGATTAAATGAACTACCCAAGACTATACAAGTTGGTTAAAAATCATAAAATCCATGGTCCATCTAGTTCTTGCAACTTATATTCAGTTTGGATCATAGAGGGAAAATATTTTAAACAGCTTCCCAAACCCTTTAGTGACAAAACTGTAGATAACTTTAACGGTTACCCTTTGTACAAGCGTTCTAATAACATGTCAACTTTGATGTTTGTGGATATACAGTAGATAATTGATTTGTTTTACTTCCCAAACCCTTTAGTAACAAAAGTGTAGATAACTTTAACGGTTACCCTTTGTACAAGCGTTCTAATAACGTGTCAACGTTGATGTTTGTGGACATACAGTAGATAATTGATTTGTTTTACTTCCCAAACCCTTTAGTAACAAAAGTGTAGATAACTTTAACGGTTACTCTTTGTACAAGCGTTCTAATAACGTGTCAACGTTGATGTTTGTGGACATACAGTAGATAATTGATTTGTTGTACTTCCCAAACCCTTTAGTAACAAAAGTGTAGATAACTTTAACGGTTACCCTTTGTACAAGCGTTCTAATAACGTGTCAACGTTGATG